>JARJEI010000011.1:14663912-15168912 GCA_029955415.1 Lottia scabra
TATGACCACACTTCATGAAACTTTAATTAAAAAAGCTCAAAATCCTCAAAAATCTTTACTTTCGGACAAATCAGATAGGAATAATTTTGGTAAGTATCGAAATAATTTGAGGTTGTAACCTTAATTTTGGTTTATTTAGAATTTCTCAATTCAAAGGTTCCCCCTGTCAGTGCAGGTCAGAGGGGCTGACATTGAAAAAGCGTATTGTCGTTTGGTTGGGACAATAAACTGAGGACTCTTGTTCTACAGGCAGTGCACTTTAAAGATCAAGTCAGCAAGTTCTGCACTTTTTGAAGATCCTACATAACTAATAATGTTATTTTGAATTTGATAATTTTATTTGATAATTTTATGTGTACTTGTAGGAATGGCGATATCCTTACGAATGTTAAGAGGAGACTTGCCGACAGTTAAAACAGAAAATCCTATTTTATTTACGAAAGATGTGGCTATAGCACAGCGGTTAGGATTCTCGGATACAGTTGTTAACCCAGGTAGGTCCCTTCCTTCTCCCCCTGCCATCCTACCCACTCCCCCCCCCCCCTATCCCAGCCCCCCACTCCCCCACTTCACTCCCTTCCCTGACCCTAAAGATGTGGCTATAGCACAATATCCAAACTTCTCTGATACAGTTGTCAATCCAGGTAGGTAGAGATTGAAATTTCCCTCATTGTACACTGCATGGTGTTAAAATATTTTGCAGATTGATAAAGTTATATATACAAGAATGACCCAATTTTATGTTTAATTTCTAATGACCTGTTTCTCCAAGCACAAAGTATGATAGTTTATTTCTAAAATTAGGCAAAACTTTCAAAGTATTGAAGCCTGAATTTATTTTCATTTTAATTTTCCAGGTGAAGTTCGTAATGACCTATATTTAACGTTAAATTGTGCTGAATTTGACCGAGGAACAAAGAAATCCGCGAAGAATGTAGAAATAGATGTCTCTGTTTTTGATATACATGGTGAAATTATACCAGTAAGTAAAAACAGATCTGGCATCGTCATTATTTCTGATATTTATATTTGTTTTTCAATATCTTTTAATTGAATCTTTTCTTTGAGTGATTAAAATTTAGGTTGTTTTCTTGTGACCTTGGCCAGTGCTTCTATAGAAGAGTAACTTTAAAAATAAAACCAAGCATGGACAATCCCAACCGTAAAACAAATCGCGAAATCCATGTAAACACATAGGCAATACATTGGTAGCAGCTAATGAACTTTTCATATGAGGAAGTATATCAATAAATAAGTAAATACTTCATAATGAAAAGTGATATCGGGTGTCTAGAAGAGTTAGCATACCCTGCCTGGCGCCATGTAATAATATCCCTCCTATCTATTTTAGGACTGTATAAATTGTGGATGTGGTGAAGGAAATAAAACTGTTTATAACACCTCCGTATTTTACCATCAAAACTCTCCCAAATGGAACGACATTATCAGGGTAAGTGAAATAACATTGCTTTAAATATGAAATGTGTCTAACATTTTTAAATAAAAATACACTAAACTGTTTATGTTTTAAATTGCCTCATGTGTGTCCAAATAAGTGCTTAAATTACGCATTTACTAATTTAGTACCAAATCAAAAGTCAACTGTAATTTATTTCTGAACATGTTTTAATTTTATTAGAGAGAATTAATGAAATGTTGTTTGTTATTTCTGTTTTCAGTTATCTATTCCAATAGAGAAGTTCACTGGAGCTCATATTAGACTGGAATTCTACCATTGTTCTAGTAAGTCTTTCATTTTATTGATTTCATTACAAAACTTTCCCTCATTGCACACTGCATGGCATTGCTTCTACTCATTAGCAGAATAGTTTAGGAAAAGCATAGTGTAGAACTTACATGTCATTTACAGCAAGAAAAAGTTATGAGGGTTGACAATGCTTTACAACTGAAATTGATATGGGCTTCTTCTTTAAGAATATTTCCTTCATTGCACAATGCATGGCGTTTGCCCATCCTCAATTAGCCTATATAGATGCACAAAAGCAGCCTCCATTCATTTCATTTTCTTTAAGAATAGCAACCTTCCTCCCAACTCTCTCCCCTTCAAGAAACCTTCACCCTGATATTTTCTGTGTTTTTACAGCTCGTGATAAGAATGAGAAGAAGTTACAAGGTTTTTCCTACCTGGGTTTAACTGGGAAAGATAACAGTACAGTTTACGATGGTCAACATGAGCTTTGTATATATAAGGTAATTAATTATATATTGCAATTCCACTAAAACTAACGCATAAAACATATAAGTTTTTAACCACAGACATCGGAATGGAAATTGGAATGATGCAAATTGATGCTATCAGTGTCCCAGATGCACATACAAAGTTTAGAAAACCTCTTTACAATCCCTTTAAAATTGACATTTCACTATTGAGGATTTGAACTTTTTTATGTTCCAGGTTGATGATTTAAAAAAGATAAAAGATTATAAAAATCTACCAATGTATCAAGATGAATTAAACGACATTCAGAAATCGGCCGCCCCTCCCCTGCCCTTTCAACGTAACCCTAAAGAATATTGTCTAGTGTCTACCTTATTGTGTTCAACCAAATTCACTCAAAATAGTAAGTTGATATTTTCTACTTTCGGTTTGTTATTGTTTAGAGCTTTTCTACTTTCATTTTGTAATTTATTATAACTCATCTCGCTCTAGTAACCATGGAAGCAGAGTGAATTAGATGCTTTCTCGCTGTAAAAAAAGACACATGCTTACCATAAAAAAAGTTGCTTACCATAAAAAAGTTGCTTGCTCGCTAACCTGAAGTTTCAATCCAGTTTCCCCTGTCAGAAATGCAGGTCGGAGGGGCTGACACGGAAAAAGCTTCTTATAACGTACAACAAACTGAGATCTTGTGTAATTCTGGTTGTAGATTTGAAAGATACCAAAATATTTTTCAAAGTATAATCTCAGAACATTTTTATTAATTTGAAAAATTAAATTGTATTTTTCAGCGGGGTTATTAAGTGTGTTACAGTGGTCAATGAACAGAGATAAAATATCAGATAATTTACGCAATTTAATACGATTACGTCCACAAGAAATCGTCAAGGTAACCTTAATTATTCAAATATTATTCAAATTCAAATTTCTCTTATTATTAAAGGTGCTTGATGCTAAAAGTACAAGAACAGTTGCAAATCAAGATTAGGCTAATGTTGCTGGTTTTTTTTGGCGTAAAATCCTTTTTTTTATTTTTCAGTATTTACAAGATATATTGGATGCATTATTTACAATGTTTGGTGCTAAAAATGGTGACAGGGTTCCATTCGCTTCCGATGTTTTCCATGCCCTCGTAAGTCAAAAAACTTGAATATACAAAACTATAAGAATATGCACAACTCAAATTATATGAAATTCCATTCTTTTTTTTTTGAAAAGTTAAACATTTTTATGGAATTTGGTTTTAATATGACTACGATTTTTTGAATAATTTCTATTCCAATTTATCTGCCTTCTTGCCTCAACATTGCAATGCTGATACTGGAGTAGAGGCTTGATGAGTCAAGAATCAAGATAAATATTTAGTGACTGAATATTTTTTATTATTTGTAGGTTCATATATTCAACATTCTAGAACAGACCCAGTTTGAGAAATTTCAACATATTTTAGAATCGTATTTAGACGAGAATTTCTCTCATCCGTTAGTGTTCCGAGATTTAATGTTTTGTCTTCAAGAGAAAGTTAACAGTGCGTCCCAGTTGTCAGACAGTAGAACAGACGTACCCGTAGAAATTACACTTCTGGTAAATATTACATTTTATATTTTTGGAGCATGAGGTAGGAAGCAAGTTAAGGGCAATCAATAGTAGCTTCCGGTAGATCACTGTAAGTGACGTCATAAAACATGTTAGTTTTAGTGGAATTGCAAGAACCACAGATTTCGGAATGGAAATTGGAATGGCGCAAATAGATGCTATCAGTGTCCCCGATACACATACAAAGTTTAGAAAACCTCTTTATAATCCCTTTAAGGGCATGCTTACTAACATCTAGGCATTCCATGCTCATATTTTCAGGTTTTAGAACCATTATTCAAGTTTACAGTCAAATCTTGTAATTTATTTAAAAGGTAAGAAACCAGACACCACTCAAATAGTTGAGGCACTATCTGGCCAATTTTGGACATTATCAATTACGTCTAACTCTTAATGAAGGCTTTGCTATAATTTCACTCTATGTATATTCCAACTTATCAAGATCTCTCGACAGTTGAAAATTGAAAATATGAGTAGGCTTATGACACTGCCTAGACATAATTTCCCTCATTGCACACAGCATGGCTTTTTCCTTTACTCATTATCCCAATAGGTGCAGAAAAGATGGACGTAAAACTCCATTCATTTCATTTTTTCACCCAATCTATTACAGAGCATATGGTTCAGATATGGTGAATACACTGTTATTTAAAGAAATTTATACCATGTTTGGTAAAGTTTTAGAATCAAAAGATGACAAATTGAAAAAAGCTCAGGTATATGTAAAGAACTTTTAGAATTTTTTGTTTTCTTGCAAATGTTTGTGTTTGCCTACTATTTTCTTAGAATTAACGTTTCTTCCATGCACCTGAATTTACATGCTGTGTATAATATAATATCATTTCTCAAGCAATTTTTTTGATCCATATCAGCATAAAATCTATTTTCCAAATCTATTTTTTCTTTTCATTCATTCATTCATTCATTCATTCATTCATTCATTCATTCATTCATTCATTCATTTATTCATTCATTCATTCATTCATTCATTCATTCATTCATTCATTCATTCATTCATTCATTCATTCATTCATTCATTCATTCATTCTTCAATTCCAGGTGATTTTATTAACAGAACTTCATAAAACCTACGAACCGTTGCTATTAGTGATGAGTAAAAAAGAACTATCGGAATTGGTTGTTAGCGTTTTAAATCGGGTTGCTAGGGACTCAAACAAAGATGTTGTCAAGGCAAAGACCCAGCTTATTAAAAATACAATCAATTCGGAATTATTTGAAGATACGGGTAAGTCTGAATTTATTTTATTAAAACTAACAGGTTTTATGATGTCACTGACAGTGATCTACCATCCGGTACTATTGATATCTATGCAGATCACTGACAGTGAAGTCGTAAAACATGTTAGTTTAAGTGGAATTGCAAGAACCACAGACGTCAGAATGGAAATTGGAGTGGCGCAAATTGATGCTATCAGTGTCCCTGATACACATACAAAGTTTAGAAAACCTCTTTACAATCTCTTTAACTTTTTTTATGTCATTTCCTTAGCCCAATAAAAAGCTTTTCGTGTCCTTTGTCAGTAAAATCATTTGTTTTTTAATTTCAGAATCTCGAAGCCTATTGTTACCACTATGTCTGGCTCATATTAAAAAATGTCTGATACAACGTGGTTGTTTAACTGTTACATCAGAAACACTGGGTGATTTACTTGATAAGATATTTCTCTTAAAAAAGGTAGGAAAAAGGGCATAGGCGGCGAGATATCCTAGCTATTACCCAAAAATACCAGTGGAATAGTCTTGTTCATCATTGGCTGCTTTGAGTTCAAATCATTTTTCAAAGTAAAGAAATTATGATGCCATGGCCAGTGTTTCCAAGACTTTCAATCCCATGTTTTTGCAGAATCTTTTTTTCAACTTCTGCCCTATTTTTCATTACAGGGTAGTAAAACGAATGATGATATCAACCAAGTCGTATTGGCTGTATTCGACGTTATTATTGAATCATTGTTAAAAATGGAGGCTCATCGAAGAATGGAGATTGGGGTATGTAGATTAAAATTAAAATTTCCCTCATTGTACACTGTGTTGCGTGTCTTTATTATTTCAATAAAGAACAGAAAAGTAAGATATAATACTTTTCCTGTCTAAATTTCAACTGTATGATTTTTTTTCTCTTTTTCTTGTAACGTGCCCAGTAATTGAAGATTGCATGTTTCCTGTCTATATTTTGCCTGATGTTTTACGTAATATATTTATATTTACTAGGGAATACTGATATCTAGTCTAATAGAGTTATTAAATATTATGGAAGACAGTCATTATCAGGCTTTACTAGCAGCGTATCATAAAGGACAACCATTGAAGGTAAGTCTTAGATTCAAAATCAAAACAAAACAAGCAAGCTTACAAGCAACATTCAAGCAAATATGAAATATAAACTGCCTTACTAAACTAGAGCTCATCTCCTGCCAGCATGTGTTGCAGATACACAATCCTCATCAGGACAGCTGCACAGGAAATGCAGGACTTGCTGAAGGAAAAGGAGTAAAGGAACGTTAATAAAAATATTCCAGTGTATACAGAAAATTAATGACAGGCTTTTAATTTTTCAGGATTTTCTAAATCGTGTATTTCTGGTGTTCCGAGATCTAATTAGACGCGATGTCTTCCCTCCTGATTGGTCAACTATGAGAATGACAACCAATCAGTAAGTAGATAGCTCTTTCTATTTTTTATAATTATTCAGTTATAAGTAAAACACTCTGCAATGAAATAAAATATGAATAAGACAACTTCCTTTTCAGGAGATGGATCAGCAAGTCGCTGAATTTTATATTTAAATATGACAATAACTATTTGTGTTTTGTATCTTTCAGTGCTATATTAACAGTTATACAGTATTTAAATCAGTGTACAATAGAGTAAAATTGTAATATTTATATTTTGTATCTTTCAGTGCTATATTAACAGCAATACAGTATTTAAAACAGTAGTCCGTATACAGTGTACAATAGAGTAAAATTGTAATATTTATGTTTTGTATTTTTCAGTGCTATATTAACAGCTATACAATATTTAAAACAGTAGTCCGTATACAGTGTGCAATGGAGTAAAATTATAATATTTATGTTTTATATTTTTCAGTGCTATATTAACAGCTATACAATATTTAAAACAGTAGTCCGTATACAGTGTGCAATGGAGTAAAATTATAATATTTATGTTTTATATTTTTCAGTGCTATATTAACAGCGATACAGTATTTAAAACAGTAGTCCGTATACAGTGTGCAATGGAGTGAAATTGTAATATTTATGTTTTATATTTTCAGTGATATATTAACAGCGATACAGTATTTAAAACAGTAGACCGTATACAGTGTGCAATGGAGTAAAATTGTAATATTTATGTTTTGTATTTTTCAGTGCTATATTAACAGCTATACAATATTTAAAACAGTAGTCCGTATACAGTGTTCAATAGAGTAAAATAATAATATTTATGTTTTATATTTTTCAGTGCTATATTAACAGCTATACAGTATTTAAAACAGTAGACTGTATACAGTGTACAATAGAGTAAAATAATAATGTTTATGTTTTGTATTTTTCAGTGCTATATTAACAGCTATACAGTATTTAAAACAGTAGACTGTATACAGTGTACAATAGAGTAAAATAATAATATTTATGTTTTGTATTTTTCAGTGCTATATTAACAGCTATACAGTATTTAAATCAGTAGACTGTATACAGTGTACAATAGAGTAAAATAATAATAATTATGTTTTGTATTTTTCAGTGCTATATTAACAGCTATACAGTATTTAAATCAGTAGGACTGTATACAGTGTACAATAGAGTAAAATAATAATAATTATATTTTGTATCTTTCAGTGCTATATTAACAGCGATACAGTATTTAAATCAGTAGACAGTATACAGTGTACAATAGAGTAAAATTGTAATATTTATGTTTTGTATTTTTCAGTGCTATATTAACAGCTATACAGTATTTAAATCAGTAGACCGTATACAGTGTGCAATAGAGTAAAATAATAATATTTATGTTTTGTATTTTTCAGTGCTATATTAACAGCTATACAGTATTTAAATCAGTAGACCGTATACAGTGTTCAATAGAGTAAAATAATAATGTTTATGTTTTGTATTTTTCAGTGCTATATTAACAGCTATACAGTATTTAAATCAGTAGGACTGTATACAGTGTACAATAGAGTAAAATAATAATAATTATGTTTTGTATTTTTCAGTGCTATATTAACAGCTATACAGTATTTAAATCAGTAGACCGTATACAGTGTTCAATAGAGTAAAATTGTAATATTTATGTTTTGTATTTTTCAGTGCTATATTAACAGCGATACAGTATTTAAATCAGTAGACCGTATACAGTGTTCAATAGAGTAAAATTGTAATATTTATGTTTTGTATTTTTCAGTGCTATATTAACAGCTATACAGTATTTAAATCAGTAGACCGTATACAGTGTGCAATGGAGTAAAATAATAATGTTTATGTTTTGTATTTTTCAGTGCTATATTAACAGCTATACAATATTTAAAACAGTAGACCGTATACAGTGTTCAATAGAGTAAAATAATAATGTTTATGTTTTGTATTTTTCAGTGCTATATTAACAGCTATACAGTATTTAAATCAGTAGACAGTATACAGTGTACAATAGAGTAAAATAATAATATTTATGTTTTGTATTTTTCAGTGCTATATTAACAGCTATACAGTATTTAAAACAGTAGACCGTATACAGTGTACAATAGAGTAAAATAATAATATTTATGTTTTGTATTTTTCAGTGCTATATTAACAGCTATACAGTATTTAAATCAGTAGACCGTATACAGTGTACAATAGAGTAAAATAATAATATTTATGTTTTGTATTTTTCAGTGCTATATTAACAGCGATACAGTATTTAAATCAGTAGACTGTATACAGTGTACAATAGAGTAAAATAATAATATTTATGTTTTGTATTTTTCAGTGCTATATTAACAGCAATCCAGTATTTAACTCAATCTTTAACTGATCATTTTCTAACCAGGGATTCTTTTGATAAATCTGTAAGTTTTAATTTTCAAAATATTTCTTTCTATTGAAAATCTACATGTTTTAACTGTGAATTAGTCATTAGCCTGGTAGCCCTGCATTTGGCATCTGAAAAGGGTAAGATGAAACCCTAAACCTTGGAGGTAAAGTTTTTACTTCGATATTGCGACCAACAATGCGTTCTATTTTGTGTTTCAGATATGGGATAATTATTTTGATTTGTCTGTGGCGTTTATAACGCAACCTAGTTTACAATTACATACTTTTACTGAAGCCAAGAAAAACGCTGTCAAAGACAAGTAAGATATCTTATATTTTATTTATCTGTTGGTGGATACATAATCTTCATATTCTTTGTCAATCTGTTTTCCATTGAAGTCAAGCATGATTTGCTATTTTGGAATTGACTTTGTGAAACAGGAGGCTTAGAATTTTAGAGAATTGTGTATAACAAAGTTTACATTACCTTTCTTGGTTCCACAACATTTCAGAGAGTCCACATTAAATCTTTCAGAGTCCAAATGATTAATAATGCTATTCAGTATTTTGGTTTATCAACTTGACGCCCTCTGAGAGTCCACTAACTTCTCTCACAGGCCTTTAAAATATGTCCCACTGATGATAATAATGAATTGATTGATACTGTCCAGTGTAATAACAATATGACATCATCATATTAATTACCTTTTAATTACTGGGTATTAATTAACATTTTACCTGATTTCTTAATCTCAAACATTCTGATTAGATTCACATACATTTAAAACTCTGGGAAAACAGTCAAAAGTTTGACTGTTTAGATCTACAAAAGTGTTAAAGATCACTTCAGTTTTAAGTTTTGTTTGAAAATTTTTAATAAAAGTACTCTTCACCATAAACTCATATAACGGATCAAGAATTAATGGTGACTTGGATATTTTGGAGGACTGAGATAAGGGAAGGGTTAAAATATTTCAGATTATGTGTTTACTAATAAAGATGTTATATTATATAAGACACTGTCATACGGCCCTAGGGTAGTTTACCCCTCTCCCCTACCCTAGCTATAGTTAATATGTATATTATCTGTGTATTATAGGTATGGTGATATGCGAGTCTTATTAGGATTTAAAACTCAGAATTTATGGAATGCTTTAGGTATGTATTTATATTAACAGGTGCCCCTTTTACCCATGGGCTGTGTGTGAGACAGGACGCTATCACTCGTGGTATTGGGCCTAATTCTGACCCATGTAAAATAAAGAGTTTATTATTATTATTATTATTGTTTAGGTACTTGTGATATATTAATATATTTTATGGCTGGTTTTGAATTAAATATGCAAGTTTTTAATTTTGACAATTATTTAAATTTTATTTATTTTCCTGATAAATTTTTGTTGCATCTTTTTATGAATAAATTTGCATAATTAATTAACAGGTGTACATCAAAAGGTGTTTATTCCGAGTATAATAGGATCGTTCCTAGAGATTACGTTAGTTCCAGAACGAGAATTACGGAAAGCCACGCTGCCGATGTTTTTTGACATGATGATATGTGAACAGAAAATATCAGGAAATTTTAATAAGGTCAGTTTTTTAAGGAATATGAGTTATTTGATTACAAAATGGTTACGTTACAAAAATTGTTGTTATAACCAAGTCATGATAAGCATTATTACAGTTTCATTCTATTATCCATTCGTTATTTCATCCATTCATTCTACAATTTTTTATTCATTCATTTGTCCAATTAATCCCTTCATCCATTAGTTCTTTCATTAATCCATATGTTCATTCACTTGTTTATGCATTACTTTCATTTATTCATTCATTCATTCCTTACAGGTTGAATGTGAGATGATAGAGAGATTGGATGAATTAATGACATCAAATTATGGAGACCATGAATTTAGACTTCTCTTTAAAACCATGTAAGTTAACATTTATAAATACATATTGCAATTTTTTATTCTTTCTTATGATCACAAAAACATAAAAATAATGATATCAAAATTGCATAAACCACACTAAAACACCCCATAGCCCAAAAAACACACATACCCTAACACATATTTATTTTACGAAAAGCTTGTGTCATTTATTTTTATCTTGAGTTATCCAGCATGGATATTCTGCGTTTGGACTGATGCATGGAATTTTTGATACTTTTATTTCTGATTTCTATTCATGATTTTAGTCGTAAATGTAAAGAAATCAAACACTTTTGTGGTAAATATTGAAAATGAATAAATAAATATTTCTAAAGAGTAAATTAAGAGTTAATTAAAACATTGGCCTAATTAGTTAATTAGTGAAGTTATTATTATAATATTGTGGGTAGTGTAATATATAGTAACTTACAGTGATATCTCTTTCTAACTTAGTTTAACTACCATATATCAACTAATTTATACCCTGGGGCCGTTTTTATTTTAATTCTTTTAACACTAGTAGTTGCTTTACAAACCACATAGGGAGCTGCAGTGGCTCATTGATTTAGCCGATTGCCCGCTAACCTGCAGTATACATGTAGGTTCCAATTCTGGCTATGGTACAGATAATAGGGCTTACTTTTGGATTTTCAACTCAGTTTCCCCCCTGTCAGTGATGTAACTCTGAAGGGCTGAGTTTGAAAAAGCGTCTAGTCATTTGAAAGGGATAATAAACTGAAGCCCTGTGTGCTACAGGCTGTGCACATTAAAGATCCCTGAACAGTTGGACATCGGAAAATAAGAGTAAGCTAATTCTGCTGTCCTGAAAAATTTCCTTCATTGCTCACTTATAATGTTTCCACTTCATAAGCCCATACAGGTGCAGAAAAGTTCTGAAAAAATTTGACTTTTGTGATTCGATATGTACAGGTCAATGCTTGTGAGAAGTACTATCAGGTGTTTCGAAAAGAGTAAGCATGGTTTGCTTTGCGCGCGACACCCACCAATACAAAGTACTATTTAAAAATTTGAGCCAGAAAAAACTAAGCCACCACTTGTTAAAATGGAAGGTTTATTATTTAATTATGGTAAGAGGGTGGGATGGAATTTATTGTTTATTTTTATTGTAAACATGACCTCTCTCAGACAAACAGTACCATAGTGGAATTCCAGGCTAGGTTGGCACTGGTAACAAGATTAAAGACTGCCTGCGACTGGTGCTAAGTTTGGTTAGAACTGTAATATTATCAACTACAGGAAATAGAGATGTGAAACTTTGTAAACAAAAACAACTATTTGTGTATACAATAATTTTGACAGTAAAAGCCTTTCTCACTCTAAGGGGTGGTCAAATCTAATGTTTAAAACCAAGGGATGCTTAAAAGTCTTTCTAACCGAGTAGGTCATCAAATTTGAAATTAGATTTTAGACGAAGGGATGTTGTCATTGCTGTATTTACCAGTCATGTTAAAGCTATTTAGGGACAGTACCGGTACTTTACTTTGCCAGTAAAAAGCCTTTCTAAATCTAAGGGGTGGTCAAATTTAAAATTGGTTTAGACCAAGGGATGTTGATTTGATTGTTTCACCAGTCATGACATCAAATTTAAAATGGGTTTAGACCAAGGATGTTGATTTGATTGGTTTCACCAGTCATGACAAAATGATCAAATAAATAATGACATTAAAATACTGAATAAAAAAAAGATCAAAGGTTTTTTACGATAAACGATTTATTTAAACAAATATTTCTAAACGTGAAATTATTTAAAGCTCTACATAAAAACTCTAAACCTTTTTTTCAAGATGACGTGTTTTTATTTAAAACAGAAGTTATGTTTGAAGTTCTAATGAAGGCCTAATTAACATATTACATGCCATGCATGCTCGCACTTACAGACCGCGCGTTATAACACCTCCACTTGACATCTCATCTGATCTGAATTATCTTCTTTAAACAGTTTTTAACTTAAAATCATTTCGGTAGACAAAATTGTCAATTTTTTATGTGAACAGTATTTTATTCATGAATATAAGACATTATGAAAAGAATTGGAGAACAGTTTATATTACCCCTATCCAGAGATTGTCAATGTCAGAAAACATAATTTTGTTAAGTTAACAGTTAACATCTTTTGAAGTACTAATTTGAAAGATATTGCTTGATTGGATGTCCTAGGTCGAATAATGATGCATCATGCCATGCAGTTTGCAATGAGGCTAATTTCTGCATTAAAAATCAATGTGTCATATATTAATTTATTATTCCAATTCTCTTTATATACCAAATAGTCATACAAAATAATAATCATTCTAGGCAAGTCAATGACACAAACCAAACAATAATTATACCAAACAAGCTGCCATTAGTGTTTTTGTGTTAATTAGAACCAATTGATTCTCTCATTAATAAAACTAAATAAATAAAATGGTGTAAATGAGAGACATTATGAATATTGACATTTATAACAAATTAATAAAATTAGTCATGAAAGAGGGTAAAATCCTCATAAAATATGAAAATCTGATTCCATGACCAGTGCTTTCAAAAGCCTGCTCTCAAGCACAGGGTATGCTAACTCTTCTAGACAACTGATTCCACTTTTCATTATGAAATATTTACTCATTAATTGATATACTTCCTCATATGAAAAGTTCATTAGCTGCTACCAATGTATTGTCAATGTGTTCACATGGATTTCAATATTTGTTTTACCGTTGGGATCATTCGGGCTTGGGTTTTATTATTTCTTTATCAACTTTGCAATAGTTTGATCTTTTTTAATACTTCATTCCTCTCTTAGAAAAACTCAGAACTGAAAAAAAAAAACACAAATCGCATCCCTGATCTCTTTTGATAGTTTCCTTTGATAACTTAGAACCGAAAAGGACTAAGGAATCGCATCCATGATTTCTTTGAAAATTTCTTTCTTTGAGAATCAAGGCCTGGAGAAGAAGATAAGAAAAAGAGCATGGAGTTTCGGTCGTTGATTCCTTTGATTATAAAGCACTCTGATACTGGCCTACAGCAGGGTGCTTCTTTTAGACCTCCTTTAATTATATTGAGAACTAATGATATAGAAATTGACGGCAGGGGGCAAAGGTCATCCATCATTTTGACAATGCTCATTAGTAGGAATTAGATTTGGGAATGAAATTATTTTTCTAGACTGTTTCTGAGTGTATGTTAAATTTAATGTCTGCCATTTTGTCTTTTGTCATGCTGAGTGAAAAGGTTATGGGGTAAATTCGAAAAGTCAAATTTTATAATTTCAAAGTTTGTTAAAATGATGCAGTTTCTAGTTTCTGTTAACTTTCTTTGATGTTTGTTCATGTTTAAGTTCTTTATCATTGGAATATAACCTTGTTTTTGAACTAATTGTCCTGATGAAGATGTTATACCCAAAACATTATAGATTGCATAAGTATGAGGGTTGTTCTTAATATTGAGTGAGTTTGTTATCATATGTTTCATTCTGTTACTATATACTAAAAGAATTAACTGAATATCTCTACCTCTTAATAGGGATATTTATGTATTTGTGCTCTGTACCAAACTTGAAATTGGTAAATGTTTATTAAAAAATATCAGAAAGGAACCAAAATTGTTCGGTAAAAATGAGAGACCTATATGTAGAAATGGGACGAAAATAATATTTATAATATACAATTTATTTAACTTCTGTTCAAGCTATTTAGTCGACAGGAAATGAGATCTGCATGCTCCATTTAAAATAGTTTATCATAGTTCAAAGTTGATTTCTCGACTGGTTCACTGCTGGGGCGTGACTTTTAGATCTTTTAATAGCCCCCTTTTGACCTGTGGTGTATGACCACTTTTGATCATTTCTACCAAAACCTCAAATAGTAGGCCTATTTCTGAACCCAAATACTTCAGCTTGTTCCATCTTGTCGTCAGGGATGTGTTGTTGGGGGGGCCACGAGGGCTGGGCCCCCCTACTTCTCAAAAACGCTAAAACCGGGGGGTCCCTGGCGGGCCCATCATACACTTTGGGCCCCCCTACTTCCAAAGTTAGCAAAACACCCCTGCTTGTCGTCCATTTCTAATCAGGACTGAGAGTTACCGTAAGTCTTTTGATTGAGGAGAATGCAGCTATCTTGTTGATTATATTGGCCAGCTCTGTCTGATTAAAGTTTCTTAAATGTCCGTGTATGAAAGTTAGTAACATCAATCCTGAATGAGTGACCATGAAAAGTTGAAAAGTAGAAAATTAAAAGCCTTGAAGGCAGTGTGTGATATATACAAGTCTTGCTAGTGGGGTTTTAGTAACTGTAATAGTTCTGCAGTCAGTTAATTTAAATCCATTGATAGAACAGTAGTGTTTTTAGTGACATCTCACTGGTCGGTTTCAACTTTATATGTGTGGAGACATAGATGAAATATTAACTGTTTACTACACTCAACTGACTAGTGCTTTATCTAGTTGGTCGTCATGTAATTTTACTAGAAGTTTTACAGATAACTAGCTGTTGTGGTCAGAATTTTAACTGTGTTCTAGTTCCTACACTCAGCTGACTGGTTATAATAATAACTAGAGCCACACGTGGCACAGAGTGGGACTTTGCAAATGTGCAAATCGTAGAGCGGAATTAAAAATAAAATTCGACCCTGAACGTAAATCCCAAGTGACAAAGAAGTCGGCAATTTTTAAAATGTTTGTTTTTTTTTTGCGAAAGTAGTCATCAGACCTAACATTTGAACGTACCAGCTGAAAACCTTTGTAAATGACCTTCAACCTTATGAAAGTCAAGGTTACTCAAGGTCAAATTCACGAGAAACAAGTCCTTAAATTTTGGAATGGCATACAGTATTAACAGCAGAAGTTGACAATAGACATCAAATATGAAAGTATAAATGAACAGCCAAGGTTAATGACCTTTGATCATACAAAAGTCAAGGTCAATAAAGGTCAAGGTCAAAACGAAAAAAATTTTTTTTTTTTAACCCTGTTCCCTTTTTTTAACTATGCAATCGAAATAGCTGAGATTTTGATATAATTGAGTTCAAATAATGAGGTAAGTGTGTGCAGAAGCATTTTAAAAAAAAATGTAGTCTATATGGATTTTTTCCAGACAACAAAATGTAAACAAAATGAAAATTTAACCCGGATGTGCCACGCCCACGTCAATATTTTTTGATGGATACATTTATATGGGGTATGTTCAATTATGTTCTAATTTTGAAACTTCTACATCTTATAGATCATGAGATATACATACATCTATGTCAAAAAATTCAAAAAATCGGGTAAAGATTTGCTAAATTTAAAAATATAAGAAATTGAAATTGTGCTATATATCGTTCGAAAGAGCTCGTAAAGCACATTCAGATTCTGAAAAAATAACTCTCTAAGTGAATTAGGTCACGTGCTAGAGCAGTCCAAAGTTGTCAATTTAGCTGTTTTCGAGCAGCTATAAAACCGGAAGTTGATATCGGAGGTCAAATATTAAAGTATCATCTCATTTAAATCAATGAGCCTTTAACACAAGCTGAATAAAGCAATGCTGTAACTGTATGAAATGTCATTTTTAAAAAAAAATAATAAACTTTACCTTTTTTTTGATAAACAAATTTTTAACAAAAACAAAATTTCCCAGGATGTGCCACGCCCACGTCAGATTTTTTGATGTGACTTTATTTCTATTATTAATATCTATTAATGCCTCAATTTTCAAAGCTTTACATGCATTGGTTAACGAGATATACAATCATAAATGTAAAAAATGGTCAAAATCTATTATCGGAAATTTTGAAATTCGTAAACCTTGTTCCCTTTTTTGAACTATTCAACCGAAACATCTGAGAATTTGATATAATTAAGCTTAAGTAATGAGGTAAGTGTATCCAGAAGCATTTTTCAAAAAAATTGAATTCTATATATATTTTATCCAGACAACAAAATTTAAACAAAATGAAAATTTTACCCGGATGTGCCACGCCCACGTCAATATTTTTTGATTCATACATCTGTAAGGGGTAAGTTCAAATTATGTTTCAAATTTGAAGCTTCTATATCTTATAGATCACGAGATATGCATACATCAAAGTCAAACACATCAAAAAGTCGAGTTAAGGTTTCCAAAATTGCAAAATATAGAAAAATTCAAATTTTATATTTCAAACCACTGTGATATATTTTTTAAAATAGCTCGTAAAGCACATTCAGAATCTGAAAAAAATAACTCTCTAAGTGAATTAGGTCACGTGCTAGAGCAGTCCAAAGTTGTCAATTTTGCTGTTTTTATACAGCTATAAAACCGGAAGTTGATATCGGAGGTCAAATATTAAAGTATCATCTGGTAGCCAAGGTCGATGACCTTTGACCTACTTAAGGTCAAGGTCATCAAATGTCAAGGTCACGAGATATGAGCCTTCAAAAATTGAAAAAATTCAACTTGAAATTACAAAAAAGCAAAATCGAAATTCGAAAATCTACTTCCAAGAATTTTCTCTAATTTTTATGTTCTTTCATTTGACACCAAAATTTTGAAATTCGGTTCAACCAAATTTGCTGAATAAAAATCGAAGAGTTTCAGGGAAATCAAAATGGCGGCTTAAATATCATTCCAATTTTTGATCTTTTAACCGCACACTTGTCCCATAGCTAGAGCTATCGATCAGTACAAGTTTCGTTAAAAAATATCAATTACAGCGGAAGTGGGTCAACCGGAAGTTTGCACTTTCATAACGTGTAAACCGGAAGTGGCGCAAAACTTTTGACTGCGCAGTTTTATTTACTAACTTGTTCTCTATTTTCAATAAAAATTTCAGATGAATCAGACAAATAGCAAAGAAAATAGAAAAAATTGCAAAAGTTTAGATGCAAAAAGTGTGCAACAAATATTTGAAAATCAAATTTATTGAACTCATAGTTGATTGGGATTTCGCTACAGATTCTAAAAATGAAAACCCGAGCAAAATCGGTCCAAAATTGCACCTTCCAGGCCCCAAAAACCATTTTTTGCACATTTTGCAAATGCACCACTTCCGGTTTTGCAAAAATGTTTCAATTTATATTTATGCAATACCTCGAAAAAAAGTAAAATATGGAGCAGTAAAAAGGTTGCTGCAGCTGTTGTAGTTTAGGCTGTGTACTGATTGTAAAAAACGAAAAAAAAAAAAAAAAAAAAAAAAAAAAAAACATTTCGAAAACAAACTGGGACTTTGCGGTAGCAAAGTCCCACAATAATTTTATTGCATAAATTACACCACAAGTGGTCAAAGCAATACAAGAAAACAAAACAAAACACGATATACAAAGACAGCAATGTGAATGATGACAGAAATACAGACGTTGCAAAATACTAGTAAGATACAATACATGAAAAATATAAATGAGCAAATACAATTGGCAAAATACTATTTCAATACATATAGCAATATATAAAATGAGATTAATTAATATTTTAATATAAATCTTATATAATAATCTGTATGATACATTATACATATATTTTAGTTTCTATCTATCATTGAATGCATGAAACACAAAATTGCTTAGCGCTCTTAAAATTACTGGATTTTTATGTTGCATTAAGAATTGAAATTTTTCTATGTCTTTCATGTCATGAAATTTTATATTATGGCTACTTATTTGAGCAAAAAGTTGTTGGCGTTTAATGTCATGTTTTGAGCATGAAGTTAAAAAGTGAATTTCATCTTCAATTTCATCACAGTGATGGCATAGTCTTTCTTCTAATTTAATTTTGTGATATCGTCCTGTTTCTATTTCAAGTTTGTGAGCCCCAATTCTTAATTTTGTGAGTGCAATTCTATATTTGGGATTTGGTATTTCGTTAAGATAAGTTTCAAAAAAGTTGTCATTTTTTATAGTGGCATAAGTCCTCAGTTTGTTTAGATTATAAGTGTTTTGAGTGATAGGTCGTGTATTAAAGGTTCGAGTGCTATCTGACTAGTTGTGATACTTAGTTTATCCAGTAATATTTAACAGTATGCTATCAAACTAGTTGTGATGGTATCTGCCAGTAGCGTTTATAAACATCCTACTGTTTCTCTTATCACACTTACCCTTTAAATTTTAACCTGGATGGATGGGTTGGAGAATTATACTGGTCTAATTTTGGTGTGTTTGCAGATAAAAGTACTGATTAAGGATTATACTTAGTTCATTGTTTTAAAATTAAACCTGGATGGATGGTTGGAGATAGATAACCGGTGTATTTTCCGTTGATAAAGGATTATTTATAATTCATTGTTTTAAATTTTAAACTTGAATGGATGTATGGAGATAACTTGGTCTAATTTTGGTCAGGTTTAAAGATTAAAATACTGATTAAGGATTAGATATATTTCGTGTTTTAAAATTTTAAACTTGAATGGATGTATGGAGATAAACTGGTTAAAATTTGTTCGTGTTTAAAGATAATTTAAAATTTTATCTTATGCCTTGTTTTAAATTAGCCTACCTGAAAATTATGAAAGATAACCTGGATGGAGTTAGTGATAAGCTGGTCTAATTTTGGTCGTGTTTAAAGATAAAGATATTATTTCGTACCCCAATTAGGATTAAAGGATTTATTAGCAGTTGTGAGATTGTGACAAATCATATTTGATATTATTTGAGAAACAAGTGATTTTGAACATTGTGTGGGATATTTTACTTGATATTTCATAAAAATCGGTGACGTAAGGATAGAGGCAATGGGAAAATTGTCATTTGGAATGAAAAATCTTCACGAAAAAAAATTGTAACCTGACAAAAAGGGATTACATCAACCTTGTTTATTTCAATGTGACAAAAAGGGGTTTATTAAAAGGATTATATTATCAAACTTGGATATTTTCATCTGATAAACTTTAAACCAATTCCATCAAATAAGATTTATCTCCAGAGCATTAGTTTAACTTTTAAAAACCTGTGTTTCCTTATAAAAGGATTATAATCTAGAATTGGATATATAACAAAATCTACACTAGCATTTACCCAAATTCTACAAGTGATTTTTGAAGACACCAAAATTTAATTGCCCAGCGTTATAAAGGGATTTAAAAACTGACATTTCGATGTGATTTCCCTGAAAACAAGCCCACCAAACAAGATGGTTTGGTGGCTGAAGAAAGCTGGGTCCCCAGCTTACGGCAATTGGTCTAGTCATGACGACCAAAATCAGTAAGTATCAGAGATGGAAGGGGCTTAGAGTTGCCAAAGGGGGCTAGCCCTGAAAAGCCATGGGGGTTAGGGTAGGGTGAGAATCTGTATTTAAGGAATGAATGTGGATCTTGTTATCGTTATGGGGAAATAAACGCTGGTTTATCACGTGACAAGATAAATGACCCGGCGAAGCGGGTCATGTACGTCTTGTCACGTGTAAACCAGCGTTTATTTCCCCATAACGATAACAAGATCCACATTCATTCCTTATATTTACATTCGTCAAACTACTCCACAATTTTCTATTTTTTTCTATGTAAAAATACTAAAAAACTATGTTTTTTTAATTCATCGGCATCTGTCAATCAAGTTGACCGCCCCGCCTTGTTTTTCTTTGAGCCAATAGATTGTGAGTGCTTTGACGACGTCATAGTATCACTAGCGTTTGCGTTGACGACGCCAAAGAATCACGTGACAAAGTAGCGTTTATTGAAAAATAAACGCTAGTTTGCTAAACTGGTTCACTGAAGGGAGTGATAGTTGAAATGTAAATATAAGAAAATAACCCAAGTCAGTAAATACTTGCAACGGTGACCCAAAATGAAAATGAAATGAATGGAGTTTAACGTTCTGCTTTTCTGCAAGGTTGGACCAATAGGCAGGCCCTCTAAATCTGTAAAATCAAGGAGTTGACAATGAGGGACTGGTCCTCCACAAGCACTGGCAATTAAAAGTCAAGTTGACCATGATCTATAAAAAGTGCAAGGGAGGACTGCGATACAACAATCTAGACAAATCTGCCATTTTGAATTTAAAAACATATCTAGGTGTATCTGAGTATAAAAGGTATTATTTATCACGATGATTATTATTGACCTTTAAAACAGGAGAGTTATAGACGATAATCTGTGTCGTGTACTTCGATATCTATCAGTTTATAATGTCTGGTCACTTTATTCTCTTGGTGTGGTTTTATTCACCGAATTTAAAACAAAATTAATTGAAGCTTAATGTCGTATTTTTCTGCATGTGATTCGGCTCACAATCTGTCTTGTGCCTCTTCGATATCTAGTGTTCGCTTTAAACTCTTGGTGTGGTTTTATTGACTGAATTTATAATTAAATTAATAAAGTTTTAACAAATGCGTAACCTTATTAGTACAGACAAAGTCATGCAGTGTCCAAAGAGGACAAGCAATACAATGCAGTGTGCAATGAGTATAGAGCAAATCCATGCTATTGATTAGCTAATGAGGGAATCTAATCATGCTCATTAGGCATACAATGCTTGAAATTAATTGCTTTTATTTCTGTAGTCAAATACATAGAAGATTGTTGTGAAAAGTTGGAAATTGTCAGCCAGTTCAATTCAAGTTGAAATATTGAGAAATATCATCAAAGCCAATTCCCAAATTAGCAATTAGTAAGACACACTAATTAGTCAAAGCCATAAAATTTGAATTTTCTTTGAACACTCAGAACCAACATCTAAAACTTTAAAAATATTTAAATTTGATAATCAAATCTCTTTAAAGTTACAACCATATTTCTCACATAAATGTCAATATTTTGAAAAAAATGTCGAAATGATCTCCCTCTAGGGGTGAAATGCATGATTCATAATGCACTGTGGTGATCGTTACGAAATCATTTCTAATTAGCCGAGTATTCAAATGTTAATAGCACTCACAGGAAAATTGTCGAGAAGATTTCTGAATATTCCATCGATTTTTTCAATTCTTTTTCAAAATATTCTTGACTTTTCTTCTTAATTTGTAATTATTTTCTCGTTAAGACCCTCAGCTCAAAATCTCTGAATACAGTTCAATTTATTCTTCATCTTGAATATTGATTCTGATTTCGTTTTCTATAGAAAATGGCTAAAAGGCAATTTGGAAAGCTAAATTCTTGACTTTTTTAGTGGATAGTGATTTGTATGATGTTTTGAAAGATCTTGAATTTGGACAGAAATGGAATGATTTACAATTCTGGCCGCAGACCTTTTTAAAGAATAATACATACAGGTTCAGAAAAGCAGGATGAAAACTCCATTTCATTTCATTTCTAAAGGGTACAAGCTCTTCTGCTTATGCTAAGGAAGTTATAGGTTTCAGTCTTGATAACTTTGGAATGCAATTCTGAAAAAAATTGATACAAATTTTGACATAATTGTACATAAAAACCCATCATTTTTATTAAACAAAAAAGATAAAAAAACTGTAAAAATAAAGATATTTCTTATATCTAGATAATTTGTAACTTTCACCAAAAACTGGCTGACAATGACTGCCTTTCTTCTAAAATTACAAAAAATATTCTAAAATTACTCCAAAACTTGTTAGATTACAGAAAAATGTCTAAAATGACAGAAAATCTTGAACGATTACCAGAAATAATACTATAATCTCAGAAAAACGTGAAAAAGTGGTATTAATTTTATAAATATAGATGAAAGATGTCTGATGAAGGATTGAGAATTTTTTAAGAATTTTTAAAGAATTTCTGAAGCAAGTTTACCAGATGTATGATATATCAATTTACTTTGTCACATTAAAGTTGGGGATCTTTAAATTTTCCATTCTGAGAAATCAAAAGCAGGGTTGCTTGGGTTCCTCTAACAATTGGTGGTCAGTGGGTTCTAATCTTAATTAGCAGACATAGTTCTTGTGAATTTGAATATGTCATCTTTCCTGAACTAATCCAGTCCACCTAGCTGTAAATGGGTACAGATAATCCGGGAAAGATCAATGCCAAGAGGTTTGGCCAAGGAACCATCTGAGAGAAAAGATCCTCTTGAACTTAAATAGTTATCCTTGTAAAATCTTGTTCTCTTTCTTCATTTCATAGTAGAATTTTGTAAAACTGTAGGGAATCCAACCTAAAGAAGGTGTTTAAAATAACTCTATATGGTAAAATAATCAAACTCCAGTAACAAGTGTCATATTTTAAAATCATGTGTTATCTTGGGAATTTTTTTACTGAGATGAAGATTTAATGTCTTTAATAGAGGCCTCATACACAGGGTAAAAACAGGGAGGCGAAGACAATTCAGGGGCAATAAGCAATATATACACAGGAAAATTACCATCAAGGCCAAATGCAATATATATGGGACAAAAACAACTGGGCAAATGCAATATACAGAGGGCAATAACCAAGTTCAATATACATATGATAATGACCAACCCAGGCCAAATGCAATATACATGGGGGCAATAACCAACTGGGTCAAATAAAGTATACATACCAGGGCCAAATGCAATATACATGGGGCAATAACCAACTGGGCCAAATGTAATATACATGGGGCTTTATAAAGGTCAAATTTAAAGGTCAACTGTATGTAATACAATGTTGTCTTATTGTCTTTTACATTATATACTAATTTATAGTAAAATTATTGAATTCAAGGACATGTTTAGAGATTTGTTTTGTTTTGCCTGGAATTGAACTGCGAAAGTGTGTGCACCAGGCTTCAGTGCAAAGTGTTATTTGACGCCTAACATTTTTAACCAGAGATATTTTGAAAGTATATGACCATGATGATGAAACTATTTTCCAGATTACTAGAGAAAGTTCAGACTGAACCATCCATCCAGGAAGAAGGAAAGAAGTTTGTGTTTTCGGTGACCGATTTACTAGATAGATTGCTAGACTACAGGTACGTCTTTTCTTCTTTTTACCAAAGTCAGGCACACAGGGTGACCCTGGGGTGACCAGGGGGTTGTCTTAGTCTCCCAGGCTATGTGAGCATTTATAAGCATTCCTATGAATGTAAATCTAATATTAATTTCAATTTCCATAGGTGAATTTTATTAATATGTAAAAAATAAACCATGTAATCTAATTAGGCCTAGAGGTGTAAATTTGTAAAATAATTTCCTGTTTTGTTTTAAGATATCTATCAAAAATGGTGTCAAACTTTGGGATTATAAATTTAATGTACTGCATATAAAATAAAAAAAATATGGATAAAAAAAATAAGTTTTAAATTCAACAGATGTTTTGCATCTAAATGATAAAAAAAATAAAAAAATAAGTTGCCTAATTGCATGTGATAATAAATTTTGTAAAATAAACGGCCCTGCTATCAAAAAATCGGGTATAAGATTTAAGATTTGATTTCAACAGGTGTTTTGCATCTAAATGATAAAATAATAAAAAAATAAGTTGCCTAATTACAGGTGATAATAAAATAAGATAGTTTAGATTAAAACTGTGAAATACGGAAATTTACCTGGTGTAATATAAACATAGAGTCGTGAAATTTGGCTAATAATCAAGTATTTGTTCTGTTTTCCTGCTGGGAGGTAATCGACTATACTCCCAGAATTATAATAGATCAATTATTTATTTTATTACAATCACTTACTTTATATATTATAAAAAATTAAATTATAGACCCCCTTCTTTCATTCTAATATGAAATTACTTAACCTCAAATTACAAGAGACATAGTAACTTAACTCTAAGTTATGGAAAAATATGGGATAATGGACCCCCCTTTTAATTGTATACAAAACCACTTAACCTCAAATAAGAATAGATTTAAATTAGACCCCCTCCCTCGACATAATGAAAAAAGTTAAATTAAGTACATATTTTTATGTATTCTTTAGAAAATTTGAAGAACCTATTGCCTGATTAAATATTATCTAAAGAATTATAGTCAAAGGACTGCTTTTTCACTAAACAAATAAAAAAATCAAGAAAAAGATATATATGTGAAAAAAAAATGTTAAAAATGTGGAAGCGATCATTTGGTAAAATGTTTAATATAAACCAACTGTTTCTACTTAAAATATTATTTTTCTTTAATCTTTGTCCGTCCATCCCTCTCTCTCTCACCCTGGTGTAATGTCTACCATCTGGTTTCCTCACCCCCACAATAACACGGCCTCATTTCCTCTCATTTCCTCCCCTCAACGAGAAATTGATTTCTGAGATAGTTGTCTTGATTTGTTGTTTTTTCCATGTAGGTCTCACATTTGGTAGTTGTTAAACTCTTCCTTGAAACTAGATTTCAATTCTAGAATTTTCTGCTTTTTGAATTTAAATCATGAAAAAAACTACTGTTATCAGAGTTGGGTACCAAGATATCTTTGATTAAAACTCTTATTTTGTAAAATTTTTCTACAAAATTGATATAAGTTGGCAAGCCTAATAAAGGACCAAAAGTTCACTGATCAAATATGGTCCTGGTCAAACCTCTTGGAATTAATCTTTCCTAGATTATCAGCACTCATTTTCAACTGGGTAGAATTATGAGGAATGTGTATTGTCCAATAAATATAACTGTCCAAGCAGTTTGGTGAGAATATAAAAATCTTTAAGAATGTTGAGAGAATGCCAAGAGGTGTAATATCTATCAGATGTGATAGGGTTCAACTCTTTCAAGTGATATAAAGGAGGGTATATCAACAATTATCAATGAGTTAATAACTGATATCGGACCATTATCAATCCAATTATAGGTGATATACTGCTATAGATATCTTATTATGATTGACAGTTCACCTGAACCAATCGAAATAAATCATTTTAGTACCTACTCCGCGCAGTCTGATATAGATTGGAATCAGTCGCAGTTGAAGATTCACTGATTATTCCAAATTCCAGACTGAATCAACTTAAAGAAAGGAATCATATTAAATCTATTTTATTGATAGAATTTCACTGCTGTCAAATTTATTTTTCTCTCTATCAATGAAATGTTTAAAAATGTTTAAAAGGTAATGCTCACTCTTCTAGAAGATCTGTTGCCAGACTATGTGTAGGTTTATCAACTCTGCATCACAATTATCATAGTCTCTGTAAGAAATAGCGAAAATAATTAAATTATACAAGGTTAAAACAATTATCTGCCTCTTAAAAAAAAGGTTCATACTGTTAAGAAATGCTGAGGTGAATTTTCTTGAATATAACTAAGGAATATTCAAGCAGGATGTGTAAAAGCCATTGGCTAGAGGATGATAGAATTTATACCCAACCCAGCAGTTTCCAAGACAGTTTGTTTATTAATATAATACCCCCTTGTTTACATTCTTTTCATCTTTCAAATCTTTGATTTAATTCAACAATTCACGAGATGAAATACATCTGACCTTCAGTGAACCTAAATATGGTAGAATTAACCAAAAATAGTCCAGAATTTTGATGATATTTGCATATTTAGTTTAGAAATTCTAAGAGGAAATAATTTTAATTCAACAATTCACCAGATGAAATATATCTGACCTTTGATGAACCAAAATATGGCAAAATTAACCCAAAATATGGCAGAATTTTAACGATATTTGCATATTTCATTTAACAGGAATTAATTTTATTTCGTCAATTCACAAGATGAAATAAGCAGATGAACCTGAATTCTTAAGGCTTAAAAAATTTCAGGAATATGAAATGAAACAGATTTAGTTTAACAATGTACAAAATAAGATAAAAATTATAAATATAGATTGAAATTGGCTGAATATGAAAAAAAAAGTGTACCAGCTGGGCGCGTGTGAAATGTCTGTAAAGATAAGGATATATTACATCTTCTTTGGTCATGGATTGCATTTAATAATGAAAAAGATTGAACCAAAATACGGAAAAATGTCTATGTCAGAGCATTTTTGGGTGAAAAATTCTCTGAATATAAAAACAAAATGTGCACCATCTGGGCGCGTGTGAAATTTCTGTAAAGATTAAAATATATTACATGTTCTCTTCATCCTAACAGGAAGTCCACGATATTTTATCCCCGCCCTCTCTAGCACTAAACTGATGCTCCCAGCTGTCACAATCCTTTCTCACATTTTTTCTCAGAATTTTTGTGGCTTATTAAATACCAGCTGATAATGATTAAAATCTTTTAAACTTTTTATGAATTTTGTTTGAATTTTTTAAAAGCTTAACTATTAATTTTTAATATTCATAATTTTGATGTGTTTTTGATGATTTTTTCCTTTGAAGATTATGATTTGAAAATTATGGAAAAAATAGTTTTTGAAACACCTAATATATAAGATAAGGACTAGAAAAATTACACAAAACATCTAATCTAGATCTAATTTTCGTCCAAGTAAAATATTTGAAATAAAACTTAGACTTGTGCCTGTTACAAAAACTTTTGGAAATGAGCCTCTGCATTTTTAAGATTTTACAAATCACAAATGTATCAAATAAATTTATTATACTTGGCTAACTTGGCACCTAGTAAGAATTCCATGGTTTAGTTAAAAACTGATAGAACATTTTCCTGATCTAGTATTACATAAACACTGGAGTAATAGAATAGCTAAAATAACAAATTATCAGAGAAAAAACAGGGACATTCTTCAAGGATATTATGAATTAGATTACGTGGTATTATTACTAAATATACATTGTGGTTAGGAGAGATAAATATATTAAAGGGATAAACTTGTTGAATTTTTATTAAATCAACTTTTTGCCTGAAAGCCAATGTCCTTTGCATTTCATCAGCTGATGCTTACTCTTTTCAAAACACCTGATGGTACTTCTCTTTGGAGTCGAGTTCACTACTATACAATTATTGCTCTTGATTTTTCAATCCTTTGGACAAGATTTTTGAATTGTCTTGCCAGCACAGATTTTTATCTAAGGAATTTACCTATTAGTCCAGAGCGACCCTTACCCTGAAGCTTAGTTATGTTGATGCACATGCATTTTACTCACTGACCTAATTCTATTATATTTTTAGACAAGTTATAGATGGAGAAGAAAACAGAGATAAGAGAATGCACTGTACATTCAATATACTTGTAAGTATATTTAAAATCATTTCATCTTAAATGTTATCATATAAAATATGATGTGTTATACACCATTGGCCAACATGTCTTTGGCATGATATCTGAATTCTGTCCACCTCAAGTCTATAAAAAATGCAGACGCTACCATCGAGAGTTTAGAAGAGATGAAACACACAATAAAATTCAAGTTTCAGTTTATAGAAGAAGTGATAATTTCAACAGAAGGCCAGATAATTCTAGCAGTTATACTAAAAGATAGTATCAAAAACTCTCCTTAAATCAGATTTATCAAATTCTAAAATCATCTTGTAAGTAAGAAAGAATGCAGAAGTGATAATATCGGCAGACGGCCAGATAATTTCAGCAGGTGTAATTCAGGTTAACATCTTAATAGAGGTTAATATCAGAAATCGTGTACGTAAAACATGGATCTGGCAGATAACAGATTTACATTACAGCTGTTTTTTAACTTTTTTTTATTATAAAACATCTTTTGTTAGACCAAGTTTTTTAATATGATTGTATATTAATTTATCGAGGTTTTATATGATTTCTTGTGACATGGAGAAATTGGCTAGTCGTTCATAGGCAAGAATAAAAAGAGGCTCCTTCTGGTATAGGCAATAGTAATGAAAGATATATTGTTCAGTAGGGCTGCAAAGATTCATCGTAGAATCGATGAATCGCGATTCGTTCCTCCTTATCGATGCATCGTGTAAGAAAAAAATAATCGCGATTCATCGGCCCCGATTTTGATTCATTTAATTAACTCTCTTATTGACTGAAAACAAAAAATCCTCACGCATTTTATAATTTATGTCATATCGAAATGTTAGAAAATTGCTTTTTACGTATCAATTTGTTTATTATCATCTTAAATCTTTGTTAATAATGATGACGATCTTAAGCATATAAATTTGTTACGAAAATTATGTCAAAAATGTGTTAAAATGTTAATGATTAATGGTTTTCTTTTCTCTCCGATTTTAAACTCAAGAATCGCGATTTCTAATCGCAATAAATCGAATCGTCTAATGTGTATCGTTTAGCGTATCGAATCGCCACTTCAGGAATCGTTGCAGCCCTATTGTTCAGACATCTTTTAATACATAGAAAAGTTATGTTTTTTATGCAAGAATAAACAAAGCTTTTGAGCCAGGCTCTAGGTAAAAAAGATAATAATAAAAAAAGAGTAGGCCAATAGAGCCATCCAAGAAAATTGACCTCATTGGACACTGTCAGATATTGCTTAAATTCGGTATCCCAAAAATGACCAGAAAATTTTCTTTATTTGTTTTCCATCAAATATTTATTGTAATATTTTATATTTTAGAATTTTTATAAGAAAAATATCAACAGAGAAGAAATGTATATACGATATATTACTAAACTCTACGAACTACATGTCGGGGCGAAGAATTACGTGGAGGCGGGGCTAACATTACAGTTATACGCTCAACAGATATTGGACTGGAAATATGACGTGTTCCCGGCCGATTCTAAATATCCTAGTCAACCCGAATGGGAACGAAAAGAAACGTTATATCTTGAAATTATAGACTGTTTTGATAAGGGACAGGTTGGTGTTGCTTATCATTTCTAGTGGATTTTTATGTAGAAGATGCGATAAATAAATTTTTCAGTTTGAGATTTTGTGTCAATTGATTCCGATTTCATTTTTGGAAATAATTTTAATCCGATAATCTGCATATTTTAAGAATGGAACAATTGCATAAATGGAAGAAGTTGAGCTATGCCAAATGTTCCTAAGTTTAAGGGTATTTATGTTTGAAATCTTTTTCAATTACACACAGGTTACATTGTTTGTTGTTTCTTTAAGATTTTTATATTTATGAATTTTTTACAGGCGTGGGAATATGGTATACCGTTGTGTAAAGAACTAGCAGTATTATACGAAACTAGACTTTTTAACTATAAAAAACTCAGTGATATCTTGGTAATTAATTCATTTATTCTGTCATATTTGCAAAAATTTACTTTTGATGCTGTGTAATGTTTTTCTGCTTCATTTATTTAGTGAGCAGAAGTTGTAGCTTTTTACTTAGACTAAGTTCAGAGAGCACTGGCACAGGATTTGATCTTGCCTTCTCCATCATGTTTTGGTACTTTGATCTAGGAACAATTATGGACATTGCTGATATTTGTTTAATGGGCCCCTTTTTCTTTCCAGCAAAAACAAGCCCAGTTTTTTACGAATATTCTAGAAGGTATAGCTAAGATACGAGATCCCAGTTATTACAGAGTGGCTTATTATGGCAAGAGTTTCCCCCCTTTTGTTAGGGTGAGTTTCATAGATTTAATTTATGCAAATTTGATGCCAAAGATCATAAATGAAACTCTTATTTATATTATCCAGAAATGTATCAGAATTTGCAACCATGCCAAATAATTAGAAATAAAAGTTGATCTGTTTTGAAATTGATAAGATTCTTAAAATCATTGTGTATACTAAGAACAAAACTTCCTCTATTGTTTAGTCTATGGATAGTTTGTATTTGCCAGGAAATAAGGCTGGCTGTCCTGATGAGGAATGTGTATCTGAAACTCGTGTCTATGGCATAAGATGAGCTCTAGTAAAAAAAAATTCTTTGAAAATTAATCCCCATTTCTTAAGCTAACTGTCCTGATGAGGATTATGTATCTAAAACTCGTGTCTATGACATGAGATAAGCTCTAGTAAATATTTTTTCTTGGAAAATTAATCGTCATTTCTAAAACTAGCAGTCCTGATGAGGTTGTGTATCTGAAATGCATGTCAACAGAAATAAGATGAATTAAATCAACAGTCATGGTCTATTTGAATTTTTCAGAACAAGGCGTTTGTATATCGTGGAGATGAATGTTTAAAATTAGCTACCATCATGCAACAGTTAATGACGGAATTCCCCAATGCTACGATATTAAGTTCTAATAGTCCACCAGAAGATAGTATTAAAGAGGGAGATGCCCAATGTATCCTTTTTTACACAGATCAAAATACACTTGTGGACCCTTTGAAGGAAATCCAAGTTGAAAACCCTAATAACATTATTGAACATTAATAGCTATGTGGACTCTCTGAAAGGGACGCTGAGTTGACAAACCTAAATATCAAATAAACATTATTAGCTATGTGAACTCTCTGAATGGGATGTCAAGTTGACAAACCTAAATACCAAACAAACATTATTAGCTATGTGGACTCTCTGAAAGGGATGCAGAGTTCACCATGATAGTTGCAGATCTTTCTAGAAGGATGCGCTCATACATTTATTATAAAGAGCAATATTTTTTGGCCTCTGGAAAGTCTGGAAAGTGCTGCAACTTTTATTTCCATTTTTGGTTTATCTGAATGCATCTGCGTTTAATCTCAAATTTTATCTGAGCATATGTTTTTATTTTAAAATGCATTCTTTAACCATATAAAGATATACAGATCTGTATAGTAAAACCAATCGCTGATCCCAGACCAGAATTTAACGGAGCTGACGTTCCCAGTGAAATCTGTAATTTTTATAACGTAAACGAAGTAGACACATTCCAGTTTGATAGACCGTATCATAAAGGAGAAAAAGATAAAAATAATGAATTTAAGGTATAAGATTGATTGAATATTTTCATTTAGAACTTTTTTTTTGTTACACAGTTGCTAAGAATTAATTAATAATTTTGTGATTCAAGTTATAGAGAATGCAAAGATATTTCTAAAACTTTATATGTGTATCAGAGACACTGATAGTTTCAATTGACGTTTGTGGTTCATGCGAATCCATCAAAACAAAGTGTTTTATGACATCACTATTGCAAAGCCCTAAGATATTATTAAATTATTAGCAGTGTTTGCATTAGTGAGCTAATTAAATGCCAATTTTTATTTAATTATTTTTCTGAGCCAGTAGCAAAGATATTTCCAAATTATTTTTTTATAGACACTCTGCTTAGAAAGAACGATGTTGAAAACCAGTTATAAATTACCAGGTATCTTACGTTGGTACGAAGTTATTGACGCTAGCGTGGTACATATTAGTCCTATAGAAGCAGCGACGGAGAGTATTAAACAAGTCAATCAAGAGTTACGGTTCCTGATAGACCGCTGTAAGACCCACCCCGATAATTACCTACAGAACCTCACTATGAGATTAAAGGGAGTAATTAGTGCTACAGTCAGTGGAGGCATCCCCAAATATCAGGAGGTACGTTCAAAAAATATAAATCTGTACATGCAAAACAATTCCGTTAATCAAAAATCTCATCAAGAGCATGAAAAAATCAGGTGCAATAATTGTATAACAGTTGACTTCCCATACGAGAAGTACCATCAGGTGTTTTAAAAAGAGTAATCATGGTCTCTTTCGCGCACAAAGTAAGGTTTATTGTTAAATCCATTAAAACTACAATTGTTGCAATTGTACACTTTTGATAAAAGTTGATTGTATTTATTTATTTTTTCAGGCGTTTTTTACGAACGAGTTTTCTAACAATCATCCTGATCAATTACATTATTTAGAAGAATTACGAGGCCAGCTTATACAACAGGTAAATTTCATCAATTAGACCCAGAGTTATTGTCCTTGATTAAGAATATCTGAGCTAGTTTTGTATATCATATGCAAAAAATATTTATTCCCCCGAAATTGATATACGCAAGTGCTTTATGCATGAATGTGAATTGGTATAGCATATTGTTTTATGAAAATTATTCCAGTAATGAATTTTGAAACAGATTGTAATAATGTGAAATTATGTTCGTAATAATGTAAAATTATGTTTGCAGGTGAATTTATTGGACGAAGCGCTACAACTCCACGGAAAACTGGCTTCTCCTGAAATCCAACCTCTACATAAAAGTCTGCTAGAAATGTTTGAAAACATGAGAAGAGGAATCACAGATTCCGTGAGTAAATTAACCCTGGTTGTTTTCCTGAACAAATTTCAACAAAGTCCATAATTCGATCACAGCAATAATCGTGCTTTTTCAACCGTTTAATCAATATTTTTTCAGTGTGTTTCTTGCACCTGAAGGAATGATTTCAAGAAGAAAAATATTTCAAAAATTTCAAAAGTATTTTTCTTTGCTGTCTGTCCAATAACTTAGACATATGCTTTAGATATAGCAATAGACTCATATCAGCAATGCATGTAGAAAGGCAGTCTTTTAATTATTATTATTATTGTTATTTAAGGGTTCCCCAAGACCTAGTAGATTGTTTCACAGTACGCATCCATTAGGAGGCTCCCCGAGATCCAGTACACCCAGCACTACATCACTACATTCCAGCAGCAGGTAAACGATTTGCTTTACTCTGATATTGAATTTATGATTGATTAACTTTGCCTGTCAATCAGTTTCAGAAAAGTTTGTTGCTAAGAAGTTGTGCTACATAAAGGGAAAGCAAAAGTAGAAAAAACATGTTCATTCATGTCAGAGAAGCTAACATGGAAAAATAACATAGTCCTTCAAATAAAACCCATGTAAGACGGTGCATATTGAAGAATCCTTGACATTTCAACATAAAAACAGAGACTAATTTTGTTGTCCTGGGATAATTAGCCCAAACAAGTGCAAGATTAAGACCTATTTCACTTCATAAAGCCAAATTTTTAAACTTCATTAGTTAAAAATTCCATCCAAGCAAATGACTTTTTTGTAAAGAACGATGCAGTAACTGACTATAAAGGATGTTAAACTCCATTTTGTCTCTGTTTAATTTCAGTAATCGTTCGTCAGTAATATCAGGTGACATCATGTCACAAGAAGAAGAAAATGTCTACTGTGAACCAGCAGACGTCCCTACGGTAAGCAGACGACAATTTTTATACGTTTGGTGAATGTTCTCTTGTAGAATAGATAACAAGTCTAAGCCAGAATTTTTATAGAAAAAATATTAGATACAAGTTTAGGAAAAGTTTTCCTATGTCTTGACGCATGTTGGAGTGGCTGGCATGGACACTAGCCAAATGGAGATGACATATTAAAGATCCCTAACAGTTGGATAGCAAAAAAGAAAGCTGATTTCCCTCACTGTACACTGCACGTCTTTATTTACTCATTTATGGGCAGAAAATTAGAACGTAAAACTCCATTTCGTTTCCAAAAGATCTGCTGAGTTGACAAAACCCAGCTTCCAGTCCGTCTGGCTTAGACTTACAGTAGGGTAGATTACTAACAAAAATTACTGAGAAATTTCTGAGTTGTCTACTATCCAGCCCTTGATCAAAATATTTTATGGCTGTAAGGCCAAATGTTTTGTCAAATCAGATCTATGTATGTTTAATATGTTTCATGTGTGTTAACAAAATTTGTTTTTTTTCCTAATTTTTTAACGAATAGGAACTTGGAGGACAAGCAGCGCCACCTATGCCTGAAAAACGTCGAGTTCACAGTTTTCATGTTGCTAACCCTCTCACGCAACGGGCTATATCGTCAAGCCCACCCCCCATCCCTAAACGACCACAATCAGCAATATTTCCAGGATCTGGTGTGCCACCAAAGGTCTTTCAAATATTTTTTTTCGATGTTGCTTTTGAGTTTATAGAGCATTCATTATTTTTTTATCGTTTATTAAATTTTTATTTTTTGGGTCTTTTGGTTTGGTAGCTTTGTTTTTATTGTTCGGGGACGACTTTCAACCAAGATCTACTCTATCCTCATGTCTGATATTTATTTTTGTCATAACGTAACACTTGTATGCTATCAGTGTCCGCGATAAACATAAAAAGTTTAGAAAATCTCTTGAAAATGAAGTCGTCTCTGATACACTAATAAATGTTGTACTGGTTCCGTATTTACTGATTTCAGCATTTTATTTGTATATATCAAATCATCATATTAAAAATACCGGCTTATGACTGCAGACACCGCTCTGATGAATTTCCTTCATTGCACACTGCATGGCATTGTCTGTCTTTATAAGAGAAGCTGCAGAGATGGATGTAAAACTGCATTTCATTATGACTTTGACTAATACCTCATTTGATATTTGATGCATTTGACCTTCATTTTATAGCATATTATTATTAATGCTGCCACATGCTAGAAGAATCTTATGATTTAATCACACTACAGGCATAGCAGGGCGGAGCATCGAGGCCCAGAACAGCGTATCACTTTGCTCTGCTCTCCTCCGTGCCGAATCGTTCCGTAAAAAGCTGAGCGTCTGTACATTTAAAACCATCTGTACATTAATACTGCTACTAACCGCTCTGCTCCGCGCCACCCTACTCTGCCTGTAGAGTGATGGAACCCTTAGAATAATATTACTGATTTTTTCTATTTAGCTACAGTTAATTTCAGCATTTATTTATTTTCTGTTAATGCTAGAACTGCTAGAAGTCACTTGTTATATCTGATTTAGCATTTATTATATATATTTTTAGCAATAATTTTTCTTTTTAGCATTAATTTTGATATATCGATATAGTTACATTTTTTGTGATTTTGTTTTATTTCTTATGTGCTGTTGTAATTTTTTGATTATTTTTTTAAATTTTGATTCTTACTGTGCCCATTCCTGTAATTTTTATTTGAAAATTTGCACAAAAATTTGGGGGTTTTTCTAACAAGTGGGATAAAGAGTAAATTTCTTATATTTTTTATTGGGTTAATGTAATTTATATTGTTTTGGTGGTTTCAAAGTTTATTGTATGCTAAAAAAAAAAACTGGGTTTGGGATGATGAACTTAAATATGATTCAAATTTACTGAAAAGTGATACCAATTAAGCTCGTTAAAATTTGATAATTATTTTTGTGTGATATTTTAAATACTATAACATTGATTTGGGTTGATTGATTTTGTCCTCAGAAAAGTGGGATGTAAAACTCCATTTCATTTTTGTAACTATTTAGTAATGTTATACTAGTAACAACTTGTTCTGTCCTTTTAAGTCTAAGCCTGTGTAGAAAAGTAGGATGTAAAACTCCATTTCATTATTTTAACAATTGATGTTTTTATTTTATAGAGTGTGACGAGAATACATCCACGGACAGTCAGCGAGCCATCGATAGATACACGTACATCACCTACTACCAACACACATCTCTCACCTTCAACTAATACTCTTAAAGGTATATGTTACATTTTTACCCATTATTCTGTGATATCAGTTGACTGGAAGCGAAGGTTAACTTGAAGCAAACCAACAACTACCCGGTCTGTGGTATCAGTTAACTGGAAGCAGACGTTAACTTGTCATCTTACAGCGAATAATTCTTTCGAATATTATAGATGATAGTGTTTTTTAGACAAAAATTTATTTATATCAGTATATTTGTAAAAATATTTTTTATAATTTTCAATTTTATTTTCCATAATTTAAATAATAGAATTTTTACAAAATATATTAGACATTTTGTTCCTAGATTTGTAATTGTTTTATTTTATATTTTTTTTTCTAAAAGGGCTTTCACAATCTTTGTCCAGCGAGCAGATCGATCACAACTCACATCCAGAACTACGCACTTCCAAATTTTACACCGCCACACCCGACATGTCCGGCTACGATATTGCACCCCCACCCCTGCCAAAACGAAAAAATTCGGGTAAAAATTGATTTTGTTTTTGTGCATGTTTGGTTTTGGTTTACACACTGTTTACACTTGCTAACACCTCTATATACTTCTTGTTGATGCATGCCTCTTTGTGATTTCTTGGTTTTTATTTTTTTTCTGTTAGAAATCTGGTTATGGTACAGCAGGAATATTAAACTAGGTGACGGAAAATAATTGTTATTTGTTAAGCTTTCTGCTTTTATGGATCCATATTTCACATGCAATTTATACTGGCTGCCTTTGTTATCTGAACATGAGCCACAAAAGCACAGGTTTATACGATATTCCGTCACAGGTCATGCTAGAGACGTAGACTCAAAAATGTTCAAAAAAATAAGAATGAATCTTGTGAAATATGGATCCTAATTGTATTGCCATGGTAACGGTCCAATTTTTGCTTTTGCTAATTAATGCTATACTTATTGTAGATTCAAGTCTATTATTCCGAGCACCCCCACCCCCTCCTAGGCCAGCCCCAGGTAAGGTCAAAGGTTGACTTTGTAGATATTGTAGGCTAACGGAAAAAATTTCCCTGATTGCTCATTGCATGGCTTTGCTTAGCCTCATTACAAAGGTGAAGGAATAGATGTCAGTGACGTCATAAATTGCGTTTTAGTTTTAGTGGAATTGTAAGAACCACAGACGTCAGAATGGAAATTGAAATGGTGCAAATTGATGCTTTCAGTGTCCCCGATACACATACAAAGTTTAGAAAACCTCTTTACAATCGCTTTAAACAGCTGGAAGCAGACGTTAACTTGTCATCTTCTGACATTGTTTACCGGACAAACAGAATAAAAAATTGGACAGAAATCTTCTTCACTTTATTCCTTGACACAGGATCAAGACCTAGTTTTGATTAATGATATTTATTGCCTATTTACCTGGCAAGATGGCCGCCTATGTTTACAGTGATTTTTTGTATATTTTCAGATAAACCAAATAATATCCAGCATTCTCTGTCAGTGATTAATAACGACACTGATAGACCCCCCATACCAGTATTTAGACAGAGGGTAGGTACTGTAGTATTTATTGGGGGTGGGGGTTGGAAGATGGAGAGAAGAAGGAAGCAAAATGTACTGGGATATTGGGTTTTTGAGAGTAAACAATAGAGACAATGGTACAATATCTTTGCTAGTTAGCTGTCGACCCATTATTATTAACTCAAAATGTTTTGGCTTTCCTTCATTGCACACTGATGGCATTGCTCGTCTTCATTAGACTATTAGAAGCAGAAAAATAGAATGTAAAGCTCCATTCATCTCCTTGCTTTAGGGACATCTCTTTTTATGTTCAACATCGAAATTCAAGCCATATTTGAAATACATATGAATTCGTTGTGTTTTTCAGAGATCAACTTCCATCCCAAGCGGTCAACCTCATAAAGACGCAGCAATGTTAGCGCCATTGAAGGAAGTGAATAGTAGCGGAAGTGAAAATAGTGCTGGGGAACAACCCCCATTACCTCCCAGAACTGTAACACGTAGCAACGCATCTGTTACGTCACCGCGTACATCCCAAACACCATCGATACCTCCTTTTCCCACTTCAACCACAGACGACACTCCAGTGGCTCCCCCTCCCATTCCAAAACGTGTTAGTTTAGTGCCTAGAAGATCATCAGTAACGGAACGGGAGGAGACAAAATTTTAGTGCTAGTGTTTTTAGTGTTTTTAGTGTTTTGTTGTTGAGTTGTTACCTGGTCATAGATAGAGACACCAAATTAAGACTGTTTTTTTATGTCGAGCACATAAAATATCCACAGCTAAAAGAAGTTTTTAGCCAACCATGATTGTCATAGAAACTAAATAAGGTTTTTTTTATTTTACAAGCAAGAGCTTCAGTAATATTTTAACATGACCACTTTCCAAAAACCAAAGTTTCAACAAGAAACCTCTAATTTTAAATTTTTGTTTTTTTTGCAACAATCAAAGAAAGAAGCAGCAAATTCTAAGCTATGCAACAAGTTTTTTTTTGTGTACGGTACTTAAAAGAGATGCATTAAACTCTTAGCTCTGAACCCAACGAGAATATTTTTTTCGATTTTATTTTTTGTGTGTTATTGTGAAATATTAGGATAAAAAACCCTAGGTTAAAAGACCACGTTTTTAACCCTTCAACCATGACGTGACGAAACTAAAAAGTGATTTTGTGGACTGGAGGAAAAACCAAAGGCAGCTATAAAGATGTTTTAAGGTGTACAAACAAACCAACGAAAAAAAACTCAGAGGTCAACAAAGAGACAGAACTAATGTGATTTCATAATCCTTAAACGAAATTAAGTGTGATCACGTATACGTTGAAAAGGTCTACAAACTAGCCAAAGTGAATAAAAAGGATAACATATATGGATGTGATTTTATGATTACATGATAATCAAGACGACAATGAATGAACGATTTAAAGAATCTCAATTAAGTAAATTACAGAATCGAACAAAACTCATATTACGTTATAGAGACAGAAACGTATTCCAGATATAAAATCAAAAATCTTTAACTCTTTGAACCCTGACTTAAAGTGTATTATGTTAACGTTGTATGACGTCACTTGACAACGGCCAGTTTACCGGGTTGTCGGGTATATATAACGTAAGGATGAGTCGATATACCGGCCTCTCGGGTTCAAAGGGTTAAAGTAGAGAGCTCTCAAGCTGTGTTCTAAAGTTTTAAACCGAAGATTAAAACACTTGGAGATGAACGGTCACAAATAAGCTAATGTGTTAAGATTTCTGGATGCGAATAAATTTAAGAGTATAAGGATATTGTATAATGTATATAAGACTTCATTTCGTGTGTAAATTTTCTAGATTTTATATGATCTGTATATATAGAAATATTTTCATAGAAAATAGACAGTTAGTTTCCTTAATTGTACACTGCATGGTGTTTACTCACCCTCATTAGCCCAAACATGTGCTTAAAAGTAGGATGTTAAACTTCATTTCATTTTGTGCTTGTTTTGTTGGTCTTAAAATTTCATTCGTAAATTAGCGTGTTTGCTTCAAATTATTATTGAGCTTCATTTTTTCAGTTCATGCTTAGATAAGTTTTAAACTCAAATTTTTTTTGCTCAAAAAGTATATATATTTCATTAGAAAAATCATTTTTCAAATTAATTATTTGCCAATCAATTGCCAAGTTAAATTTTTCTCCATGAAGGGAAAGGAAATTTTAATTTCTAAGTATTTTGTTTTACATTTATATTTTAAGTTTTGCTCAAAAAGGAGAGAATTATTTCTGTTAATTTTTATATTACAAAGAATTTAAACACAGTCAATTATGTCTAATTACTCAAAGGTCACACATGAAGAAGGTTACCCATATAAAAAAAAGAAACCAAATAGCTATAGTTGAATTTTCGTCAGATTTTAGAAGATGTTTCAAAATTTTATAAAAGTTTGTAGATATCTAAGATATATTTGTTATGTTTGTGTTTTATTTAAAGAGAACTTTAGTGCTGTTTTTTTTTATTATTTCTTTATTTTATGTTCTTCGACACAAATTCTTTTAAATTTTGTTGGATTTTTAAATTTTAAATTTGTATATTTCTCAAAGATGATTTAAATAAAAAAATCTGTAAATCAAATCTCATCCAAAATATGGGAAAATCTAGAGTAATTGTTGTATAGTAGTGGACCTCTTAAAGATTAAGTTGGTTGCAATTTTAGTCAAATCCAAATTTAGACCTTAAGGGAGTCCAAAATGGGCATTCAAAGATAGATGTCTTCAATTGACTACATTTTAAAAAATCAAAAAATGCAGAAATATTTTTTATTAAGTTCTATAATATGGATACAAATTTGGCCTATTTATATTTTTAATTTGCTTTGTTGTGTATTTGGAACATTTTGTCAAAAAATTATGTAAATAAACTAATTCATAAACAAGAGACAAGTTTTTAATATATTTTTTATATTTAGGGAGACTGCAACTTTAAATGCACCCAACATCATTCATTTGAGTTGTCCCCCTTAGGCCGCAAATGACAAAATAGCAGACGACAAAAAACAATCCTAATTGCGGTGCCTCGCACCTCGCCTAAAGGGCAAACCAATGATTTAGAAACGTTCTTTTATGTTTCTGCTAGGGTAAGATAGAATTATGAACGCTTGTTGTGTCATTTTTAACCCAAACTTTGAGGGTTAAGAAAGAAAGAACTATGAATCGAACGCCATTAAAAATGATAGATACTGCATAGAGCGCACCATACAAATCATGTGATCATCTCAAAATGGCGGATGAGGAAAACATCAACAAATCCACAATCCACAAATTATTCTTGATTTTCAACCTTCTTGTCGTTTGTCAATCCGATTACCAGCCGACATGGGAATCGTTAGACGCTAGGCCCTTGCCTCAATGGTATGACGAAGCAAAATTGGGCATTTTTATTCATTGGGGCGTGTTTTCAGTGCCGAGTTTCAAATCGGAATGGTTTTGGTACGATTGGCAGGGCTACAAATACAAAGATTGCGTCGACTTTATGAAGGCGAATTACAAACCCGGATTCACTTATGCAGATTTCGCTAAAGATTTTACAGCTGAGTTTTATGTCGCGTCCCAATGGGCAAAACTTTTTAATGACTCGGGGGCAAGGTAAGTGGGGATTACGTCGTTTCATAATTCATAGTTAATATTACCTGAATGATGACTTTCATTGAATATTTCCTTGTAAAGTTTTTGTCAGCAATTGGTATTGTTTTAAATCGGGTGACAATTGAAAAGAGCAAGGACAGGCGGACATAAACCTTTTATTCATTTCATTACTCTGATAAAAATCAATACAGCGCTTTGTAAATTATTTCATAAGCACAATAATAAGGTACAGAACAGTAGGACATAAAACTTTAATTCATTTTAAAATCTGATAAAGAAACGAAACCTTGTAAACTTGTATTAAATTAGTCAAATAAAATACGGTATACTATACAAATTTAATTTAATATGGCTCATAATTTAATTTCTATCAACAGATATGTAGTGTTGACCAGTAAACATCATGAAGGTTTCACCAACTGGCCATCGAACGTTTCATTCAACTGGAATTCAATGGCTGTTGGACCTCAGAGAGATCTTGTAGGTAAGTAAAACATTATTTGATTGATTTCTCTGTCATGTCAGTTTTTTTCAAAATTTAGTCCAGGTTTGTTTCAAGACAACTCTGACTCTACAGTACCTCTTAGAATAAACATAGAATTTAACTTCTGAAACTTGGCCAATGAGTAGTCTACTTTGTATACATGTAATTGTGAAAGTATTAAAAAAGCGTTAATGTTTGTAACGAGGAAAACTTGGACCATTAAATAGATCCAAAAGTAGTCTAAGGTTTATCAAATGTGTTTTATTGTAAAGTTCCCAATGAAAGTTGCTCTAAGTTTGTGGTGAAAGAGACACAAATTTAAGGCTAAAATCTGCTTCAAGGCATCAAATCTTTAAAATCCCAATTATAAACATGTCGCGTAAGAAAGACGCTCTGAAATTGATTGGTTGCTCTACACACTGTGGTAAATACATGGCTCTCATTGGTTGGAAATCTACGGATTGTCAATTTTCTACTAGTTACTCCATTCTCGTAAGTGGATTTTCCGAATTCAAATACTTCTCCGCTGTGTAGTTTTGGATATTTGTCTTCAATGATGTAGTCTTCATCCGTGACATACTGCTCGTAAAATTCGATTTTGGGTCTCGGCTCACCGGTGACGTTACAGGTGATTTCTACTCCATTGATTTCCATTGGATCGTCATATTCATTAACCTCGAAGGATTCGATTCGTAGACGTTTTTCGAAGACTCGTACTATAGCTGTTAGTGGTTGAAATTCAGGAGCTTCGACTGAAAGTTGGTAAGTTCCAGCGTGGGCCGGCTTGACGTCGTAATTTGTGATGATGACTTCAGTTTTGTTGGTCGATTTTACAAGGGTTAAATGGAATTCTGGATCATGTGGGAACACGTAGGGACCTATTATCTTCTTCCATCTCACTGCCCCTTCCGTGTACCCGTAAATCATGAATTGGAAGCAAATAGACGAATGAGCCTCAACAGTGATATTCATGTCCGAACCAGGCTTGATCATTTTTTCTCCGAGAATCTTCGGACCTGGCTGAGTGCTGGGATAGACGAGAAAATCTCGTTGAATTTGAATCGTCCATTTTTCAACGTCGACACTCTTCAGTGTCAACTTGCTGTAGATTTGACCATCGACCACTGACAAGTTCTTAAAATCCACGATCATGTTCGTAATGACACTTTTGTCATTGAAAACTCCGACGTTTGGATGGAGAAGAAATAGTTTGGTTTGATTGGCTATCAGGAATTGAAGAAGATGTGTGTCCGTCAGCCAAGGGTCCACGGTTGTCAGATTTGAAATTATTTGAATGTCTGTCTCCTTCTCCTTTTCATACACAATTCTCGGCGATTGGTCATAGGAGAGTTTAAAACTTGGAATTTTCTTCGTGTAGACTTTATCATCAAGCATTTTTTTCTCAATATTGAAGTCACCTCTTTCCAGTCTCACAATAATCGTATCAGCTTGGTTGATGGAAATCTCAAAGGCTAAATCTATTATGAAAAACGGGTCGCTGATCAACGACAACTTCTGGGTGACGATAAAGTGATTATTGTTGTTGGAATCAAAAGTTGAAAAAAAGCAGACGCCCTTTCCACACGTGTTGGGGTACAGTTTGAGTCTCGCTGTTCCATTATGACGTAGATTGACAGCAAATGTAGCCAATGGAAATCGTTCTTTGATGTTACACGAATAACTACAGACCAACAAATCTCTCGGAGTGTCCTTCACAACTTTTATAATTCCGTTCTCAAATTCTATTGTTTTGATTTCCGTATCCAATGGCACGTTGATTGAAATTATGTCCCTTTGATCTGTTTTAGACTCCCTTGTCCAGCCTTTCATTCTTTTCAATGCATCCAGTTGTCGTAGATATGCATAAATGTCACTCATCCCTTCTGGAATCACTTTCACCTTTTTGATTGGTTTAGAGGTAGATAACTGCGCTTCGAGTTGTTTGTCCACTTCCATTAAAACTTGGCGTAAATCGGGCTCCGTCTTCGATATTAAATCCTGCAATGCATTCTGGGCATCTTCCATAATTCGCTGAGCATGTGTAATATTCTGCTTGAGCTCTTTGTAAGCACGGACAATTCCATCTTGCTCTGCAAAAACGCAGGATCCCAAACACACTAAAAGCAGCAGACACAAATTTGCTGTCGTCTGCATGTTTGTTTGCTGACGATTCAGAATAATGAACTCTAATTTTTAATTTCTTAATTTATCATTTCAAATTAAAGGGATGTTCTCCCTAAATTTTTGTCACAGCATTTTTTGAGGAATTTAAAAATCAGGTACAAATTGTCTGACTTGAATAAAAAACCAAAAACTTGTTGCTGACATGTTGCAGAAGAAATTGATAAAATTTGTCTTAAATTGACAATTTTTGTAGGGTTTTGTATACTAACGAGAAAGCTCTATCAGCAAGATATGTAAAAAAAATAAGAGTCTATCCCTTTAAAGTTGAAAGACTTGAGACTACCATCCGCCCACTTGACCATCATAGAGTTTAGGAAGTGGAACATTATTGTACTGTACTTTATTACTGTATCAAGGGTGTGAAATGCCCTCAGTTATTATTGTGGCCTACATTTCAATGCTTGTTTATGTGTATTAGCAGCAGGGCCAGCAGGGTATGCTTATGCAACTTGAACATCAGCTTTCTATCATTTGCCCGTGCTTTTGTGCTTTGCTCAACTGCAAATTTTCAACATATCATTGCAAATCGATTCTGTATGTGTCTTACGTAGCAATACTTATTTGATATGAAATATGAATTGAAATTCTTGGATGTATTTCAATGAAAGTTGATCAAATTGCGTAATATTTTCTGCCTCGTTTGGGGTCACTTCATAAAAGCGGCATTTCTGACCTACCAATTAGAAGTCTTTCTTTGAAGGATAACACTTAAGTACGTCTATCTAATAGTAATTATTTAACTGCGTAATTTATTGAGTGTTTAATGACTCAGGGTTTTGGATTTGTCTAAATTTACCAGTCATGTCTGACTAGAGCTCTAGACAGTATTTACCAGGCATGTCTGACTAGTGACTAGAGCTCTAGAATGTTGATTTCACTGTATTTACCAGTCATGTCTGACTAGAGTTCTAGAATGTTGATTTCACTGTATTTACCAGTCATGTCTGACTAGAGCTCTAGAATGTTGATTTCACTGTATTCACCAGTCATGTCTGACAAGAGCTCTAGATTGTTGATTAGACTGTATTTACCAGTCATGTCTGACAAGAGCTCTAGACTGTTGATTAGACTGTATTTACCAGTCATGTCTGACTAAAGCTCTAGACTGTATTTACCAGTCATGTTTGACTAGAGCTCTAGACTGTTGATTAGAATGTATTTACCAGTCATGTGTTGACTTCAGCTCAAAACTGTGAATATGACCATATTTGGAAGATATTGCTAGTATGATTTTCACATTATAAATTTTTGTTTTTAGGTGAACTAGCCTCAGCTATGCAAAGCTACACAAACCTCCATTTTGGATTGTATCATTCTCTGTTTGAATGGTTTCATCCTCTATATTTACAAGACAAGGCCAATAATTTTACTACCACAAGATTTCCAAAGGTAGGTCGAGAGTAAAACTTGAATAATAAAATTTTTAGGAATAAAAATGGAGACATACATTTTGAAACACAACTTAAATCCTCTAGGATCGTGTTTACCAGCTTGTCTTTGGTCAAACCTCTTGGCATTGATCTTTCCCGGATTATCCGTACCCATTTACAACTAGGTTGCCTGGAATTATAAGTGGAGATGACTAATTCAATGCAAAGGACTTTCACCATCGACTGAAATTAGAATCCACAAATACTACAGTTACCTCAAATATATTTAACCCATGATATGATGATGTATTCCAGGAGAAAGCCATGCCGGAACTGTATGAAATAGTAAACAGATATAAACCAGAAGTAGTGTGGTCTGACGGAGATTGGGAGGCTCCCGATACTTACTGGGGATCCAAGGAATTCCTGGCCTGGCTCTACAATGAAAGGTGAGGTCTAGATACTTTTACTCAAAGACTTAAAGGGATTGTAATGAGGCTTTCTAAACTTTGTATATGTACCAAGGACACTGATAGCATCAATCTGTACCATTCTAGTTTTCAATCAGATGTCTGTGGTTCTTGCAATTTCAATAAAACTGACGCGTTTTATGGAGTCATGATGTCAATGGGTCTTTAAGCAGTTATGTCAACAGTTGTAGGGATACAAAATAATCCCAAGTTTTACTATCTTAGTATCTTTTTAAGATATCTTTGTATCTGCAACCTAGTATGAGTTACAGTGTTTTGTTGAGTTTATTTCTGTGATTATTTCAGTCCAGTACAAGATAACGTGGTAACCAATGTGGATATTTCATGGTTGATATTTCAAAATATGATTTAAGTTTATTTCTGTGATTATTTCAGTCCAGTACGAGATACCGTGGTAACCAATGATAGATGGGGTCAAGGTGATATGTGTCATCATGGTGGATATTTAACATGTTCTGATAAATATAATCCAGGTAAAGTCCTAACAATTTTATTTTATACCTCTTATGTCTTTCGTGAATTGCTGTATGTACATCCAGGCCTCATTTTCCTTAATTTATTATACCAGTTAATCTTGCTAGGTTTTTTAATAAAAAGGCTGATTTAGCAGTTAATTTCCTGACTTAAATCCCTGTCCGAAATCAAGTTTAGGTTAATCTACTTACTTATGCATCCTCTAAAATGGAAATTTGTTTTTCTGGCATCTTAAAATCTTTGATAATCATTTAATTTATTCAATATTTTAGGGACATTACAGAAGAGAAAGTTTGAGAATGCGATGACTCTAGATAAAAATTCCTGGGGGTACAGACGTCATATCGAAATTACTGATATTTTAACCATCGAGGAACTTATACAGACCTTCATAGAAACAGTCAGGTATGAAACACGGAACACAAATTATATTTTAGGGGGCTAAATGGTAATGAAATGCAGTTTTTTATCAAAATTTTGCTCTTTGGAGTTTGAACATAAAGCAAATAATATTTTATAGGGCTGAGCTTAGGTTCTATAATGAAATGAAATGAAATGGAGTTTTACATCATAAATGTCTGCTCCTGACATGTAAAATGAACTTAAACAGAGATTTATTCCATGTCTTTTAAAGCACCTTTCTTTAAGGATTTATTTGTGGTATTAGTCTTGATATTTGTATTGTATCTTAAATGGAGTTATCTCCCTTTACTTGCTATCTCAACAGAGATAGATGTCTTATACTGCTGTCCTACAGACTCTTGTGTCTTCAATAGTTGACTCTCTATAGTAGTATATAAAGAGCCTAGGTGCTGTCCTGCCAAATTACATCATTGTACACTGCATGGCATTGGGCCTCAGTCATCATTATGAGCTCAAGCAAGTACAGAATGGTAAAGACAGAAATCTCCTACTTCATTCATAGCTGTAGGAGACAGGGGGGCAGGGGAGGGCAGCTGCCCCCCCAAATATTATGTTTTCGGGCAAAATATCATTTAAATTTGGGCAATAAGTCGGTCTGCCCCCCCTGTTGAGTCGTGGGCCCCTACGGAATTCACTGTAGGTTAGTAAGATGACAAATTATTGTCTCTTTGATATTTCTATTCAATGATTTAAACATCTATTTTTAGCTGTGGAGGTAATTTATTGGTGAATGTTGGACCAACGAAATCCGGGTTTATTATCCCAATATTTCAAGAAAGATTGACACAGCTAGGACAATGGATGAAAGTAAACGGGGAGGCGATATACAGCAGTAAACCATGGACATATCAGAATGACACTGTTACTCCTGGAGTTTGGTAAGTCAGCCTTTGTGTTCCTTCTTTTTTGCTCCTATTGGCTCAATGCAGATGGCCAAACACCATGCAGTGTGCAATGAGGGAAATTTTTCTAGAACAGTTATTATTGACCATATCCAACTGTCGAGGGATCTTAAACATATACAGCTTGTAGCAAATGAGTCTGCAGTTGATTGTCTAAATGACTAGATGCTTTTACATGTTGGCCCTTCTGACCTGCATCACTGACAGGGGTAAACCGGGTTGAGAAATCTGAAGGTATCATCCCAACACATGCCGGGATTGAACTCTGAACCTTCAGGTAAGCAAGCCTCTAACTCACTGGGTATCCTTTAAAGGGCAACCATTTTTTCTTTTTCAAGGTATACAAAACAGAAAACAAATGAAGGAGATGTAGTGTATGCTACAGTTTTAAAATGGCCGACAACGTACACTATGATACTAGGAGCTCCGAATCCCGGACAGAGAACAGCAGTATATTTATTAGGCTATCCGATTCCTATAGATTGGAGAGCAGGACAAACCGGTGGAATCGAAATCATTCTACCAACTTTAACATTAAACACGCTACCATGTCAATGGGCTTGGGTCTTCAGATTTTCAAATCTAGAAAACTGATTTTGTAAATGATATGGCCAGATCGAATGTAATATTCCAGTTTTATGAAGTTTATAAATGTACAGAATTGGTTAACAAATCGGATTTTAAATCAGATGTCTGTGATTTTGTAATTATTGAAATTTAACTGCATATGAAATTATTATTGCAAAAAATCTACTAATCTAAGGACCTACGGCATTAAATTCTTTGTTTAAGTGCAATTACTGGCCTCATGAGATACTGTGATCAAATTTTCATTTGTGATAAGCATACAATTTATAACTCCCCGCATCTCCCTCCATTCTGACATTCCAAAATGACATATGTAAACAGACGCCCATGGGTGTGGTTAGAATATGAATATATTGCAACCCAAAGTACATTATATACTAATGACATATCTAAAGTCCCTTTATTAATGTCTAATATCATTTTAATATGTTTCAATGTGTATATAATTTGTTTTGTATATGAGGATGAATAAATAAGGCTTTTTTTTTAGGTAATTAATTATGCTAATGAGGGGCAATGATGTTTAATTGTTTTAGGGACACTCAGTAGGGTAGTGAAGGGGGGACAAAGTTTATTTGTAGGCCTATATAAACACAGGCTTATGCTGTAGTCTTGCTAAATTTCTCATCATTGCACACTGCATAGCAAGATTGTGCTGTTGTAAGCAGCCTTTGTAGTACACTTGAGCCTTGATCAATAGAGAGTCTGAGCCCGATAGGGGTATGAAAAGGTAGGGGTTAGTTTAAGTGTAAAAACTGCGCCATATAACTAAAAGCACAGCTATTGCCTAAGCCTTTAATTAAGACGTCATGTGACCTCTTAGGCAGTCATGTGACCTTCAGAAAGTCATGTGACCTTTTATGCCGTCATGTGACCATTTAGGTGGCAACGTGACCTTCCAGGCCGTTATGTGACCTTCAAGAAGTCATGTGACCTTCCAATAGCAGACGAAATTTTCATGCGTTACATAGGCCCAACGCAGGCATCAAAAGCCAGAAATATTTGTCTTAGGGTATCTTTTACGGTTAAAACATTTGATCAAACTAAATTTAAATATGCATAGTGAATTAGGATGGCATCTAAACATGTGAAATACCTCACCCTGCTTTTCCAGACGTCGTCGGTCAGCTAAAAGACAGATCAACGACGTCCATCATCCATCCAATCATTCCTCCAATCATTCCAAGGTGATCAGTTCGCAATAGTTATGGGATCCAAAGATTTCCCTGTCTTGGAAAGGTACTTCATACTTGTCTGTACCCTGAAAATCAAGCTAAAATATGCCCGATCCTAACCAATTTAGCATCAACATTTAAACAGTCCCCCATACACACTTACCCCTGCCGTCGTAGAAACACCATCACGATTAGATTAAGATGATGGGATGATGTGGGCAGAGACACCGAGAAACAAGTAACCGTAACGGGTATCGTATTACTGTGTATATATACAACCCCCACGCCCTTTTTAAATTCTTCCCTCTGCCAGGGTACAAACTCCTAGGGTTAACGTAGATATACCTCATAACAGGTGCCCGTTATAAAGGGTACAACCACCACCCCCACCCCCTCTCCTCGTACAAACTCCACTACGATTAACGTAGACATATACCTGAAAACAGGTGCCCGTTATAAAGGGTATCGTATAACTGTATATATATCCCTCTCCCCATCTCTCCCATCCCCAGTCTTGGACAGCCCGCTACGATTAGGGGATGATGTAGGTAGATACACCGATAAACAGGTGCCCGTTATAAAGGGTATCATATTACTGTGTATATATACAACTACTTGTTATTAAAGGTAAGGAGATTATTTACAGGTGCCTCTCAGGTGAGTTCCATTCTTTACAACATTCTTTCATTTACTCCAATTGTTTCTTTTTCTACCGCCTTTCTTGTACAGGTGATAGCTGACTCTCGAAAGCACTGGTCGAGGCATACAGATATGTTAAGGTTAGATTCCTATCAAAGTGTTCCAGAAAGTGGAGTTTTGCGTTTCTACCTTCCTGTAACTTATTTTTTGATTAAGATTCATTCATTGCGTTGCGTTTGCATCAATGATGTGTAACGTGTAGATTTTCAATATTTTACCAATCTTATACGCATCAATAGTGATGTTGCGTGTCAGACGCAGCAATGTTGCATGCGCCATAATGCCAGAAACACCTCAGGCTTTTAGGTTTAATAGGATAATACTATAAATTGATTGGAATTGTTAATTAAATACCTAGAATCCGATAATGATTAGCCAGACTTGAGCTTTTTGAACACGCACCTTGCAATACAAACGGAAAATTGAAAAAGCATGTTATAAACCATCGAGAAGGTCTAGTCTTGAATAAGAATTGTGAGCTTTTCAAGGGGAAAACGGAACCACCAACGTTCTAGCACCAGTGGTGTTTTCTGAATCATTCAATCAGCTCTGGGGAAGGAGGGAGGGAGCCGGTGGAGGGCTCACAGGTTTGTTCTTCCCCAAGATAAATATAAGGAGAGGGTGTAGGGAAGAAAAACGACAGACATTCAATTGCCATTAATAATTCTAATATATCTCAAACAATAATTGTTTTACAATGACAAGAAAGAGATGTCTGAAAGGCTAATCAAATTGTCGCGTGTACCTTATCTTGTCAGCACGCGACGCGCGTGGCGTAAACACAAGTACGGATGGGTGACCTGATTAACACACCTGACAACCTCAAATTACAGGTAAAAATGACGAGAAGGTAATTTATAAATATCACAGAACATTGATACCCATCCAACTAAATACTTACACAAATTCACAGAAATATGATAAAGGTTACACCGCGATTACAATATACATATAACGATGAGGTATATTTGATATTGGCCTACCTGACACCCCCACAATCAATAATGGACTAGTCTTTATTTTGTACACCATGCGTCAGCACAGGTGCGATATGCTTTCTGTGGAATAACACTGCACCTTTTGGTGCAATTCAAGGACACTGATTAGGGACAAAGTTTCCGCTGATGTCATCGGATTTTAATTGGGATTATTTTTCGAAGTTTTGACAATGACGACAATGAAGTGTTCATTATTAATCGATAAATATTGTAGTTGACATAAAATCATTTTTATTCGAGAGGAAACTGTCCTCACCATGTTGTGAGAGAGAAAAAACTCGACTCTGTATCGGATGACAGTTCAGAATATTCAAAGATTAAAGCTTTTGGGTGCGGCTTGCCTTAGGGGTGAGGAAACTGGTTTAACGCTTGCTACGAGGGTGGAGGCAAAGGATTAACATTTGCCGCAGGGGTGAGGCAAAATATAAACGTTTGCCATAAAGGCAAGGACATAGGATTAACGCTTGCCATAAGGGTGAGGACATTGGATTAACGATTGCCCGAGGGGAGAGGACAATTTCGAGAAATGTGTTAAGATTTTTTGCCCATCAAGAAAGGTGTTGGATGTGATATTTTATTGAAATGAAAATGAATTCAGAACAATACAGGATCAATCTCTGTAAAGGTAAGACAATGATATTTAAATGTATGGTTATATAGGTAGTGGTATTATAAACTGTTTTCAGGGCATTATACAACATATTGCCCAGTTATTCTTTATAAACTATGAAAATATAACAGAGGTCAATATCAGCAGTAGTATATTGACTGTCAACTGTGGAATATTACTCATATTTCCTTGTAAACAAACAAAGTTATATTATGTTATATCAAATGTGGAATAGCTTCCTTCATAATCCATAATATCCTGCAAATGTGGAATATATATTACTTATTGTCCATCTTATATCAAGCAATTATCTTGCAATTGAAGAATATATTATGTGTATATTGCCCTCTTGAGTTTGATTATGCCATACCTTTCCTCCCATATTGCCCATCAGGCAAATACTATTTTGTGAATAATACCCTGCAATTTGTGTGCTAGAAGTTTATTTAAAAATTACTGGGAGATATGAGTAATATACCATAGTTGACAGTCATATTGACCTGGAGATTATTTGAATATACCACTGATGATATTGCCTTCTGTTTTATTTTCATAGTTTATTATGAATTACTGGGCAATATGTTGTATAATGCCCTGATATCTAGGAGATATGAGTAATATACCATAGTTGACAGTCATATTGACCTGGAGATTATTTGAATCATGTTACATTGGCTGATATCACTCTGTTGTATAAACTCTATTATGTAAACTATTCAATGGAAGTTGCCAAACAATTTGTGTGCATCATCCCTGTATATAGTGGATTGAAAAATAATTTATTTATAGTATCCCCCTTTCTCTTTAAAATTTTTTGTCCTACTTACTTAGATATTAAACATCTGTACAAGCAAAACAATTCCGTTAATCAAAAATCTCGTCCAGAGCATGACAAATTTGATGCAATAATTAAACAGTAGTGGACTTCCCTTTACACAAGAAGTACCATCAGGTGTTTGAAAAGAGTAAGCATGATCCGATAGTTAGTTGTAACAATAAATTGAAACATAATTTGTGATTTTCCACCCCATGTTTTTTTTTAACAGCCTAGTCTCTGCCCCACATTCTTGGGGTTAGGTCTTAATGTGATACTCCCTAGAACAATGGCCTTTGCCAATAAATTACAACCTAATCCTAGATTGAACTATTGATATAAGATACATGCACTTAGAAGATATTTTATTTAGTACCATATCCCTCCACCTACAATTTGTATTCCATACCCCACCCCAACCCTATATCTGGATTAATTTTCCAATATGTGTGATACTCCTTAGAACAATGGCCTTTAACAATAAATTACAACCTAATCCTAAATGCAACAATTGATATAAGATATGTGCACTTAGATATTTTATTTATACAGTAGAATCAGTCTTTCTAAAAATACATCACTTCATCTCTCGGTCATAACGACCCCAGGTGAAACAGATATATCAATTCGTTACCTGCAATACTATAAACACAGGCTGCACTTATATCATTGGCATCGAATCTGTTACTTCCAAACATTGCTGTAACTACTGTAACATTTACATCAATTTTCAACCTACAGAAATTCTGCAAACACATTAATGCAGACAATTATTCCATTGGCATACATCCTGATATTTTTACATCTTGGCAGAATTAAACCAATCAAACGACTGGTGAAGAATAGACAATAAAAATCCGTACAAGCAAAACAATTCCGTTAATCAAAATTGCATCTAAAAAACATGGCAAAATCAAGAGTGATAGTTGTATAATAGTGGACTACTCCAAAGAGAAGTACCATCAGGTGTTATGTAAAGAGTAAGCATAGTCTTCTTCACGAGCGTCTTCATGAGCATACTTCTTTCAAAAATTGTGGATTGTCAACAAGAAATAATGTTTGGAGTGAGAGTAGAGAATGAGGTCGGATGAGACAAGAAGGTGGGAAAGATTTGAGGGACAAGGGGCAATTAGTGATGTAATAGGCCCTCTTGATCATAGTTAGGTTAAGGGGATGAGGTGGGATTAAATCAAGAATGGGGCAAGAAGGGGATATAATCAAGACAGTTTCTATTTAGAAGGCTTGAACTAGGGCTGGGCGATATACCGGTATCGCGATAAATACCGGTATAGGAATTTATATCGTTAGTAATATCGCCTCAAATAAAAATACCGAAATATCGCCATATCGTGATATATGTAATTATCATGATATATCGTCAAATTTTGGTCAAGAGAAAGTCATTTGAACAGTTTTAACACATAACTTAATACTTTTATATATTTGAAAAAGATGTGTTTTTTCATGCTATTGAAGATTTGGTTGTTTTTGACAGATATTTACTGTTTTTCTTACATTTAAGATTTTTTGATAGAACAAAACATGAACATTTTGTTTCAAAAACCAGTAAAAACCCTTCTTAAAAATATCGCGATATATACTCATATCGTGATATATTAATGATGAACATCGTGATATCCACTTTAACCAATATCGCCCAGCCCTAGCTTGAACCAGAGATTAATAAAAGCTCATAAAGGACAGTAAATAAAGAGTAAAAACCAACAGACACGATGACAGACCTGTCAATATATTGATTAGTCCACTCTATATGACATACTGTTTATAATTAAACTCTGTCGATAGATTTTATAGTGTTATCAACTAGTTAGAACCTCACTTTAACTAGGACAAGGGCAATAACTCACTGATTAGTACAGTCTATAATGACATACTGTTTAATTATAAACTCTCTCAATATATTTTATAGTTATAGGTGTTATAGGAGAGAATCTCCTAAAGAAGCACTGGCCTAGGTCACAAGTAGAAACAATCAATTTTAACATGGAAACTAATCAAATTTTAATACAATACTTTCTACTGCATAATATTCAAGGATATATTACTTCTAAGAAGATTCACAAGTAAAATGATATATAACAAAAAATTCCAAAGCAATTGTTTCAGGGAGTTGATGAAAGGGGTTCTAATTTACCATGAACCAGTATATTACTAAAGTTTTTATTTCTTTTATATGCAGTGACTAAACGTTTAGTATAGACGTTAGGGAATTCATCTTGCAGTTCATTATACAATCGTTTGACAATGACAGAGGCATTCTTGGCTGTGGTATTGTAGGTTGCAACAAAAGGTATGATTTGGTTGTCATGTTGGATATTTAGACCGTTAGGTATAACTGTTTGTAGTTGGTCTATCCAGAAACTCTCCCTTTGTAATCGCTTGGTTTTTGGTTTGATTAATGTAGATACAGGTACTTTTTCAATAGGCATAACAAGAAGGTCTTCAATGGAATGATTGGGTAAATTGAAATGATTCGCAATCGGTCTATCTTTCTTATGGAGTATGTCGAAGCGATGACCGCTAAGACGAGTACGCAACGCGTTTTGAGTTTCGCCAACATATTGAACATCGCATTTTTTACAAGAAATTAGGTATATAATATTTTTATCGATGCATGAAAGTACTTCCGAAAGTTCAAAAATTTTACCGTTTTTCTTGTTTTCGAAATAGTGAGATAAATTTATAAATTCACAGGTACGACACCTAGAACCTCCACATGGAACAGAACCGAAACCGTTAGGTGGGGGAGGGGGGTTATTTTTCTTTTGAATGGCCGAAAGAGTGTCGTTTTTAATTTTGCGCAAAAAACGTTTCGAATATCCCCTTTCCCTCAATTTACTAAAAACTAGGTCACAAGCTGAATCAAAATCGGTTTTTCTAGTGCAAATTCTGTTGAATCTCAGAATTTGCGATTTAATGACGCCAGAAAACGTGTGCTTCGGATGAAACGAAGTTTTAAATAAAAGTTGGTGTGTATCGGTTTCTTTAAAATATACTTTTATATCTAGTTTCTTCGTTTTAATGAAATTTGGTCCTTTGAATACAGTTGTATCCAAGAAGTTCATACTATTTTCAGATATACTTGCGGTCAGTTTTACAGAAGGGTGGTGGTTATTCAAAATTTCGAAATACTCCCAAAAGTTCGCCAAAGATTCTGTCCAAATGATGAAAATATCGTCTAAAAACCTGCCATAGAAGAGAGGTTCAAAGGGGGAAATTAATGAGATTTCGCGTTCCCATTCCGCCATAAATATGTTCGCATAACTCGGCGCGAACCGTTTTCCCATCGCAGTGCCAGAAGTTTGAAGATAAATTTTTCCATTGAAAGTGAAGTCATTTCGCGTGAGACATAATTCTAATAAATCTAAAATTTCTTTGTCAGGACGATCAGGACATGGATTTCTGAGAAAGGCTTTTCGAACAGCGTCTAAACCCGAATTATTGTCAATGTTTGTATACATACTCGTTACATCTAAAGAAATGAATAGCGCATTATCTGGAATATCCAATTTTTTAATTTTTTCAATAAAGTCGGTAGTATCTTTTAAGTAGGACGGATGTTTACAAGCCAATGGTAGCAGAAAGTGGTCAATATATTCGGAAACTTGGTAAGATTCGCTGGAACAGTCAGATATAATTGGCCTACCCTTAGGTATGGAATTTGCCACGCGCCATTCAGATTCAGGATTTTTGTGGATTTTCGGTAGTGTATAAATGTGACGTTGACGGACTTCCGGTTTTGCGCAAAGATAGTCATATTGAGAATCGGATAAAAAGCTTTTCTGTACCAAAATTTTCAAAATATCGTTGATTTTCCTAGCTGTTTCCATAAAAATTGGTTGATCTAATTCGCGGTAATGATTAGCGTTATTTAATTGATTATCTAGTTCTAAAATATAATCTTCTCGATTTTGAATGACACAACAATTGCCCTTGTCACTTTTTCTAATTATAATAGTCTGATCTTTTTTCAGGGTGTTCAAAATAGAGCGCTCAAAATTGGTAAGGTTGTTCTTTTCGTTTACCAGTGGTAAACGGGAGACTTCTTCGTATAGACGGTCGCATTTACTCAAAATATTATGGTCAATCGCGCTGTCTGGTGGATTCCAGCCAGACTTTTCTACGAACGGGATTCGCTTTCCTCGGCCTAATCGTTCTCGAAAAAAATAATTTAGTTTAAAAGTCCTATTGACATGCTCAACCGACGACAAAATTGGTACACGTGAAAGAGGTTTAGATGTAGGTATAAAAGTTAATCCTTTATCTAAAACTCTTTCTTCAAGGGGGGAAAGTTTTCGCGAGCTCAGATTCACGACGGTCTGGCCTAGTTTTACGGCGTTTCCCCCCGCGTTTAGTTTAAATGGGAGACCCATTGTGAAAAAATAGCTTTGGCAGTGGGGGCCATCCAGTGGATGTGATCCGAAAAGACACCAATCATTCCATTGAAGCGGGGAATAGTTTTCGCGTCAAAAGAAGGTTTGTGGTAAAGAAGGTCGTTGAATCTTCTGAGGTTGGTAGCTGACTGGGGATCTGATAGTTGGAGACCTTTGGAAAATGGTATTTGAGTCACATATAGCGATGCGGTGGGAAATTTAACTTTGGCTAACTTAACCAATTCCATCATCCGCCTATGGATGGATTCACCTGATTCGTCCCTGTTGTTCAAACCAATGTGAAATAAAACCTTCTTCGGAACTGTAGATGGAGATATCTTTGATGAACCTCACTTTCACTATGACAAGGGCAATAACTCACTGATTAGTACAGTCTATAATGACATACTGTTTAATTATAAACTCTGTCAATAGATTTATAATGTTATAACCAGCTAGGTAGGACAACTAGATCCTAACTTTCACTATAACAAGGGCAATAACTCAATGATTTTTAGGCCTTATAATGATAAACTCTCTCAATATATTTGTTTATACTGTTCACATTTATCAACAAGCTAGGACCGCACTTTCACTAGGACAAGGGCAATAACTTACTGATCACATAAACTTCCAATAGATTTTAGAGTCTTCACACTTATCAACCAACTAGCTAGAATCTAACTTTAGCTATAACAAGGGCAATAACTCGCTGATCTGTAGGATCTATGACAAACAAGCTATTTAAAAACAGATTTGATACACAAAGAATAACCAATGTGTGTACAAGGAAACAGATATTAGCTAAAAAATTAAAAAAAATTTTCTTTGAATGTCAGTTTCACTTTTTCAAGTGTTTATGAAAAGGGGTCGTCCAAACAAAAATACGACAAATGATTTCCCAAAACTTAATTTTTACATTTGTTAAGAGTGACTTACAGCCATATCAACAAGATACATAAATATTTTGTTAAAAATTTGTGGTTAGTGTGAAATTATACACAATAAATATAACATTTTTTGTGATATTAGGGTTAGGTTGACAAATGATAAAGAAAACATTGTAACAAGGGAGTTGGGTATCAAATACATGAACAGACTGTGAGACTGCATAACTCTTTATAACATATCTTACATTTTTTATACCCAAAATATGTTTATAGGGTGATATGTTTTAACACCACGATATATAGGATTAGATCTTATTATATTTTCTCTTCACTTAGCGTATTAACATCATCATTTGATATCCCCCAGCCTCTCGTCCAGTGGTATAGAGAGGATTTCTTTTAAAAAGGGGTGGGGGAGGGCCTATGGGTATGAAAATATTCAAATCTTGTGATTTTCACATGAAAATAAAGTAAAATGTTTTGGCACAAATTCCCCAGTCCTATCCCATATTAAGTCAAAACTTTGATTATGATTGAGGGCACCAGAATCTTTCCCTCTAGCCCCTGGCTTGCTCATCTATGTCATACCCACCCCCTATCAAGCCTTGCCCCTATATTAACTAAGATACAAGGCTACCAGTATGTAATATCAGTAACTAATATCAGGTAATCTTGTCTATATAGATAAAAATTGGCAACCATTACAAATCTTCTCTCCCTACCCTACCCTACCCCACCCTACCCTACCCTACATTATCCCCACCCCCTATCAAGCCCTGCCCATATAATGACTAAGATATTCAAGGCTACCAGTATGTAATATCAGTATGTGATACAGGTAATCTCGTCTATTGAGATAATAATTGGCAACTATTACAAATCTTCTCAGATATTACAGAGATACTTCTAGAATCTTATATTCATCTATCTATCTTTTCCTCTTCATTGCTTCTGTGTCATGGCGTATACTATAGTTAATGGCGCTACCCTTATCAAGAAAAGCATCGCAGCCCATCGCCAGGAGTGAATTGATGCTGGGGCCTGGGTTTTGTGTCATGATGTAGGGGAGGTGTCTAGGTGTGCTTCCCAATGAAATTTTGAAAACTTAAAGCCTGAAGGTCACATTTTTTACAATTCTGAGGCACCCAAATCCCTATCAATAAGCCTAATTCTCAGCTTTTCGGTATAACTCTGGAAAGCACCGACCAAGGCATAATTAAGGCGTCAAGCTCAAAAGCATCGAAAGTTGCATCACAAATGAATGACCTTGACCTTATTGATTCTCCGTGTTGTTTTGAAGTCGTAGGAGTATACAGGGTACCAGCTGGTGGATAATAAAGGCTAATAAATATAAAATAAAATCATATTATTGAATAAGACTACTGTAAGTCTACGCACCAGATGTTGTTGGTAGAATTTTATAGCTTGGTGTTATTTTCTGTTTGTCCTGGGGGGCTAAGATATTTTTGGGTGGGGTCAGAAATAGGGGGGCAGGGGATTGAATAAAACTACTGTAAGTCTACGCACCAGATGGTGTTAGTAGAATTTTATGGCTTTTTGTTATTTTCTGTTTGTCCTGGGTGGTGAGATATTCTTGGGCGGGTCAGAAAGAGAGTGGAGAGGGAGGGGGGAATTGAATAAGACTAACATAAATCTAGGCACCAGATGTTGTTAGTAGAGTTTGATGGCTTTGATATTTCTATGTTTATCTACATAAATAATGCAATATCGAATTTTTTTTTGTCCTGGGTTGTCTCAGGATTGGGGCAAGAAAGTTATTGATGGTCCAGGGGCATACAAGTGGGAGGGGGAGAGGATTGAATAAGTCTTCCTTTGTTAAAATTTGGTAGAGGTTGGGGGCAGAGGGAAAGATGGAAGGAAATGGGGGCATGCATGCAGTGATGACACAAATGTCTGAATTTTCTGAAAATCATTCGTATTGAATGTTCTTAATGTGGATGGATTTAAGGAATTAAGCTATATAGACTCTCTGAAACTCATACACAGAGAGGCATCAGGTGTTCTGAATCAGATGGCCTTGACTTGATAGCTAGCAATATCTGCCTCCTTATTTACAATAGTGGATATAAAATAGTATTGATATCAATGAATATAGATGACTGTAATTATTTCCTTATAGAGAGGCTGTGATCAGCTCTGACAGTAGCTTTTCTAATCATATTGGTTGACTATATAGCCTACTATTGAATGACTGGATTAGTTCATTTATACCACGAGGGGGACTAACGCAATTACTATGATTACTCAATTACTTAGTTCATATGCTAAACCTCCTGTACTTCAGTATACCTCCCTTTCCAAAGCTATCTGTCCTGATGAGGATTTGTATATCTGAAACACAAGTTGACTGAAAGCTCAAGTCAATGGTCAAAAACTTGAGTGAAGAGATTTTAAAATTTTCTTAATCAAGGGAAGTAAATCTTGTAGAACTATTGTAATACAAAGTTTATTAAGAGCTAACCTTTCTCATTCCCAATAACTCTATACTGAACATATAATTTACAAACTGGGCACAGAGGTTTTAAAAGGCTTCATTTATTTCTACTTATAACTTGGACTAAATCATACTTTGTATTTTGATAATATGCCTAAATAGTTACTAATTTACCACAAAACATTACGATCCCCCTTTCAATATTTTATGACAATGGTGTATATTTTATGCTGTCCACTGAATATGTTATTTATGGAGTAGGTCCATAATGATATATACAAAGTGTGACAATTTCAAAATAGTGTAACCAAACTAAAAGCTCTGAAAACTGATTACTTTCATTCTCGATATTTAATGACTTGTTGTCCACTGAACGAGTTATTTATTAACTGGACAAGGAGATCATAAGACTCTTCAACCTATCTTATATCTGGAGTGGGTTTATCATCATATTTACTTTACAGAATCTCATTACTTCTAGAGGCTGTTATCATACACAATTATTACAAAGTATTACATTGTTGCACTATTAAGAAAAGAAAATTTTCCTCATTGCGCACTGCATTGGCTTTGGTGAAACAATCTCATATCTTCTAGATAAGGCTGTTAGTAATACTTAGTCTTAGAAAGTATAACATTGTTGCACTATTAAGAAAAAATTTCCCTCATTGCGCACTGCATTGGCTTTTATGAAACAATCTCATATCTTCTAAAGACATTTCTTACAATTTGTAACATTGTTGCACTATTAAAAAGAGAAAATTTCCCTCATTGCATACTGCATTTGCAGTGGTGAAAAAGCATAAAACAAAACAATCATTAATCAAATAAAATGCAGAAAAGTGAAACTGGATTTTATATTGGACTTCGGAAGTAAAATTTTGTATCACTTTCCTTGCTTAGGAGTTTCCTCACGAGTTTCCTTGCACAGGAAATTCATTTCCTTAGTGCAGTTGGGTGTAAAAGCTCAATTCTTTATTTGAAAACACAGGATAAACATTATTGTAAAATTCTGTCAGCCTTAGACTTGTACAGGAAATGTATTTCCTTAACGCTGTTGGCTGAATTACGTTTATTTTAAATACAGGACAACAATGTTGTCAATTTTTTTTCAGAGTAATCTTGCACTAACAATTCCTTTCTAACTCTATGCCTTTTTTTTTATCAAACACAAGACAAACATTATAGTAGAGTTGAGTGTAAACTGTTGTTTTTGTTGTTGTTATGAAACAAATAAAACAAACAGCGAGAACAAACAAGCCATGTTGATTTGGGCAGGTTACTTCGCGATCGGACGCTAGACAGGATGTGACATGTTGATTTTGGCTGCGGAATTCACCTGTGATGTCTGGGGCATATAAGGACATGTTTACGATAAAAAATTGCGGTGTCACATTATATTTAACAAGCTTTTGTGAACATATTTTAGGGAAATATTTCTGAGAAATATCGAAATATTTTATGTGTATTGTATGATTTTTGGTAACATTTTAAATTACATGGAAAGTCAGAGAAAAGGGATATTCATTCATTCATTCATCCATTGATTCCCTCCCTCATTTATTCATTCATTCATTCATTCATTCCCGAGAGATACAAGATTAATGAGCTAATAAATATTTTCACCAGAATAAAAACATAATTAATGTAACAGACAAGGATGGAGATTGTCGCCCTCGCTCGCTCCACATTTAATTTCATTTCTTTTAAAAGGATATCCATTTCAATTAGTCGGAAAGAAGTCTTGTAAAATTAACACATGATGTGCATTCACGTATAAATGCATTGCATGCGCGCAGACAAAAATGCACAAAGGAGATATCACATTCGTATAATTAATGATTTTAAGAATATCTTAAAACTTGAGAGATACGTCACAGAACAATGAAGATTCGATTACCATTAGGGTCTCGGCCTCTAAATTAAACTTAGTAGGGGTTTGTCTTCGAGATTCAACAGGGAATAAAGCCTAAACCCTAGGTCTTGATTTTTCTTTGTGTTTTTGAAATTGAATTAAAATTTATAGTGATGACTTTAGAAAAGATAATGCTGTTTCCAGATGCTTGTGAAGAAACATGTTCGTTAGTTAATTAGTTAATTAGGGATGATAAAAGGATTTGATATCTGATATGGACTTTATTCCGCGTTTGAAATTTCCTTGAGGAGGAAGTTTTTAAATTTTGCATGTTATTGAGAGACTTTAGATTGCATAGCTCAAAGTCAGTTTCATAGTTCGGTAATTGGAATTTGTATGCATTGAAAGGGGGTTATGCTTTACGTATAAGAACATTAAGCCATAAGATATACAAGCTATTTTTTAACTTCCATGTGCAGGAAAAATTAGCCAATTTCAATTGAGACTTTCTAGATTAGAGGGTCTCGGAAATTGATTGAAAGTGTCACTGTATTGGATGAAATTTTTGAAAAAACAGAAGATGGAATTGTGCAGGATGCCAACTTTTGTGATTAATTATCCTGATTTAATTAAACGTAAGTTACTCAGATATTTTTAGTTTTGCTTTAATTTCTCAGAAGGATTTAAAAATATTAAATATTGTGAAAAATCTTTTGGATCATTTATTCAAATGTCATTATGCAATAAAGTTATGCGTGCAATTATGATTCAGTCTTAAATGTGATTATGTAATCGTTCGTTATGAATAATTATTACTTCATTACCAATTCAATGATAAATCGATTATGCAAATGATTCAGATTATGCAGTTTTTGTTTTAATTCATTTCATTCATTCATTCACTCATGCTGTCATGCAATTAATAGATTTATTCATTCATCTATTCATTCATTTATTCATTCATTCATTATTTTATCCACTTATTCATTCACACAATCATTCACACAATCATTCATTCATTCATTCATTTATTCACTCCACCTTTCTTTATTACATCATCCATCCATTCATTCATTCACTCACACACTCACTCACTCACTCATTCTTCATTCATTCATTCATTCATTCATCCATTCAAGACGACAGTAGAGTATTAAATATAAAATTTATTGACTTTTTGATTAGATCATAGACTTGATTGACAGGTCTAATATATCATAACGTCGATATAACCACTTTATATTCATATCAACCAATCAAATCTCATCTTTCAAAGATATCAACCAATAGTAACAGGTTTAACATGATAAGTTAGAGGTGTAATGTCTCTAGCCGATAGCAGATCACCTGTCTTTAGGGATGACGATCAATTTATTTGAATTGTGACGAAAGTCAGTTATCAATGTGTGGTCTAATGGTTAACTGGGGTTAAAACTAGTGACATGTAAAATGAGATTTGGATGTCTGTGTGATGATTTTGGATTTCTAATAAGATAGTGTACATATTTAAATGATATTTAGGGGTAAAGTCATATTAAATTACGGATCGTAATATTATGGCATGATGTACAATTGATATTTGTATTTCTGTATTATGAGAAAGTTTAGGCCTACATAATAGTGAAGTGATATTTAGAGATTATAGGTTGTATCTTTTTACCAATGACAAAGTTATGAAAGCACAGGCACAAGACGTATAAGTTAAGGGTAGAATGAAATAACGAAATAACGAAACACATTGTTATGGCATGCTGTACAATTGATATCTATATTTCCATGTGGTAGTGTACGTAATTAAATGTTTTAAGGAGTCAATAAATCTTGGAAGACATAATGGAATGCAATGGTATGCTACTTCTGACTTTTGGTTTTTACGACATTTCTATAATTTTCATTGTCAACTTCATATTTTATAACAAGGGGGGGCATTGTGCTTAAAATTTGATTGCGATAGCATTAGGAAAATACGAACATTTGATATGAAATTTGATGGATATTAAAATTATTTTTTGACAGTTTTTACTTATTGGTTTTTAATGACAATTTTTTGATGAATGTCAATTTTGTCTTGTTCAAGAATTTACTATAATAGATGATCTTTTTGACAATTTTATCTGGATTTTAATGGCCATAAATGTGATATATAAGTCAGATAAAAAAGTGTCTATAAAAGATAATGTTTATATCATGACAATGTCCTTTTTTTGCTCAGGATAAAAGGTCATCTTTTTTGACAAATTTTACCTGGATTTTAATCTAAGTATTATAAAAGTGAGTTAATAATAAAAGTGTCTATAAAAGATAATTTTTAAATAGATGACAATTCAACCTTGACTAAAGTTAATAGTTATTACACTTTCCAAACATCCTAGATAATATCTTAATAATATCTTGGTTTATTGGACCTCGTTTCCTTTTTAAGCCTCATTACTTCAGAATAGGTTAAAGTATCTTAACAAATTGTAAATTTAGTCATTTTGGTGGAAGGCTGGATTATACCAGACCCCCCAAAGCAATGTAGACTTTCTAATTTGAAAACATATCATACCAAAATATCTTAAAATATTTTCGTTCATAAGTCGCATTACTTCTGAATAAGTGAAAATATATCAGTCATTTTGTTGGAAGGCTGGATTATACTATTTATCAAATAAAAAGTATCTTAAATTTTACATCTTAAATAGTTTACCTATTTAGCATTGAACGTTTTATCAACTTATCAACAAATTTTGCAAAGAAAAATCTACCCAGAACATAGCTAATATAATTTATAACTCCTCACTTGACATTCAAGGTCAAAGATATAAAACGTTATCAGAGTAAATAATATGAATTTGTAATTTGTAAATCATAGACACCCTGAATGATTTATGACTTAGTAAAAGTTTAAATAGGCTAGACTTTTATTTATAGATCTGATTTAAATTTGACCATATAATTTTGTATCCATCCTTAAGCTCAATAAGTGCAGAAAAATGAGACGTAAAACACCATTTCATTTCACTAAAATAGATTTTAAATTCTTTTAGTTAATAATAAGCCTTTCTGTCCTATAAATATTTCATTTCATATAATTTTGAAGGAAGGAATGTATGACTTGAGATTTGATTTGATTTTTGGTTGGTTATGTTAGACAGATGGTGGTAGTGGGTTTTGATATCAGTTGATGTGAAAGTTTTGTGACCTTGAATAAGTCATTTTTCCTCATTATTGTAAGTAGGGAGTGGATCCTCAGAATTTTAAACTGGGGCTTGTAGTAACAGGCATTCTCTCAGTTATACCCCTTGCCCCTCTCCCCTAGTCAGACATGGGGCTCTCATCCTCTCCTTCAACTCCAACCAGACTTGACTGGTAAATACAGTGATATCAGTATCCCTGATAGAAATCAATGATATTATTGATATGGGTACAATGTAATGTCTATTTATTAAATTAGTTCTAAGACAATCGATGATATATTGTCAGACCTGACTGGTGATTACCGTGATATCAGTATCCCTGATAGAAATCAATGATATTATTGATATGTGTACAATGTAATGTCTATATATTAAATTAGTTCCTAGGCAATCGATGATATATTGTCAGACATGACTGGTAAATACAGTGATATCAGTATCCCTGATAGAAATCAATGATATTATTGATATGGGTACAATGTAATGTCTATATATTAAATTAGTTCCCAGGCAATCGATTATATATTGTCAGACATGACTGGTAAATACAGTGATATCAGTATCCCTGATAGAAATCAATGATATTATTGATATGGGTACAATGTAATGTCTATATATTAAATTAGTTCCTAGGCAATCGATGATATATTGTCAGACATGACTGGTAAATACAGTGATATCAGTATCCCTGATAGAAATCAATGATATTATTGATATGGGTACAATGTAATGTCTATATATTAAATTAGTTCCTAGGCAATCGATGATATATTGTCAGACATGACTGGTAAATACAGTGATATCAGTATCCCTGATAGAAATCAATGATATTATTGATATGGGTACAATGTAATGTCTGTATATTAAATTAGTTCCAAGGCAATCGATTATATATTGTCAGACATGACTGGTACATACAGTGATATCAGAATCCCTGATAGAAATCAATGATATTATTGATATGGGTACAATGTAATGTCTATTTATTAAATTAGTTCCCAGGCAATCGATGATATATTGTCAGACATGACTGGTAAATACAGTGATATCAGTATCCCTGATAGAAATCAATGATATTATTGATATGGGTACAATGTAATGTCTATATATTAAATTAGTTCCCAGGCAATCGATGATATATTGTCAGACATGACTGGTACATACAGTGATATCAGTATCCCTGATAGAAATCAATGATATTATTGATATGGGTACAATGTAATGTCTATTTATTAAATTAGTTCCCAGGCAATCGATGATATATTGTCAGACATGACTGGTAAATACAGTGATATCAGTATCCCTGATAGAAATCAATGATATTATTGTCAATAAACCTTGATAATTTAATCAAACTAACAGAGATACTCTCCTTGGAGTTGGAATATCGACATGTAGATATTGTTTTTGATGTTTCAATAACTGAAGGAATTACCACAGATACTCTCCTTGGAGTTGGAATATCGGCATGCCGTGTAGATATTGTTTCAATAACTGAAGCTGCCAGTGATATCCTGCTTTGAAATATTAACATCAGAACATGATGTTTACATATTTCATAGCTAATCCCATATGCTTTCCTTGGAGTATTGCTCTCCCTAGCAATATTGGCATGCTGTGTTAAGTTTTGCTGTTCAATAACTGACGGAATTAGAATTACCAGAAATAGTTCACTGGCATAATCATAGCCTTAAGAGACCGGGGGGCAGGGGGGCAGCTATTTAGTATGTTTTTAGGCAGAGCGTTCCGAAAAATCAGGCATACATCATTAAAATTCTTGCCCAACATCTTTTTGTTATAAATTTAAATCACCAACCCATGAAAGATAAAATCTAAAATAAAACTAAGTTCAATATTTCAGTCTGTCTATTGTCACTATATAACTACTGTTTTAAACCCAATCGATAAAATAAAACACTACTATCAACTTAGTTAGATATTTATTGGTTTTCTCTCACACAAAATAAACTGATTTGACATTTTTACAATGACCTTCTCTTCTACATTAGATTGCGTTTTTATCCAACTGAAATTTTTTTTTAATACTTTCCCCCCTCTCCCCCAATCCTCTATATTGAATCTTCTGTCCTCCCTTTTACTCTTCATGATTGAATACTGAGCGCATTACCCCCATCCCTGACCGCCCTCGCCCGCCCACCCCTCAAATCTGGCCCACAGTCTTTTGCCCCCATCCTCTTCAGATAACCGCTCACCTTTACCCTACCAATTCGGTCCCTCTCTGTTGCAGCAAAAGTTTAAAGAGTTAAAAGAAGCAAAGGGGGTCTATATATTGAAACCAAATACTAACAATATACAAACCGCAAAACAAAACCCAAAAAGGACATTTTAAAAGTTAAAAGAAGCAGAGAGGGTCTATATTAATTCTCAATACATTGAATTGAAAAAGGAGACACTTCTAGACTTCGTTCACGATTTTAAAAGTGTGAATTTTCCCCTGCATGATTCCATGTCTCCTCAATTAATTTTTGTAAAGGACCAATTGCATTTCATGAAAAAAATATAAGGGCCAAATAGAGCATTTTAGTGAAAGGAGTCACTCTTGAGGGGCCATTCTCAAGGGCGTCGCAGGTCGCCATTTGTGAAGGTCTGTTATACACTCCGATCTTGTTGAATAAGGCCTACTCTATTTCCCCTCCTGTCTGTAATATGTAAATATAAATTGCTCAAATAGCCGTGAATATTTGTGTCTGACCTTCTCTACCAGTGTCAAGTAGTGTTTTTATATTGGAAAGATCAATGGCGATATATACACTGTATTTCTCTCGCTTTCTATCAAACCAGGAAACTTTCTAGACGTCAAGGAGTGGGTGATTTTCTTTCCTACATTTCTGATAGTCGACATTTAAATTTCTTAATTTCTCTGTCTTTTATCTGGAAACATACTAGACTTTGCTGTGTGATTTTCTGTTCTTTATTTGTGACTGTCGACATTTGATTTTCTTAATTTCTCTGTCTTTTATCTGGAAACATACTAGACTTTGAGGAATAGGTGATTTTCTATTCTACTTTGTGAGAGAAAATTCGTTATTTTGGGGGAAAACAGTAAAATGATACACATCAGGAAACTTATTAGACTGTTTGTGAGTGATTCTCTCCTCTTGTACACTTTTTGAGTCGACTTTTTCAAGTCTGTCCATTAAAGATATTGTAAAGTGATTTTCTAAACTTTGTATCTGTATCGGGGACACTGATAGCATCAATTTGCATTGTTTGGGATTAGGAAAAGTTATTCAGTTATGTGATGAACATTGTGAATTTGAATTATGTTTTGGAAGACGGACACTTATATACCAGTCTAAATTTTGAGTATTTTTTACATTGATAATTTAAAAGAAAGATTGAATGTGACTTGATAGGTAAACAATCTTAAGTTTGATTGAACAGTTTACTGGTGACAAATACTAAATTCAATCATGTTGACTTTAAATTCATGACCCAATCCGAACTATTTGAGATGTCGAGCAGTGGTCTAGTGTCGGACGAAAGCAGACTTCATTCACAGTCGCGAGTTGGATAGTGTGAGCTTTTATGTGGTGATTTTGATCGTCTACTAGGATTAATTTTGTTCTGCTGTTCAATTTTTTTTTTTCCAAGTTCAATTTTAAAAAGATTTATACATATTATAAGCAGTGGTATAACTGTAGTTGGATTCAGAAGGATATGCCTTTAGGATTGTGTGATAGCTCAGTAGGTGGGGATTTGAATTGTCGTCAAGTGATTAATTTTGATCTGTCTGTGCAAGTTTTGATATTTCAAGGTCATTTTGAATTTGAAAAAGAATAATACTTATTCATAACTTTTGCATGAATATTTTCCCTTTAAGTAGGTGAATTTAAACTGTAAAATGTCTTTGTGTTTATTTGCTATAAGGAAATATTTTAAGTTTCGCTAGGGTAAGACTTATTTTAGGATATTAGCGACCATATATTATGTCAGGCTTGTGAATTCCCAGATAATAAGTAAAGTTATTAGGATCAACAGTGGATATATTATTATGTTATTTTGTGAATTCCTTGTTTTTGGAGATTACGGGACTTATTCTTGAAAACTTAACTTCCAGATTTGAAGAAATACAGTAATCTGATTTACCAATCATTGTAAGTTAAGTTTTTGAGAATAAGACCCCTGTTTGAGAAATATATGAGTCTATTTTGAGTCGGTTTGAAGCTTGATTTTTTTCAAACCTTTAGGACTGAGGAGGATAATTATTTTTTGGAGGTTTTGAGACAAGTTTTATTGGATGAAGTCGTGTTAAATGTTCTATTATCATAACACAATGTTATTTCAGAATCATGGGATTAAAAGAAACTTATAGGAACTAGGCACATATCTTTTAATGTTTGCTTCATACAGCTGCAGAAAAGCAGGATGTAATAGTCAATTTCATTTCACTTATAGGAGCTTAGCTTTAGTATCTTTTAATGTTTGCTATGAAAGATAGTTTGTGTCCAAGTATTTCTGTGTAACTAATTCTGTTATTTAGAATGTTAATAAGACAATATGAGTTAATTAATGTAGTTATGTTAAGTATGCCATTATCATAGACTTATTAGATTATTTTAGAAACACTAACAATTGTGGAAAATCACTTTAAATTAGGAACAAATCACTTTAAATTAGGAACAAATCACTTGACATAAATGAAATTGGTTAATTGGTTTAAGAATAGTTAATGGAATCTGTGTATGAAAAAGGATTTCTGAAAAAAATGTGACCAAAAATACCTAATTAAAGTGAACAATGTTAAGAATATTCTTTCATTTCTGGTTTCGAGAAGGATTTGAACCTAAAGCACCTAAACAACTCAAAGTATTTCAAGTACAAGATCTATTAATAGCCAATTAACCAATTACGCCAGCTATATGGAGTGAATTGTGTATTAATGATTTAATATTTTACCATTTCCTGATTGGTTGATTAGATCCACCTGGGACTTCCTGTAGTTTCGTTGTTTAGTTCAATATGAAAAAATAATGGCTTCCTAACAACAGGTGTGGGGACTGGGAAGTATTCATTCATCCAGGACTGGAAATGTTTAAAAATATTGTTTTCATTGTTAAATGTTTGATGCTTTGTGTTGGTCATTTGTGGTTTTCAATTGTGATAATAGCCTACATATTTCGATAGCTTTTATGGAGACATATCTTTTGAAGTTTTGTTTCGTGTGACAACATTAGTTGTCTAAATCTCTTATTTTGTGAAATGGTTTGTAATTTCTTGTGATATTTATATTTCGATAGCTTTAACGGAGGCATATCCTTTGAAGTTTTGTTTGGTGTGATCACATTAGTTGTCTCAATCATTTATTTTGTGAAATGGTTTGTAATTTCTTGTGATATTTATATTTCGATAGCTTTTATGGAGACATATCCTTTGAAGTTGTGTTTGGTGTGATCACATAAGTTGTCTAAATCGTTTATTTTGTGTAATGGTTTGTAATTTCTTGTGATATTTATATTTTGATAGCATTTATGGAGGCATATCCTTTGAATTTTTGTTTGGTGTGACCAAGTTACAATTAGTTGTCTAAATATCTTATTTTGTGTTCGGTCCATCCATGATATTCTGATATTGTGTGCATATATATGTTGTGAATTTTAATTTTTCGTATTCTTTTAGATATGTTCTGAGTATAAACTTGTAATGACAATGAATCAGTGCTCCCTTTAACTTTATCATAACCTCTATATCAGTAAAATCTAATTTGATTTGAAGAAACTGATATTGGACCCACGTATCTTGTGATAGTGTATCGCGAAAGTTGTGAATACAGGCAGATAAGATGCCAGTTCATCAATTAACACTCAGATAACATTTATACTAATTAAAACTCTTAACTTAATTAACGAAGTGGTAGATGATTTTAATTAAGACAATTTACTGGTGAATTACAGAGGCTAAATTTTCAGGATTTTTAGCATTTGATGTTACATTGTTTTCTGTTTTTTGCCAATTCAAAATACTTTTTTGGACAGTATTAGTAGCAACAAAATGTAAATGATGCCACAAATGACAGTAATATAAGGAATAAGACAGGATAATTATTGATACAAAGGATTATACTAATCTCACGGATTAAAGGATTAGGATTATAAACATGGAATTAACTCCGGAAGTTATCGTAAAGGATTGTAGAGTGTATAGTTTTACCCAGAAGCCCAACACGATGCATAAACATAAATTCTCGGAGGCCGTCACTCAACAAAACACTGTCGCTTTAACAGGTAAGGTTTGTTTTATTCCTTAAACATATTAAAATGGTTATGTTGTGTAGAATTCTGAATGGGGTTGGGAAAAACAAGAGAGGAGCCTGCCCTATGAGTCTGAGTCTTCTTCTTTATTGAATTGGGATGGGAAAAACAAGAATGGAGCCTGCCCCCTGATTCCTCTGCGTTGGCTTCATTTTTCTAAAAAAAACTTTAGCAGAGGCTTAACCCAATCTAAAGATCTACAGCCACCTCCTTGTAAATCTTTTAGTGACTTAATGCCACTCTTCACTTATGGTTGTCAACTCCTATAAAGAGAATTTTGTCTTTGACAATGCTGCTTCAGAAACTTGAGGCTTTGAAATCGGCAATGGGATTGGCTTATAACCCAATCTAAAGATCTGCAGCCACTTCCTTCTAAATTTTCTAATGACTTAATGCCACTCTTCACTTATGTTAGTCAACTCAGCCAAACTGGAAAATTTTGTCAATTCGGCTTCAGAAACCTGCAGGCTTTGAGATTGGCTTTGAGATCGGCTTTGTAGGCAATATTGGCCATGTAGGCGAGTTTGGTCCAGTAGGCGTCTAACTAAAGGCAATAAAGATTAATAATCCCAATGAAGCGTTCATCAAGTCCTGGATATCGATTCTAATAACACTAAGTGGTCTAGTCTACTTCCAATCTCTACTTTCAATTTTCCAAGTGAAAAGTTTGGAACGCTTCCAAACCGTTTATTGAATTTATGTCAAAGGCAGTCGACCGGATTTTAGATTCTTACAAAATCAATTTCAAATACTCTTTGTTCAATTCTATTGAAAATCTGAGACTGAAGTATACTGCCTTGACTTTAGGTTAAAGATCTCCTGATAACTTGGAACCATGATCAAACCCATCGTATCACGAATACGGGTTTTGACATGGTCTTATATCCCCGAGAAGTATGACGAAAGGGGGTGTGGTTTGGACACGATGGATCAAACCATTTTCAGTTCTCTTGATTTTGTAGGGCACCTTGTTTGATCTGATTAAAATATAGCCTTGTGTGGGTCATAAAAATTAAATGGAGTTTGCAAAAACTACAAACACCTGGGTTTGGTTTCTAGCATTTAACTAAGTCCAAGTCTGATATTGAGATTTTCGTAATAATTCTTGCAAATATTCAAGACGACTTAGGGTTTTAAGCACACGGCTAGGAACTGGGCCCTGACTGAAAATTGAAACGGTTCAAATCAGTGTTCTCCATGAACATAGAAAGATATAGAGAAAACCTCTTTATAATCTCTTTAACTATAGAGTTATTGGTACACAATGAGCCTAATAGAGCATATAAATAGAGCATATAAATAACATAAATAATCAATTATAAGAAACATGTAAACATTTCTACTATATTATGACATTTACTAACAACATAGTTAACATAGTGTCACTGTGACTTATACCACCCTAACAATATAGATATAATACTGTATATCAATATTAAGATTTGTCTGTGATAATCTTTACTCTACCCCCCATAGTTTCAAACAATCTTAGGGGGTCTTAGGGTCTTATCCTTTATCACTGTTTCTAGGATACCCTACCTCTAATATAGTTTTAAAAAATACGGGGCCAGGCAATAAGAAACTCTATTTAGCGGAGAACAGACTGAGCGAATTTTCACAGCGAATGGTTTAGGCGAGTGAAACTTGATCAGTGTGAAGCCTGAGCTTTGGCTGAAGCCTATTCAGAGTTATTATTGCTAAAGTTCGGGAAGTACTTGGGAATATAATTCAAATAAGTCTGTCCTCAGCTTTAGAACAAGTTTGCCTTTTTACCAACAAGCAATATTACATTTTAAACAATATTTAGTTTTCTGAGGGGATTGTTTGAAATTTGCTGACTAATGTATTTTGATTAAGTCTTAGACCATCAAGATATCAAGCTAGTAGTTATAAACCCTAGATAAATATCTCCTTTTTAATATTAGAAATATAAAGTTAAATAATAGAAGATTAGAGATCAATACAGAAATCAATATTAAATCAATCAGTTACTGGTCGGCGTGACCCAGAGACAATACCTGTATTCAACCTGTATTTTACCTGTACAGAACATTATGAAACTGTTTATGATTTGATATAATTAAGCCTTCATATCTAATTAATAACTTAATGTGAATTTACTGTAACTATACCTTTGCCAGTGAATTCTGTTGAATAGTAACTTGTTGCTTTCAACCACCCTTATCTCTAGAAAACACTTGCTGAGGAGGTCAGGGTGAGGTCAAAGTGACCAAGAGATAATACCTGTTTTCTACCTGTACAGATAATGAAATAATCATCGATAATAAGTCTTGATATTTGATTACCTATTGAATGGTAACTTTACTTTATAAGTCTAGAAAGCACTGGCTCAGGTAAGGTAGAGGTCAGAATATCCAGTGACAATACCTATAATAAAATCGTTAATGATGTAGTACAATTAAACCTTGATATCTTATTAACTATTGAATGGGAATTGGACCTCAAATCTAACATGAGGAAGCCAGCAATTCTAGCAAATTGATTGTGGAAGTTGAAGGTCAGTGCAATCCCCCTGTATTTCAGGGACAATATCAATATCATTATAGGTGATAATAGAATTGTTAATGATGTAAAATAATTAGGCTTAATCATATTGATTACTTGGAGGTATATTCGTCATTTATAACTTGAGAAAGCAATTGATTTTAATGATGGTCATATGGAACTGCCTATAATATTGTCCATCACTATACCTCTATTGATAAATAAGACAATTTTATGGATATATACTTCTAGAAAGTTTATTACTTCAACGTTTCAATGTGGTTCTCACACCGTCATCAGGAATATATTTATCTATAACTTGTGCTTCTAATATGCCATTGAAGAATTATATACCTCTATTGGTAATAATAGAGTGTTAATGATATAAAATAATTAATACTTGATATGTTATTAATTACTGAGTGAGTAATATACCTCATTAACAACTGTGGTAAGTTATACCAAGAGGTCACTGAGTACATTTGGGATGTAGACTTTTAGCAGAGGGCCCTATCCAAACCCTCAGGCTTACTTTAAGCTGCTGAAATCGGGATTGTATTTGTACTGCCATTTGTCTTGAAACATGATTCCATGTAATTTAATGTTGGAATTTTAAGTTATTAGAATTTTGATTATCTCCCTTCACTTATAATATTCTTTTGATATTTTTTGCCACTGTATTAATCATCCCTCAACAGTTGGAAACCTGAAATAAAAGTTTGCTAATCCAACTGTCCTGACGAAATTTTCCCCATTGCACACTGCACTGCATTTTCACATTTTCATTAGCTCTATAGGTGCCGAAAAGTGGAATGTATAACACCTTTTCATTTCATTTTGATAAGTATTTATGTTTATGGCTAATTTTATAGTGTAGTGAAAGTGAACACCCTTTACTATCAGCTTTGAGTTTCTTGTTAATATATTTGCATATCTCAGGGGCGGATCCAGGATTTGGAGAAAGTGGGGCTCTGAAATAAATATAACATGCTTCAAATTCAATGGCATCTTTTTAAAGGGTTCTGACATCAGTCAGCCAAAAATAGGGGGCTAGGAGGGGGTATCTTCACTTGTAATATTTTGAAATGTCTATGTCAATGGATGTTGTATTTGTATATCTGTTTAAGACTAATTGTAGAATTGTGTAGTAGTAATGAACAGAATACAACATATGTTAGAATTGGTACAAGAATGAAGTATTGATATTTATTGATGGGAAACAAACCACAGCTTGGATTGTAATATATTATAGTCTCTCTCTATCAATCTTATATTCTACCAGAGTCCAATTAGCCCTTGCCATGGGTTTGAGCAAGTCTGTGGCTGACATGGAAAAAGTGTTCTAGTCGTTCTGATGGGAAACAAACCACAGCTTGGATTTAATATATAGTCTGCTTCTATCAGTCTTATATTCTACCCGAGTCCAAATAGTCTTTGGCTTAGGTCGAGATGATACCTTGAGATTTTTTTACCCGATACCAACTGTTGGGAATGGAAAAGAAATAATTCAATGAATCAATACAAGTAAAATTGCACATTGCGTACTGTCTAAAGGTTAAAGTCCCTATAAATCGTGTTCATCCTGAAAAGGGACATAACTTGCATTACAGTAGTATATGGTCAATATTAATCTGATGCAGTGAGACTACACTATACTATATTCATATATTGTAATAGGGAAATATTTTTCAACCTGGGTGAATTTTATTGGTTTTGAGAACAATGACTATTGAACTTTGGGTTATAATAACTCAATTTCATAGTTTTATTTGATACAAAGTTCTCTAGTAGTGGTTCTAGCTTTACTATGTTTCGTAAGGATTTTTCGAAAGCTGAATCACTCGATAGAGACCAATTTCATTGCCAAGGTAAGGCACTAGTATATAAAACCCTAAAATCCATGAATATCCATAATTATCAGCGTTGTAAGGTTCAAAACTGTCTCTAGAAATACAAATGAAAGAGCAAGGATCCTCGAATCTGTGAATTAACCCTATATCAATTACTGTATTCAGGAGATAAAATAAGATGTTTAAGGACTGATTAGGAGGGACTAATTGACTATCACTCCTACTTTATCTGACAACAAGACTATAAGTGGGAGGGTTCTTGTCAGTAAAGGTGTTTAGAGTAGGGTTGATTAAGTCCCTGACAGCTACTTGATGTGTCCATTTACCAGTTGAAGTATCCACTTTTTCTCTTATGGCAGTTAGTTAAAATGACCATTTAAAGTGCACAAGAAATGATGAGATAAGATTAATAGCCTCACTGGAAAGGATATCAATTAATTATGTTTATGCCTTAATCTGAAGACTGATGCCATGCAGTGCGCAATGAAGTAAAGGGATCTGATTTTGTCTTGAATCATGGGGAAAATAAGGTAAAAAAGCCTTTAAGTTTGTTGCAGATCTTGGCCCAGACTCTTTCATACACACCCGTTTTGATCATGGTTCCAGACTAGTTTTTCTGACTCTGTCACAGTCATATCTGTCCAAATAGCTATTGGAGGTTGGTAATAGAGTCAAACTAATTCCAGACCCAAGTAGCTACCTGATCTGTTACCCCACGGTGTGTTTGATTGTAATTAGGGATGTGTTTGATAAGGGGTAATGAAGGGAGTCAGATTTCAAACCAACACTAGTCAATGGAGAGATAAACCTCAGTGAGGGAGGGAGGAAGAATGTTGGGGGTAATCAGCTAAATACTAACTTGATCTCTTTAAACATATCAACACCCTCCCTCCTTGACCTTAGGTCACCTGTCTCTCACCACAGGGCCACTGTTTGTGGTCATCCACTGGACACCATAGGACTTGTGGTAAGGTTAGATTATCTGCTGTGACTCTCTGGTCACTTGCTGTAGGTTTGTGGTTAGGGGTGCTGTAGGTTTGTGGTTAGGGGGCTACCTGCTTTGTGGTTTTCTGCCTCTAACCAAAGGAGCTGTGGTAATTTCTGGTCACTCTGTTGAATCGTGGTTTTTTTGATAGCTTGGTTGGTAACTTGGTCAGATTTTGAACACATTGATTTGTTGTTGCTAGCCCCTTTTGACCTCAAGGCAATACGCTGCACATTTGTTGCTCTTTTCCTCTGACCATAAGGGCTTTGCATATTGCATGGATACATGAATTTGGAGTCTTCTGCCTCTGATAGGGCTGGAGATTGGATAGTTGTATGTTATACTGCTTCTAACTAGGCAACAATCCATCAAACAGTAATTCCCTTTAATCTTATCAGTATCTTCACACCCAATTATCAGACCACAGTTAAACTATCATTAGGTAGCTCGGGTTTCAAAGACAATATTTATACATGTCTTAAGACTGTAATAAAACTATCAATATCACACTTTATAAACATTCTCCAACCTGGACAGACATGGCTATCATTAATCTAATAGGGCTTGATCTAGGGTGTAGGGTTTTAGTCAGAGGGAGGGAGGGAGGGAGGGAGGGGAGGGGATGTCTACTGTAATAAAACTATCAATATCATAGTCTATAAACATTCTCAGATCTTGTCAGACATGGTCATTAATCTAATAGGGCTTGATCTAGGGTGTAGGGTTTCTGGTTTAGTCTCAGGGAGGGAGTGGAATGATATTTTAAACAATATTTTCCTTTTAAAAACATGGTCAGATAAGGCTTTTAAGGGGTTTCTGTGTTGGTCAGGGGGTCTTATTGTTTAAAAATTATCAAAATTTAAGGGTGTAGGGTTTTGGGGGGCTTGTTCTCAGAAACTTAAGGTGATTTTTGTAGGGTTTCACCAATTTGAAGTAAGTTAAAGGAATATTATAGATGGAAATTTATCTTGCCATAAGTTCCCAATCTAATTGTTTATCATTGCTATGTATCAATCCATAATTTACATATTTTTCCATCCATAACCTTTTCAGAAGCATTTTTCTTTGCCGCCTATTAACAAAAAAAGATGGGAAACAAATCATGCCATAAGTTTCCAATCTAACTGTTTATCATTGCTATGTATCAATCCATGTTTGGCATATTTGACTTTCCATAACCTTTAGGGTAATGTTGGGTTGTTTATTTACGCAGGTTGTTTTAAATGGTGGCCATTCTCGTGTCAGGAAAGTGGAATTCCTGAGTTTATTGGTTTAATTTACTCGTAGTCTGTTTATAACACTTATCATTGGTTGTTAGGCTGATATAATTTGCCTTCACTGCCCATCAGTAATTAGCCGTGTTAGCAAGCTTTGTACAAATTCTGAACCTCTGCTCCAATCGAGTCTAGCAACTGGGTTGCTGCATCTGGCTGTGCACATTAAAAAGATCCCTCGACAGTTAGAAAGCAAAAAAGGTCAAATTTCCCTCATTGCACACTGCATGATAGAACGGAGGATATAATTGTCTAAATATCCTGAATTATAACTCTTAAAATTAGACAAAATGGGGTTCATCTCATCAACTACATCAACCGTCCAGTAAAAGATTTTGTATGCAGAAGTATTGGCAATTTGATAAACAGAAGTATGGCAAATCCCACCAACCGCCAAGAGAAGTCCAGTTGGGTGGTCAATTTGAAACTTGGCCAGATACATCCTAATAACTGGTCTGGATAAGATCTTAACAAAGTCTGTCAATTTAGAAATTAGTTAAATTAGGTTTATGTGTTTTTTCTTGAAGTGTTTTTTTTATTAACCTCTAATTGGTTAGCCAATAAGATCATTAGAAACTGAAACTGAAATGTGTTTTGTTTAATCTGGAATTGGTTTATTATTTTCTGATTGGTTGATTAACATCTAAAATATGTCAGTGACCAATTAGATTCTTCTGTTAGGAAATTGGAACAATGAATGTTTCTCCAATAAGGTAAAGAATTATTATTTATCTAATGAAATAAATATTCTTAAAATTGAAAAACTAATTGGTTCTTATTGTTTAGTTAAAATGAAAGTGGAATTGCAAGAACCACAGACGTCTGATTATAAATGAGAATGGTGCAAATTGATGCTATCATTGTCCCCGATACACATACAAAGTTTAGAAAACTTCTGTACCTTCCCTTTAAGATTATGACCTGTAGTTTAATTGACCACCTTTCCTCTAAAGAAGTAAATAAACGTTTTCTACTGATAATTTTATAAAGAATTGTTTATTGTCCAATGAAATTACAGTATCTGGTTGTTTATAAACACAGATTCTATTTTCGACATTGTTTATACCATAGCTACTTCAATTAAGATTAGGATCGGAACAGTTACTAAGTTTTAAATTATCTAAACTGAGGCACCAACATTTGGTTTCTTCTTGTTGGGCACAAAAAGGTATCTAGTCGCTTGGATGTGACAATAAACTGAAGCCTTATCTGCACATTTAAGGTACTTTGACAGTTTGAAAATTAAAATGAGTACAGTTCTGCAACTGTCCTGCCAAGAGGTCTGACCAAAGAATCCTGTAAATTTATAATATTATTTTGCTAAAAATAATAGATTTATTCTTTCCTTCTTTCATTACAAAAGAGTAAAAAAAAATAGTAAATCTTTGACCTATTTAAAAGATAAAAGTAGTTTTCCTTTTTGCACTGACATTAAAAAACCTAAAAACATGCATTAGGAGGAAACTGATATCTATTAAGTTTATTGTTAAAAACAATTTCAAACCGTTCAAGAGAGATTAAAATAAGCCGCGCAGTGGGTAGAGGGTAAACAAGACCTGTAGATTATCAGATTTAAAACTGTTTGGTGGCAGTAAAATTATAGCCTTGTCCTTTCGTTAGTAAATATATGCGAAGATTAGAACCTCTACAGTTTCTATGTATTCTGTAATTTTAGTAATTCGGCTTTGTTGACTTAATTTCTCATTTTGCTTTCAAAATTCTAAAATTTTGTGCTACAGGCTGTGCGTTCTACTAAAGATCCGGTTGGCAGTCATAGAAGATTTGATTTTATTTCCTTCTTTCTTTGCTTTCTAATTCTTAAATTGTGGGCTATGACTGCATGTTAAAGATCCCTTAAGATTTGAAAATTGAAAAAGATTATGCTATATGCTGTTGTCCTTGAAAACTTTCAAATTCTGAAATCTTGTGCTATAGGCTGTGCATGTTATAAAGATCCCCTAAGAGTAGAAAATGGCAAAAGCTTACGATAATCCTTATGCTGCTGTCCTGACAAAATTTCCAATTCTGACATCGTGTGCATATTAAAGATAACTTAACAGTAGAAAATGGCAAAAGCTTATGATAATCCTGCTTTCCTTGAAAAATTTCCCTCTTTGCTCACTACATGGCATTTAGCCCAATCGGGTGCATCATAGTTCATAGACAAAATGCAGACTTTCAAGCATAAATATTTCACATTCTTTTTGTAAGTTGTTGGATTTTGTTTTTAAAAAGTTAAAACTATTAATTTTGTTTGTGTGGAGTCTACTGTTGAATAATTAAAATTACGAAGGTAGAATAATTTAAAACCAACATGGGGTGTCTGGATTGAATAAAACTTTTTAATTAAATTAAAGTTTCAATTTCAACACATAGGAAATTTTAGTTTTTTTTGTTTAGGTTGAAGAATAATGTGCTAGCAGAGGCCTCATACGAGTACAAAAGAAATTTGTAAAATTCCTCGAGTTATAATGTGATTTGAAACTATGTGGAAAAGACTGAACAAGACATGCCAACATATTGAATTGAATGGAGTGTGGCAGTGAAGGGGTACAAAGACCCAATTCACCCCCGTAGTGGTCTAGGGGAGGGGGCTAGTGAAGGGGGGTGGGGAGGTAACCCCAAAATACCCTCTCCCCCCCTGTCCCTCTACCTTTTTGATCTTTCTAATTAGCCCAGGTGATATATATAAGACATTCACAGTAATTTATGGAAGTTTTATTTCAATCTAATTACTGTATTTATAGTTCTGTACAGGTTCATCCCTTATACAGGTGAGGGTAAAATCCTTTGAGAATCACACATCAATAAGACTAGTGCATTACAATAAGTCAAACACAAGAGATTCCATGTGCAGTTTATAATTGATTCTTTTGAAAAACAAAATTGGATTTTTCTTCTGAAGTCATATTTCGTTTGAGTGCATTGGGTATTTTCTCCTAAATTTTTCTGCTCAATGTTTTTTTCCGATGAAAATTCCCGTAGATGTTAAAGCTTTATTTGAAATAGGTATTTTTTTGAAAATAAAGTTAAGAGTTTTTAATTTTTATATTTCACACCGCAAGGTGTTAGTGAGTCTTTATTAGACTTTTTGATAAAAAATGTATGATGTAAAACTCCATTTCATTTGATTTACGAGACATATTTCTGTAACAAGCCTCCAGGTCAAAGTTGTCCAACTGGTCAAGAAGCAAGATTTAGGATAAAAAATAAAAACGTCAGGTTTTAAAAAAAATGTGATTGACAAGTAGAGGGAAGAAATTTGACGTTTGCTTTTAACATTTTTGTTGTTTTCACCTCATTCTGTTGAGATATTTACCTTTATAAACATGTTTGTCAGTTTTTACGAGAAATTTTCAGAGTGAAGCATTCATTTAATGTTTAAGAGTTGACTATGTATTAGATCAAATCAAATTGGAGTGATTTCAAGTTTCATCAACAATTTTTAGGATTGTTTGTATTTTGGATGTTTATTGATGAAATGTGTTTTATTTGTGTTGACTTGGAAATTTTGAAAATGAACCTTTGACTGTTAGTTAAACAGGCAAATTATATTGGACTCATTTCATGTCGACCTCCTCAATTCATTATTGAATTGTGAAATATTAAGCTTTCTTGTACATCAAGGGGATCCATTATTAGAGCCAGGCTTGTGGTTTATTACAGTGTTAGAGCCAAAGTTATTACAAAATTCATAATATTACAATTATTTCTTATATAATCCTTTTGATGACTTAATATTAGTTTCTCCTATGTACTCCAAGAAATTAGCGGGCTGCTCTGAGCTTTGTTATACATCAAGGGGGTTCATTATTAGAGCCAGGCTTGGCCCTTGTGGTTTATTACAGTGTTATAGCGAAGGTTATTGCAAATTTTATGATATTATGATCAGATCTTATATAATGCTTGCAGTGACATAATTATAGTTTCTCCTATGTAATATGTAATATACTGTAATTATCAATAGGTCAAAGGTCAGTCAACCTAATGATTCATATGGCTATTATTTCAGACATTGTCTATTGACGTAATACAACTGTAGCTTAGAGTTTATAGCAGACATGACTGGCAAATCCTGCCAAATTCAACAGCATTTGTGTAACCTTCGAGATTTAACTTAATCTAACCCTCAGTTTACTTGCATTAAGTTGAAAGGTTGAAAGTACAATGATTTATTGCAGCAATTTTCAAAATTAAAAAAAGACATGACTTACAAGTAGATTCAAATCAACAGCCCTGGTGTGAAAGAGTAACCTTCATTAAAGAAACTTTCATGCAAAATCTGCTAGTCTTTGAAAAAGCGGTCTGGCAATGCTAGTAAGTACCTTCAAATCAACAGCATTTGTGCCACCTTTATAAGCTTTCATCAAAGGCAGATCATTTCTGAACATCCCTGTCCATATACCTGTTGATGTGTGAAAAATGGACATGACTGATACAGCCATCAACAGCATTTGTGTGACCTATGAGTTTTCATCAAAGTCTATCTGACCTTTGTAAAATCTTTCTGAAAATCGCTGTCAATGTACCAGTCTTAACAGTAAATTTCTGATGATTTGTAAATACAGGTCTAGTACTAATTGATGAGTGAAAAACGGAAATGATTAAAGAGTGAAGTCCAGATGTTATAATTTGACGTTCACCGTCTGTGTGTGTATCTGTGTCTTGATATATCGTTAACTTTCTATCATACCTGGGATTCATCTTCATCATAATCTAGGATAATTAGGGTTAATTCTTCAGTTTAGGTAGATAGATTTGTTACAGATTTCATCTTGAGTGTTTCACATACACAATCTTCATCAGGACAGCTAGGTTTCCAAAATGTGCAATTCATTTCATGATTACAACTTTTATATGCCTTGTTCTGTGTTTCTGTGTATTAAATTCTGAGATTATGAGGAAAAGAATCCTTAAATGAAAAGTTCATTCGCTGCTACCAATGTATTTACATGGATTTCGAGATTTGTTTTACAGTTGGGATCGTTCTTGCTTGAGTTTTACGATTACTATCATTTCATATCTTACACATTGATTTTAAAGGCTTGTGGACAATTTGGAATATTTCATTAAAAATATCTTGAATATAATCTAGTAAAATGTCCTCAAGTCTTTCAAGGTTTAGAAAAAATCTGTGGAAGTCATGAGAAAATGGTTGAGTGATGGAATTTGAATTAAGATTCACGATGATCTCCGCGTATGACTCATGGACAGTATTGAATAGAAATATTTTTCCAAGTGTCTTCAACATGGTTACAGGGATTATGTAACGATTCTAAGTGATATTGGAACATTATTGAGAAATTCCCTCACATGATCGAATCAGTGGAATTCATCGTGTTTAATGCAGTGTTCCTGGAATTCTGTTTGCTTTTGGATGTGTGGAATTTTTGTGGGGGACTTTATAGCTCTCTGAATTTGTATTTTGCAGAGTAATGATTTGATAGAATTCTTTCTTTAATGCAGGATTGTTTGGATTCTATTTTTTTAAGGAATTCTTTGAGTCATTGCCTCGGATTTGGACATGGTTAAAATTTAGTTTTATTGGTCAATTTTGATTTTGCAAAATTGCCATTCTTTTGGTGGATTCATCTTATAAAATGTATGGTAGTTTAGTTAAAATCAGTTATTTTGGAGGTTTTCTGGTGTAAATTATTATAAAAGAGTTAGTAAGTTAATGAATAGAAAGTTAGTTATATTATAAACATTCTAGGGGAGGCTGGTAAATTATAAATATAATTCTATTTATCATTCTCAACTTTTATTACTCTTTCACATGGGGAGGAATTTATCTTTCCGGTTATTTCAGTGAACTTTGAATACCAGAACGGCTGGCAGAATTTTCACTGTGGACCATTTTTGGAAATCGATCTGTGATAAAACCATACAGACAATAGGTCTAAGTGAATAGATATGAATTTTTCAGATGGATATTAAAAAAATAAATTGTTCTTCTGACAAATTTACATGGTTTTGGATAAATGGATTTATTTTCAGTACTAGTTTTCATAAAGTGAAAAAAATTAGATGGCATTTTACTAGATATTCAAATTAGTAGAGGTCATCTCTAAGGTTATAGAGGTCAAGACATTTGTATCTACTGAAGCCAAAAGGTGAAAAAAGGTTGCAATAGTTATTTCATGCTTGGTTTGGAGTCAATGAACGCAAACTAGCGAGAATTATCATTTGAAACTCTCTTGCTGTTTTCATTTAGTTCTGCTTTTAATTGTAAATGAAGACTTTACTGTGTGTATATTGCATTTGGTAAAAGATTTGGGAATTTTTTCTTAAAACCATAAATATGTTTTTATTTTTTCAAGGCTTTTAACCTTTTACAATGAATTATTATCTTTTTAAAAACGTAATTTTTTTTTAAAACCACACATCATTTGAAGGACGGATGAGTGTTTAAAATTAACCGTTTAAAAGATTTAGAAATAAAAGTGAGAAAGAAAGAGAGAAAGAGGTAGTAATATACGACCAGCAGTATTGTCATAAATTTTACCCAGCCTCTCACCTGACTCGTCTGCCTGCCAGAAATAAGAGGGAAGAACTTCTGAAAAAAATCTGGTTCTATTCAACAGTAACTTTCACAGACTTTTTCATCTGTTAGGATAAGTGAGGGAGTTAAAAGCTGCAAAAAACTGTCATTTCAGCTTAATTTTTGGGAATTTAAGACTGGAATATTGGATGGGAATATCTAACTGATTTAACATCAGAGAAATTCTGGCTATTCCAGTATATTTCTAGGGTGGAATAGAAGTGTTTACATGGATTTGAATTTGTTGGAATATGTGTTTAACACCTGACAAAGGTTAGTAACCTATTGGAATAGGTGGAAGCTATCTTTTCCACAAAGTTGGTTATATTAAAATTGTTTGGTCGAAGTCTCTGGATTGCTTTGGTCTGTTGGTGAGAACTTGGATTTATTTCATGAAATTTGTCTACAGCTTTGGACATTTCAAGTGAAGGGAAAGACTTAAGCTCATTTGTAAATGTGCCTTCAGAATGACATATAAAATGACTTGGGAACCATAGTAGATGAGATGTTGATAATAGACAAATTTCATAATGAATGCTAATGGATTATTGTGGGTAAAAGTTGGATTATAGTGAATTTAGATTAGAACTTTGTTTCTAAAAGATGACAGAAATTAACAAAGGTAAGAATTTATTCTGAAATTTAATAAAGCAAATGTTTTGCCGATGAATAAGACCACTCAATTGTTTTTATTTATCAAATTTGCCTTGGCTAAAAGAAAGAAAACGATGTAAAAATTGTCAGTTTTTAGTTAAAAAGATAAGAAAATTGATAGTTTTTAGTGAAATTATGTCTGAGAGTGTTTCAAGCCCCTGCTAATCTTTGTCAATCAACTAGGCTAATTACAAATCTTCTTAACTTATACTTAACCTACTGCACTTAATCAGCAGAAGACAGACTATAAGTTTAGACTTAATCAGCTGGTTAGAAATTTTCAGTCTTCACCCCCGCATGATCTCTATGGAAGAGTACACCCCAAGTAAATCTCCCCTCCCCTCTTCTTGTCTACTGTTAATTTGAATACTTTTTCAAGCTTTGAAGAGATTTATCAATGAATTTTGCTCAAAAACATCACAAGATATTCAGTTACAAGGAAAGTCTACCTTTTTATTGAATTCAATTATAAATTGTTGACTTTTCAATCTGTAGAAAATTATCAAAATAGTGTCAAATTCTGTCTGGTGTTGACTCTAATAATTACTATAGTATACTTTTTACTAAAATTTCTAAACGCTGAACTTTTGACTTTTTGGTGAAAAAAAACAAAACGTGTTTGATCACAAAACGTTGTTTGAGAGTGGGTAGGTATGTAAAACTTGAACTTCCATGTATATCATTGAGACGATAGCCTAAGGGTGATGTGTATGAAAGGGTACTCCCTATGGGTTGGGACTTCCCTTCAATGTATGAATACATGAGCCTTTATGAAATTTAAGATGGTAAGGTAGTTGATATTTTGTATCTTTAAAAGTATTTTTAGTTTGAGATTAAATTTCACTAGTTAACATGTTGAAGATTTATGTAGGGTACTTTTTTACATGTTTTAAAAAGGATACTTTTAAAGTTTGTGTTTAAAATAGAAGAATTTTCAATATTTTTCATATTTGGTTTCAAATACATGTTTCAAAAGTTAGGTTTTGTCATTCATTTTATGCACAATAATTAAGGATTAAGGGACCTTGCTATATTTACTTGTAATTCATTCATTCATCTATACCTGAATTCATTCATTCATTCATTCATCTATACCTGCATTCATTCATTCATTCATTCATTCTAAATGCATTCATTCATCTATACCTGTACTAATTGCAATCTACCTATCTTTGAGTATAGTGTATATCTTCAAGCTACTTTAAGCTACTACTAAATATGAAATCTATTAAACCAATAATGGCAGCGTTTATTTAGAGACTAACACCTTATATTCACCAGGGACCCTTAACAATACCTTCACGCTTGATTAGGGTCCATCTACAATTAAATACTACTTAAAATCTTCAATCTCAATTAACCCATCTCATAGTGAAACCCCTTAAAGGGACGCTTTTATTATCCCCTTTTTCATCCTTTCATGGCTGTCAATGGATAATTTAGACCACTCGAGTGACCACTGGCCATATTGTCATTGTACCTAGAAAGGTATTGGAGAATTGACCACAGTATTGGAGAAAACTGTCACCGAACAGGAGGTGTATAGGTATAGGCCTATCTTGTGGGATTTTTGTGAAATTACTTAAGGATATTTTGTGATTTTCTTCCAATTTTGTGTTGGATTGAGCTAGATTTGGATTGAATTTTTTAGTTTTCATTAGAATTTGGAATAGATTTTTGAACATTTTAAAATTGATTTCAATGTTTGTAAAATTCAGCATCATATATGTTGTATTTGTGAATCGAGGATAATTAAGTCAACATGAAATTAATTGACAATGGTTCCAGCTATTTATCGGAAGGTATTTCTAAATCTTTTTTCTTTACATCTTTACATAAAACTTGATTTTAGTTTCAGAAAAGCAGGATGTAAAACTCCATTTCCTTTGCTGATAAAATTTCCATAATTGAATGAGTTTTCTTTCATTACTGATACCAAAAAATTCACAATTCAATTTCAAATGTTTCAATTTGTTTTCTGTAAAAGATGAGGAAATTAGCTAATTTGAAGGTTGGTAACAAATATTGTACATGTCACGATATTTCGCGATCTGCTATATTTTGATTTGTGAGTTGCATTGATACGTCTTTTTTCATTGAAATCGTGAGACGTTCTAAATCAGGGATTAGGTTTCTTAATAAAAGGGTTGAAAACGTCCCTCAATTTACAGTTTTGTTGTGTCAATGTTGACTGAGCACTTGACACCATCTTCTCAATTAAAAGTGAAAAATTTCAGTGTCAAGAAAATTGTTAATAGATTGATTGATTATTGATTGGTTATTTTTACTCTTTTCTTGACAATTTATTCCTTTGTTCATTGATTTATTCAGCTATTCATTCATTCATTCATTCATTCATTCATTTAAGTGTTCATTCATTCATTCATTCATTCATTCATTCATTCAAGTGTTCATTCATTCATTCATTCATTTAAGTGTTCATTCATTCATTCATTCATTCATTCATTCATTCATTCATTCAGTGAGTTACATAATTAATGCAATTCGCTCATCTCGTACTTCCGCAGGTGCAGAAAAGCAGGACGTAAAACTTTCTTAGATGAGACAAACAAAAACTGAAACATTCTTTTCTTGATCATTCATTTATTTATTCATCTATTTATTCATTCATTCATTCATTCATTCATTCATTTACTAACTTATTTCACAGATAAATAACCTTTTGACATCTATTACCTCGAGCTTAAGAGGTCATTCATTTATTCAATCATTCAATCATATTTGTGGTAATATTTACTAAACTTACTTTTCAAACACTAAATTGTTTTTCAAACAAAAGTTAACTTGTCAAATTATTCATTCATTCATTCATTCATTCATTCATTCATTCATTCATTTATTCATTTATTCATTTATTCATTTATGTATTTAATTTTGAGGTTGGCAGGCCCTTGACATTTGTATATTTTATTTTAACTTATGATGCCTACATCTATAAATATGTTAATGATGGTAAAAATAAATAATATTCAATATTCATTTATTCATTACAGAGAACATATATCCATATTTTAGTGGATATTCATTCATTCATTCATTATGACCTCAAATGATCATTCATTAATTTATTTTTTCATTCATTCATTCATTTTGCATTATCCCTGTGCTGCAGGCTGTACATGATAAAGATTCTTCGACAGTTGGAAATTTAACATAAGAGAAGACACATGCCCCTTTCCTGTCAAATTTTCCTCATTGCACACTGCATGGCAGTTAGTCCAAACAAGTGCATAAAAGTTGTTCTCATTCATTCATTCATTCATTCATTCATTCAGTTATATATATGTTTTGTGTCAGTTATTGCCCCCAACTATTGATATAAGTTATTACAATGTCCACTAGACTTGATAGATCAGCACAAAATATCATTAGACACGCTAGGCTGAGTTACATATTAACTGTTATTTAAACGATTAGGTCTACTTACTTTCTTACCAGGTGAGAAAAACGTGAATATTGAAATTAGACCTACATGGAGATATGTGGCTAACTGTAGTGTCTTTCTGTGCATTTTGGAATAAATTTAATGTTTTGGTCTCTTCTTTATATTAAGGTAAAGTTATCTATTGTAGTTTGAAATTTATGAACATTATACCAAGGACATCATTTTAAGTATCAATTTTTCAAGGGTGAACAAATTTCTAAGATTTGCTTGAACTCGAATTTTAAGATTTAAGCACATAAAAACCACAAATCTGCTATAAAATCACACTAAGTATCAATTGTTCGACTGATTTGATCTGTACAATATGATAATATTCATGATGACGGCCATAAAACTAATGTAGATTAGAGTTGGATAAAGACAGGGTTGAGATGACAGGTGATTAAAATTACTCTAGGAGAAAAATAGGACCCATTTTAAGTTTTAAACTGGTTCACTTCCTAGATTTGAAAGGGCATGCATACTGTTTTCAAAGGGACATTAAAGGGTACAAACAGGAAAAATAGGACTCCATTTTATATGAGGTTGATTAACTTAGTTTTGAAAGGGCATGCATTATTTTTTTCAGAGAGGCATTAAAGGGTTAGAAATCAATCGAGGGAAAAATAAGGTCCACTATCATACAAGGCTGATTAACTATAGGGGCCTACTTTGTCGTTTTTGTGGAAATGCATTTCCTGTATGTTTCCCCAATTTTCTTAAGAAAATTATTTTAAATAGGGTCTACTTTTTCATGAGGTCAAATAACACACTTCTTAGTTTTGAAAGGGCATGCATATATTTTTAAGAGGGACAGGAATTAGAGGGTATAAATCATTCAAGAGGAAAAATAGGTCCCTTTATATACTTTGTAATTTTTTAATGGGCATGCAAATTTGTTTTTTCCTGAGGGGTTGAAATGGCCGAACAATACATTGTCTTGTCTACCCCAGATAAAAAGGAAACATTAAAAAAGACATTATATTATAATAGTTGTAGCCATTGTTTTGATATTGATATAGATGAGTTATTGTTCACGCTAGTCTTGCCTGGGGGCGGGAGAAAGGGGGGCAAAGTAAATAATTGGAATTTTTCTGCTTAAATAGGTTAACTCGAAAAGTAAAAGAATACTTCTAAAATCTAGATCTCTAGGAAAAAAAAAAGATGCGACTCAACGTAATCCACAATCAGTAAAGACAGACAAAATAATTCAGTAAAGAATATGTCCAAAATATATCAGGGATTATTCAAGATGAGAAAGAAAACATGACAAAACCTGGTGTTAACAAAAATTTGGTATTAATGATGTTATAAATTATATAAACCCAAAGTTCTAACGAAATCCATAACTCAAAATAACATTCATTTACATCAATAAATTGGCTACTGTAACGCAATCCTAAATTCAAAGTTACAGTTTTGCATTACATTGGTAGCAGCAAATGATCATTTCATATGATATTGGCCTCTGTTGAATTATAACCAAGTCTAACGGAATTATTCTGATGTCCTAATAAGGAAGATTATGTCATCTAACCTCTCTATGGACCTGGCCGTGTTAAACTCACACCAACTGTTGAACTAACGGGAACTAACGGGAACTAGCGGAAAGCAAGGGGAGATAAAATCAATGAGAAAACGTGTGATTAATTAAATGTTTGAACTCGTTTGATTTTCCAGATGCCTTCACATGATTCATAGAGCAGATAGCTGTTACTCCCATTGAGACTTCTGTTTCTATTTGGCTCTGCTTGTTCGTTATAGCAGTTTCACTGCGATTAAACTGTTTGCTCAGTCAAGGCAGGGTTCAGAGTTTCCATTCTGCTCTGCTCTACTATTGCGTTTCACTGCGTTTAAAGTGTTTGCTTGTGTCAGCCCACTTATTAAATTCTGCGCTGAAAACATTATTATTTGCCGACAACGTTCATAGTGGTGACAGTCTTTCTATTGGCATGTTCAATGTAGGGTGACTGCATCTTGAATGATGTTTGTAAAAAAATAATAGGCCCTACACTAGCTCTGTGCATGAAAATGCAAATCAATTTGAATTCCTTGAGTAAAAATATGGAATCAATTCCACCAATTTCATGTGTTTAAAAGAATGAAAATTGTTTACTCAGTTTCTTTCTTTCTTGATATTGATTTTATCTCTCTAAAGATTTAATAATCTGAAACAGCCTCGGGGCAGAAAATTTAAAAACCTTTGAATATTAATACTCTAATTATAAAAAATTGTCACATGTGGTCGATACTAGATTATTATCATAGTCATTATTAAATGGATTGTTAAAAATTACAGATTGAACCCAATTAGCCTGTGCTTCTTAAACCAAGTCCCAGTCCAATTTTGTATTAAAGGGATTGTAAAGTGATTTTCTAAACTTTGAATGTATATTGGGGACACTGATAGCATCAATTTGCGCCAAATCTAATTTCCTATGACGTTACTAAAAGTGATCTGCATAGATATCAATAGTAGCTTTTGGTAGATCGTTAGTTTTAGTGGAATTGCAAGAACCACAGACGTTGGAATGGAAATTAGAATGGTGTAAATTGATGCTATTAGTGTCCCCGATATACATACTAAGTTTAGAAAACCACTTTACAATCCCTTTAATATTTCAAAGTTGCTGGTTCAGTTTATTGATCACAGGGCATATTAAACCAACCTGGCACTGCCTGCAGTCATTAGTTAAATTAAGCTACTAGAAGGATTACTGGAAGTGATTTCTTAATACACGGAGTGAAGGAATTCACCGTTGAGGTCAACCAGTCTTCGTGACTCATCAGAATTCCTATAGTCCAATATAGTCCAATAATTCACGTCATAGGAAAACAAGGTCCAAGTGGTTTTCCTTCAACAAGGGAAGTTACACATTGTTGTACTAAGTTCATGTTACTATAACTAGGATTGTGAAAATCTTAGTGCATATATTTGCATTATCATTATTCATATTTCATTAATTTTGAAATTTTACTATGATTTGCATAATATTTACTTAATTAGACTCATGACTTTTGGATTAATGCCTATCTTGTTGATGTAATTGCCTTGTGACCTTCTGGATTTTGTGTAATTGTCAGATGGCTTGTCTTAGAATATACGGTAAGATGCTTAAGATATATTTCTGTAAACTGTATATATGTGGACACCAGTGGTATTTCTTTGAATAACATGATTGGTTTGGATTGGGAAGGACCTGATCATTTCTTGGTCCATACGCCACTCTTGGCACATTGTTGTATGTATTTCCAAAAGCACTGATCATGGCATGCAAATCTTTATGCAGCTCGTGAGGTAACTCTAATTGTAGTAATGTCAAATGTGCATTTTCTCCATTAAACTACGTTTACACATTTGTTTTTAATCCACATTGACTACCGCTAGAGCAGTAGAAAATCAAATTAAAATTCTTTACTATTGAGAAATATTTGAAAATTTTAAGTTCAGTAATAGTCTAACTTTAATAAAATGATCGCTACAATTAAAAGACAACATACACTGAAGAACACTTTACATTGAGGTAAAAATCTTGGAGTAAATTTTGTCAATCAATATTGAAATGAACTCGAAGACCCTCGTGATGTTTTATAAAGTTTTATATCGGCAAATTGACCCCCACCTTAAAGTCAATATTTAAGATGTGTATAAAATTCTTGTACAATTAGAAAAATATTAACGACTTGAATTGACATCAATTATTAACTCTACGATAAAATGTCACATAATTAACCGAGGTCCTTAAGTTTGTGTCTTTTATTGTGACAAGGGCAGTAACTCTTGACCCTGTTTAATTGACAATAGAACAATAAAATACCAATAGATTGCCAAACTTAAAACCCTCTTTAAAAACTAATGACTAAACATATGATGTAGCTACCAATAAATTGCTAAAGTGCTATTTCAGATTTTTTTCTGTATTATTTAGAATAGTACGGTAGGCATTTAAGGTTGGTACAGACCTTTATAGTAAGATAAGGAACAGTGTATTCTTTGTGCATGATAAACCTTACTGATATTTCAATGGTTCACTCAACTGTCTATAAGAGTTGGCTCATTTCTCTGGTTTCCAGCTTTTCTTTAATACTATAGAAGTTTTATTACCAACAGTACAGTAAGAGTCTAGCACTGGTGCAGAGTAAAATTAGGAATTAATCAATCATGCATAAGTATTTCATAATGAAAGTGGTATCAGGTGTCTAGAAGAGTAAGCATACCCGTCCTAGCTGTTAAACATACACAAAGTAAAAAGATAACAAAAAAGCTAGCAGTATTTCCTCTGTATAAATTTACTATGTTGGAACCAAATTAAGAAGTTTATTAAGAATGCTATGGTAAACTTTAGTAGTAAGCTGTTGGAACTAAACCTGGAAGTTTATTAAGAACACTACAGTAAACAGTAAACCTTAGTAAGATAAGAAAAAAGCTAACAGTATTTCCTCTGTATATTGGAGTGATAAGCCTTCAACATCTTCGCTACTGGAGAGTTCACATAAAAAGATAATATAAAACCGTATAAACATTTAGAACTGTGATATAAGGTGGCGCTAGAAATATCGTGTTGTGATGTGGTTCATAATTTATAAAGTTTACAAGCTAGAAGGGTGTGAACTGGATTTTGGAATATTTCTCTGATCTTGTGAAGCTTAATAGAGCTACTTTAGAAGTTTTAGGAAGAATTCCTGAAGTTAAATTACTTATTTACTCAATTTAAACTTTGAAAAACCAGAATTTTGGTGGTAGTTTTGGGAATTATTTAAAATATTTTGTGATTTTTGGTCAAATTTAGCAATTGTGAAATGACAAATAAAGCTGTCTTTGGAATATATTTAGAAGTTTGTGTTTGCTGAAGCATTTTGTGTGATTAAATGTGAAATCCATTTTCACTCAGAAAAGTAATTGAATTATTTTTGATAAAGGGATTATAAATCAGGATTTATTTGTAACTTTTTCACAGCAAGGATAAGGTATGCTTACTTTATTTTTTACTGAGACACTGCTGTTCATTTTTAATGCCGCAGTCATGGCAAAATTTCCCTCATTGCACACATTATGTTGGGCGTATTTATTAGACCAAACAGGTGCAGAAAAGGACTTAAAACTCTATTCCATGTACATACATATCAGTTTTCCTACTTTCAAAGGTTGTTTTAAGTTTTTCTCCTGAATGTTTTTATAAATTTGAAGTTTTATTTTGGTTTAAAAAGTACATTAATATATTATATTTATGTGTTATGGAGTAGAGGTTTTGAAATTTAAGATTCTAACACTGAAACGGCTGTGAAATTATGTTAAAACTTTGGAATATCAACAAAAAATCTGGGAGTTTTTTTCTTGAAATTTTGAAAATAGATAGCCATCTGCTGCGTTGGTGAATTTTATTTTTTCGTATTTTAAAAGATTTATTTAAAGTTTAAGTTTTTCCATGAACTAATGTCTTTCCTAGCTTTGAGATGTCGCAATCAATCTTTCTTTTTTAAACCTTTTTGCCACAATCTTTTTAAAAATAAAAAAAAACTAGAAATGTGTAAAATCTAGAATTGAAATTACAGTTAATATTAGATTTTTTCAGTTTCAAATTTTTGCTGAGACCCCACCCTCACACCTGTAGCCAGGAGGGTGGAGGGTTGGAAGTACAAACCCCCCTTGAAAACAAATAAGCACTTGAAGTCAACGTTCTGTTTGATCTGTTTAAGTTAATTATGATTGCTTCACTAGTCAATGTAACCCCATTTGGAAATTCCTGGCTACGGACCCACCCTCTCTTTAAGCTACCAAGTTAGTGACTATAAGGTCCAGGTGTATAACAGAAGAAATGTTGATATACTCTGACCTATGACCTGTAGAGTGAAGTATATCAGAAGGTTATCACTGGTAAATATTATATTAAGGAATGTGGTGATGGTCAGTATAGGGTTAGTGATGTTGATGATGTAAGACAGTAAGCTGATGTTCACCCAATTTACTTGTCTAGTGGCAAATTTCACAAAGATGGTTGGTTGGTAGATGATAAGCAGATGCTGATATCGCAAACTAGGTAGTTGTTGGTAGATGACAAGTTAACGTTCGCTTCCAGCAGATGCTGATATCACAAACTAGGTAGTTGTTGGTAGGTGACAAGTTAACGTTCGCTTCCAGCAGCAGCTGATATCGCAAACTAGGTAGTTGTTGGTAGATGACATGTTAATGTTCGCTTCCAGCAGATGCTGATATCACATACTAGGTAGTTGTTGGTAGTGGTAGTAGTTGGTAGTTGGATTGGTGCAATCGGATGGTACTGTGATGTTGGTTTGGTAATTTGAGATTCACATAGAAATCAAAGGATAACTTTTATAGTAGTGCGGTTGTCGCACGAAGCAGACAAGCTTATTCTTTTCAAAACACCTGATGGTACTTCTCTTTGGAGTAGTCCTCTGCTGTGCTGTATCGCAAAAGAGTAGCTTAATGCCACCGTCTTGGCAATAGACATTGAGTACAGAAAAATAGTTTTTGATAATTGATAGGAAATAAGATAAATGAAGGGTAAATATATTGAAAGGTTAAAATATTTATTTTGGCAGTTTTTTATCAAGATTGGCGTGATGTTTAGAGAAGAACAGGTGAAATTTCAGATAATTCACTGATAGATCAGAAATAAGTATTTTAATTGACGTAGGTTGGAATTAGCTTGGGGAGGGGGCATGTTGGTGTGGGGTGGGGATCTGGCATGTTGGTATAGGGTGGGGAGAAGGCATGTTGTTGTGGGGTGGGGTTGGGGCATGTTGACCTAGGGTGGGGAGGAGGCATGTTGGTGTAGTGTACAGGGTAAGGGGGAAGGATGTGCTTTGGGAAATTTTGCGGGAATGCAGCCGTAGGGTAGGGCGATATTGGTCTCGGAAATATCGTGATATTTTTAAGTAAATATTGTATTATTAAATAGTTGAAATTGTTTATTTATAGTAGAGAGTTGTATAGTCTAGTCCCAATTTAACTACAAGTTGATATGGTTAGAGGGGAATTCCTGCTGAATTTAGATTTAATTGTGGTTTTCGGCTTGCCACAATGGGAACTAAATTCATTGGTAGCATAATGTCTCTTGTGCTGATAGGACATGCGAATCGTTTAAGAAATCATGATGCCCTTGGCCCAAATTCCTTTATCCGTATGGATACATATACTCGGAAATATGAGCCTGGGCTTTACATGGTTGTTATGAAAAAAAGATATTTACTTGCCACTTGAGTATATATTATGTGGACCTAAGATAAATAGCTTGTGTTAAACGTTTAAGGAATTAAATTTAGAAAATAACATCAAACTTCTGTGTGAATTTTTGAAGTCAACCTTTGATATTATAAAACTTTGAGAAAATTTATCTGGTGTTTGAAATTTAATATCTCTCTCTTGAAAAGATATAAAATGTGAAATTAATTTTAAATCTAAGTTTTTTTGGGTGTTGAATTTTGCGATGATGTGTTAAAGTTATCTTCAAAGACTCAAGCAAGATATGATTCATATGTTCAGATTATTAAATTATTTTTAGAAAATAAACTCTTAACCAAACCATGTAAATAAGATAATATTACAGCTTTGACTGTTGTTCGAATCATCTATTTTCCTTCATTGCACACTGCATGGCGTTTGCCTGTCCTAAATTAGCCCATATAGGTGCAGAAAAGCAGGACGTAAAACTCCATTCATTACATTTCCTTGTCCTAACAAATTTCTGTTGGTTATGACTCATATTCATTATTTGCCAACTAAAATTAACGAAGCTATCCTTCGTTAGCTCTAATTAGCAAAATATTAATTAATTTCAAATAATAAAAGTCAAGATCCTTGTCCTGGCAGAGGTGGTTTCAGTCTAAATCAAGTCGTACACTCAAAGTTTACCCGATTCAAAAATTCCTCATGGGGATGAAAATATTTGAAAATGATTTTATTAACGAAGCTATCCCTCCTTACCTCTAATTAGCGAAATATTAATTAATCTTAGAGATGAAAGTCCAAAGTTCTTGGTCTCAGTCTAAATCAGGTCCCTTCTACTGAAAGTGTACCCCGTCCAAAAATTCCCCATGGGTATGATAATATTTGGAAGTTATGTAAATTAACGAAGCTATCCTTCGTTACCTTTAATTAGTGAAATGTTAATTAATCTAAGAGATAAGAGAGTCAAGGTGTAGGAAATTATGAAATTATGTGCTTGGATTGTAATAAGTGTCAGGAATTTAAGATTGGAATTTTGTGAGAGTTATATAGAAACTTTGGTATGAGTGTAATGTTTCTTGCCAGGAAAGTCAAGGGATACTGTTACAGTTATTTTTACCAGTCATGTAGAATTTTGTGAAAGTTTTGCGGTTTGGATTGTTAGTACTTGGTTCCTTTATAGAAAACTTTGGTATGACTGTAAAGTTTCTTGCCAGGAAAGATGCTGTTTCAGTTATTTTTACCAGACATGTCGAAATTGTATGTAATGCTGGCAAGAAAGAGGGATGTTTATATATGTGTATTTACTAGACATGGTTGAATTTTTCTTTTGCAACCCATGTATGAAATTTTTGAAAAAGTGTTTGCTGTGATATAATTATTGAAAATGGATGTTGAATTGAGAATGGACATAGTCATGCATTGTGCAATGAGGGACACTTTACCTCAAATAAATTGTCCCAATTCAAATAAGAATACTGAATCTTTTTTTTCACACCAGTCTACGAAGTTGTAATATGATGTAAAAAATTACGAACACTGTTGTTAATAAAAGTTAAAATCAAGAAATAAACGATGTTTCTCCAGTAAAAACCATCTGGCTGAATGATGAGTGAATTCTCTCTAGAAATAAAAACAAGATTTGATTGCTATTTCCTTCTGTTTTTTTCATCAATGTTTACAAAATGCAGACTCTTAATATATTTTTATCTCAAAAAATATTTCTAGTTGAAAAACAAACATTGCATATCTAAGTTGTTGTAATATTTTTGCTGATATTGCCAAGATAATAAATATTTTGTATGAATTCCAGTGGTTTTGGTTTAATCTTTTGGCATTTAGTGACATTTTTATATAAAAATATATCTGATAGGAATGATATATTTTGAGAAGCAGTAAGGTATATGTTGAGAGAGAGAGAGTGAGTGGTGTTTGCAGGTGTTTGAAGCATTGCAGATTGTAAAATATACAAATTATATTTCCAGCTATCCAGTATCTTCCATCCCACCACTAAATTTGTTCCTAAATATTAGCCTTGGTTTTATGTTTTGATGGACATAAATGTTTTCTATTTTCAGCTATCCAGTGTCTTCTTCCCTCCTTGCCAAACATAATTTTTTTTTTTCTGGTTTGATTTTTTAGACAAATAATGTATTTATAAATCTATTTTTCTATTTTCAGCTATCCAGTCCTTGGATTCGCTCAACGATCAGATAGTACAGTATATATTCTCACAGAGTCATGTGGATATTAACTTGGAGAAAGATCTGTCACCACGGGAACAAGAGACCCTGCAATCTTCCATGGTGTTAATCAGACGTCTGTTAGTCGACGCTCAGGGAAAGTTCCGAAAGATGGTGGAAGATAATAAACAACTAGCGGCACGAATTGATGGATCTATACAAGCAGCCAATCAGGAAGTGAACGCGTTACGTGCCGAGCTCGCTGACACGAATAAACGTCTGTCTCAAATCAGCTCCAATGAGGATAAATCAGATATCGAGAAAAATGAAAGTGATCCAGAAACACCCACCGAGGAAAGTAAGTACAGATATTTACGTCTTTATAAAAATTTTATATTATATTTATTAACCAATCGAATTACAACAAACAAATGACCTCAAACTCATTAACCAATCAGATTACAGTGCTGCATATCCTACGATACATCTTGGCGTAGTTGATACAGCTTTTCAAAAAAAATATGTAAATTCTTTCTTCAAAAAACCTGGATAAGAAAGTAAAGAAACGTTTGAAATATAAAAAATATCCCAGCTTTGAAAATAAAAAATTGATGTTCAAGAAGCCAGGTGATAACTGATGTTTATATATATGTTTTCCATCTGATAACTATCATATATTTCTACCATCTTTCTACCTTTCTACCTTTCTACCATAATGGAAATGAACTTGTATTAGTTTTCTGATCAATCTAACATCTTTACTAAATGTCAAAGTCTAATATGTTATCTTTACATCTGTTGGTTGGTTTGCTTCAACATTTTTTTGCCCTTTTAGCAGAAATTTATATTAAAATTCAAAGTATCGTGTTCATTTGAGGACTAATTTAAGTTGTCTTTATATCTTGGCTTGAATAGGGATAGAATTTTTGTTTTCAGTATAATTGAAATCTCCTTTGTTCAAGACAAAACTTTCTGATCAATATAAATAAAATGTAAGATTTTTTTGACATTTTTCCTTTGACTTGAAAACATCAACCCCCCATTTGCCCTTGCCCTGGGTCTAAAATTTCTCCATCTTTTTTCAGTAATACCATCTAAGAAACGAGATGACTCTACGGATGATATTGAAATGGTGAAATTGAAAGAAGAGAACACATGTTTACAAAATGAAGTTAAAAATTTACAGAAACAACTCGAAGGTTTAAAGTCCAATAAAAAATCTACGAACGATGTTCACCCAAGTAACGGGGAGTTGAAACTAGAATTGGTTCAGATGAAACAAGAATTCAATCGTGCTAAAGAGGCGCTACAAGGTTAGTTATCTTTTTATTTTTAAGGCCCTGGGTCCAGTATCCAAATAAATCTTACAATCTCTGGAGGATTAAATTCTCTTCGACTAAAGTATTTTGATCTATTGCTCGGAGCACTAGGCACTTTATCTGTAAGAGAGGCTAAGCTAATCAGCTGCCATAGCATTTCTCTAAGCCCTAACTTTTGATAAATCTCCCTTTTATTCCTTAAAGCATGACACAAATTTATAAAATGCAACTTCCCTTAAAACAGCTACACATAATGAAAATATAATAGCATAGTAAAATACTATAAATGTCTATAAACTTCACTCCCTTACACCTTGCAGCGAGATATTATAAAAACATGTAATAAAATATTAATATAAGAAAATAAAACAGCTATAAATGTCAGATATGTAAAACGGGAGATATCAGGGTAGATAACTTGTCACGCTAGTATTAGGGTGAATTGAGACGAGTCTAGTGTTTATTTACATGGTTTGTGTTTAGAGAATCTTTCATGCAGATAATATGTACAACATGTGTACATACATTTAAACATTCTTACCAATAATTACTAATCATCTGCATTTTCCTTAAAGTTCTGTTTTTCCTTCTTCTAAATTCAATGTTCGAACCACTTGAGACAGTGGAAAAATAGATACTCGAGGATTTGCTTGTTCCTTAAAAGTCTGTTTGCTCAATTTACATTTAAATGTGATTAAAAAGTAGGTATGACTCAATATCGCTTTGCACACAAGGGAAATATTGCAGTCAAGCTTCATATAACTTTTGTCATGCTATGTGAACTCTCTGAAAGGGATGCATAGTTCATTACCATGACTCAGTTAGGTGTTAAAAAGGATCAGCATGCTCTGTCCAAAAGACAAAATACAAATGAGTTTAAAGCTAATTTCTGACTATATCTTGACAACATCAAACAAGTCTGTAGTCTGCATGCTCCAGATATTTTGGCAAAAAATAAGAAAATAACTTAGTAATAACTAAGATGTTAAAAATATCTACAAGTCTACAGAAATAACTCAGTGAAACTATTCTGGTTCTAGAGTCAGGTTATATTTAGATATTCTTATTTCTCCAGCTGGGAACCATATTACTACCAACCTACTCTTTCTGATGATAGTTTATTTTATTACTGCAAGCTGGGTCAAATTTTGGAAGATTAGTATATTTATCAAGCAATGTATTTTAAGGAATCATAACTTAAACATGTCTACATATCTGAAGCCTTGTTCTCGAAAACTTAACTTACAATGATTTTAATGTTTAAGTCATCTAATTGGACAATCATTAAAATCGATTGTGGGTTTAGTATTTTTATTATCCAATCAGATTACTGCATTTCTGAAAAAAAGATTTCGAGAATCAGGTCGCTGATTTTTACCAAATTATCCATTAATATGTGAAATCCTTATGTTCTAAACACCAAATTCTACCGCATGCCTCTATTCTCTTTATAAATCCCTATAATCATTACATTTAAAAACCCAAATATATTTGTGTAGAAAAACATGACAAAATGCAGATCTAAAAATCAGTAAAAATGAAATGTTGCAACTGTACAATATATAATGTTGTATTTAATATTAAGTTTTAATGAAAGGTGAAATGAAACATACCAGCCAGTCTGTATATTAAAATATTATTAACAGATATAAATATGATATATTGCCAGATAATGTCTATATACCATACAATTACTCACTGTAGTGTTTTATATCATATCTTCTTATCATAATTCTTCATATTTTACATTTTATATAGGCCTATATATTTTCATCATATCTGACTATTTTATCATAAATTCTTCATATATATTTTAAATTATGTTAAAAAGGATATGAGTAATATTCAAAACTTGCTTACTACCAGCTGATCTTTGACCAAACAAGGACCAACTGCTTGTTATCCCAATTAAATTTAGGCATTGGGTGCCTCCTTGCAAATGATGCTGGTAATTTCTAAGGGTCTCTGTAATAGTGGCGTTTTATGATATCAATATTAGCTTCCGGCAGATCACTGTCAGTGACGTCATAAAACACATTAGTTTTAGTGGAATTGCAAGAACCACAGACATCAAAATGGAAATTGATGCTATTAGTGTCCCCGATACATACAAAATTTATAAAACCTCTTCTTTAAATTCCCTCTAACTTTCCCTACCGTCTAAAAATTCAGACCCTTAAAAAAGTTGATATTGTTATTACAGCAATGAAAGCCGATAGAAAACGTTTAAAAGGAGAGAAGTTAGAATTATTAAAACAGATTAAACAGTTGTATGAAACACTAGAAGAGAAAGAGGCCGAATTGAGAGATTTTATCAGAAATTATGAACAACGAGTTCAGGAGAGTGATGATACTATTAAACAGGTTGGTAGACAATTTCAATTTCTCACTGTTCGGTTAGTTTCCTTACTTTGAGGGAGGCCTGTTGCTGAATTGGTTAGAGTGCTTGAATTTTAATGTCAAATACTGTCTATGTTGGTTGTGTTGCCCAGAATAAATCATCTTTCCTAGAAATGCCAGTTGCTCAGCATGTATGACTGTGCCTTTTCTGTGCCATTCTAAATGAATCTGTTCATTTGGTAGAATTAAAACCCTCCCGTACATCTTGCCAAAACCCTTTTTGTCAAAATAGTAAATACTTGAATGTTACCATCTGCAAAAGTTTTATGGACTATGTTTAAAATTTCAGCTGGTAACAGAGAAAGAAGAGTCTGAACGCGAGAAATGGGAGATAATTAAGAAAGCTCGCGACTCGGCAGAACGTGTCGTCATTCTAAGAGCTCAACTTGATAGTAAAGAAACACAAATTAAAAAACTAGAAGCTGAACTAGTGGAGGTAGATAATTTTACATATCAATTTATATTTTTCTTGTATAAGAATTTTAAGAGTAATTTTTACTCAAAATGGCTAATGATGGCACTAATTCAACAGGGAAAGTATTTTGTTATGGTCATTTTTCCATGCAGATATCAGGCTAAATGTGAAAAAATAAGCTGTTACTTTATAAGGCTAAATAATAAGAAATATAGCATGTTTTATTTGATAATACAGAAACCGAGTTCTAACGATAATAATTGATATTATAATTGTGTATTTTCTAGGTTAAAGAAAACACTGTAGGATGTACGAATAAATTAGAGAATCTATCAGACACCAATAATACTATAAATAGTATCGAGATCTCGGCCCCGGTCGAAGATTTACCGCCCTATGAATCCCCACCCCCCTGCTCTAATAATAATAACTTTACTAGTAAGTCTTTTTCATTATCTTTTCTTAGACTGTGGAAACAGCTAAATATGTTCATTTTCCTGCAGCTATTGGGCTAATGAAGACAGACAAATGCTGTAGAGTGGGCAATGAGGGAAATATTGCCAAGACAGCAGCATTAGCCTACTCTTATTTTAGATTTCCAACTGTTGTCTCATCCGAACAGCTAGTACATTTTTTTCCATGTCCTTCTGACATGCATCACTGACAGGGGAAACCGGGTTAAAAAATCCAAAGGTATCCTCTACCTGTCTGTTTTCGAGACTAAGCTTGAATTGGATCATGAACCAGCAATTTGACGGTCTGTAAAATCCCCTATTTATATTTTAGTATCAACAAGCACGCCTAACACAGATAGAAAAGATTCCATAACGCCATTAATGAAATGGTTTAACACTAGTCACGAGACTTCTCAACCAGACGTCAAAACTAAAAAAAAGAGGAAGAGTTTTGGTTCTTTGTCTAGAGTATTCACTAGAGGGCGTACCAGGAGGTCTATTGCCATGCCAGCAACTGGTAGTCTAGATCCTGAAGGTAGGTCTGTTATTTTAACTCAAACAAATTGTGGTCATGGGTTGTCATCACGGTTGTTGTAACCTTGAATCAACTCAGTTGAAAATGGGTAGTAGTTATTCCAGAAAAGATCAATGTCAAAAGATTTGGCCAAGAACCAGCTGGTAGAAAAGATCTTAGAGAAATAAAGTTCTTACCTATAAAAAATGGATGTTTCTCTCTTATTTCTGGTGGCCATCTTGTATTTTAAGAATACTAATAGTAAATTTTTTGTTTTAGACTCTGGTCCATGTCCCAAATTAACACTACTGAGTCAAGAAAACTACCAAGAGAAACTGGGAATATTAGACCAAGTTAAGGGAGTCCACATGTCAACGTGGAAAGCCAACCACGTCCTGGCCTGGTTAGAAATATCATTAAATATGCCCATGTATGGCAAAATGTGTGCCGAGAATATCAAGAGTGGAAAGGTAAAATTATATTTAGTCCTTAAAAGGCATTGTAAAGAGGTTTACTAAAGTGTATCAGGGACACTGATAGCATCAGTTTGTACCATTCCAATTTATCACAGATGTAGTGGAATTGCAAGAACTGCAGAATTTTTAAAGTAACCTATTTGTTAGCAAAAGTTCCAGCAATATTATAGGAAAATATTTGAATAGCTTATTGCATACTGAGTTTACCTCCTTTGATTTCATTTTGAAAATATTTTTTTAGCTTTCATCAATTTATCTATTTTATAATTTCAGGTTTTATTAGGTTTAAGTGATTCCGAATTAAACAACGCGTTAAATATCGTGAATATTTTACATCGTAGAAAATTACGTTTAGCGATAGAAGAACAGAGAGAACCTGTAGAAGTGTAAGTATAACATGTCTTGTCTTAAATTCAAATTTAGTGACACAAATCTCCACAAAAACACTGGCCTAGAGACCTTAGTAGACTTGCCATGAAAGTTCTGCCCAAGTTCACAGAGCACTTATTGTCTATGTGAAAATTATAAGAAACATGTAGTAGCTTTGACAAATGTTTTTGATGCTTGTCAAAGAGGGAAAATGAAAAAGTGTCTTTATCTTTCTTTAAAAAAATGAACCATAATAAATTGTTATATATTTTCTAATTTTAGGAAATTTCCGAAGGCAGATGCTGTAGATCATACATGGATATCTCATAAATGGCTACCAGATTTAGGTCTGCAGCAATATACTGCTATATTTGAATCCCATCTTATCGATGGCCGAACTCTAAATACACTAAATAAAAAAGACTTAGAGAAATATTTTGATATGCATCGTAAATGTCATCAAGCTAGTGTATTACACGGAGTAGAATTGTTACGGAGATTGAGTTATGATAAAGAGGCGTTATCCGAACGACGTAGTGCCTGCGAAGATACCAACACGGATCCGTTAGTGTGGACCAATAAACGTATTATAAAATGGATACAATCTATAGACTTAGGGGTAGGTATTATCGATTTTTGAATAACAAGGAACATGTTTTTGACACCCCTGACATATTTTGACATTGTTCTGGAATGATTAAGGATCTTTTTCCTAAAAGTTTGCAATAAAAATTAAATGTATGTGAGAAATTTTACCTTCATTATACAATTTTTTGTTGAAGGGGACGCAGATCAAGACCATTATTATTTTGAATAATTTTTTCGACCATGCTCAACTTGACGATTTTTCCTCAGAGCAATTTTAAACTTTTTTTTCATTTTCCCTACCTTTCAGGAATACAGTGAGAATCTAAAAGAAAGTGGTATCCATGGTGCTTTAATGGTATTAGAACCGTCTTTTACTGGGGATACCCTAGCAACAGCCTTGGGAATTCCCCCATCTAAATCCTACATCCGTCGACATCTCAGCAGTGAATTAGAGTCCCTTATAAAACCAGCTCGGTAAGATTCAAATAGTTACAACTCTTTTTTCATTGGTCGTTACTAACAACCGGGGCGGGTATAGCCTAGTTTTGAAGTTGGTGGTTTTAACATTGATGTAGCGAATCAAAAGTGCTTTTTCTTAATATTATATTTTATGCCTCTAAGAAAGTTTGATCAAAAGACAGATATTTGTATGGATAGATCGTTAGTTGTAGATGTAGTGTAGTAGCCCACCAATTAATTTTTAATCACCTCTAATTAATGTAGCTAATTAAGACTAATTAAAACTAATTTTATTAACAGAGTATACCTAGCAGGGATGAATATATTAAGGTACAGGTCTAGTCTTAACAATATAATCTTAAATATGTTCTGTTTCATTTAGTTATATAGTCAAACAGAGATATTTCGGCTCATCTGGGTACAGTCAAAACATATACACAACCAGTCCATTATATTTTCAAGGGTGTTACTGTAACTTACCAAACAAACAACCCTCTAAATAAGATACTTTTATACCCTTGAAAATTTAATGGACTGGTTTTGTATATGTTTTGACGGTACCCAGATGAGCTGAAATATCTCTGTTAGACTATACCTGTATCAATATTTATTTCATTTCGTTTAGTTTTTGTATATCAACATTTATGTAGGCCTTATTTATTTTATGGTATTCATAGCTTTTATTTAGTTATTTTTATTATGTATTATTCAGTTACATATGTTTCCATGTCTTAAATTATATTTACTTTTATTTACATCCATTCATTATGATTTCATTTATAAGTGTATCTTATATTACTGGGTCATTATTGGCTGTTTTCAGTTATCTGTATTCCCATTTTATACTTAGCCTATGTGTGTTAAAACTTATTCTCAAAGTCAAAAGTGAAATTTTTGACAATAAGGCCCCGGGTCTTAAAGTATGTTGAATCCAGTTTTTGTGCAAAATATTGAAATGGGATACTGTCCTTTGAAAGATTTCTGAAGAAATATGAAATAAACTAATTTATTAAAGTATTGCTTAGAATTGTAACTCAGAAAAATGTCCTTTCTTTTTCAGAGCTGCCTTAGATACCCCTAATAATAACAGTAGAAAAGCTGATAATGGTTCGGCTAATAAATCTTTAAATAGATCGTATCGTAGTACGTCATCTAACGAAGAATCATCACGGGGACGTCTTAGTTTTCGGGTAAGTTAGCGTCTACTCAAATAAAATTTTTAAAACCTGTCTCACGACGGTCTAAACCCAGCTCACGTTCCCTGTTGGTGTGTGAACAATCCAACGCTTGGCGAATTCTGCTTCGCAATGATAGGAAGAGCCGACATCGAAGAATCAAAAAGCAACGTCGCTAAGAACGCTTGGTTTCTACAAGCCAGGTTTGAAAATAACTGCCAAGTTAGTTTTAACTTAAATTTGTTTTTTTTTCAGGGTTCCCTCAGTCGTGCTTTTGGAAAAAAATTCAAGGACGATTTGAAACTAGCTTTCGACGACACGCCAAAACGTAAAATATCAGCACCTATACAAATTCAGCATCATTCTTTAGATTCCGTGGCAGAACCGATAGACTTGGCGCCGGCCTGAAATCAGAGAGTTCCAGTAGAGTAAATGTAACCATGGATTGGCCAGGGTTGTGAAAGACATTCAGTGTTCAGTTCTAAATGACAAATCAAGAGAAGTGCTTCTGGATAATGTCAAGAAAGTGCTGGCAGATATTTTTGACTTCTGGATTACATCAACAATGTTGTGAAATTCATTCAATTGGAATTTTTTTAATCTTATTTCAAAGTATTTTGATGAAAAGTCTATCTAAATGTGTGTGAAAGAGTGTGTAGAAAAATATCATCTCAATTTTAAGAAAATTTTCATTTTCATCCCAAACGAGATCTGTTAAATGTTAGAATCATCCATGTTGTTTTCAAGACTTAAATGTTGAATTCATTATTTCACATCCCTGTAATCTTAAATGAACTATTCTGCACATGCATTCTTTCTATCAATATGGTACAGAGTTATGCTTGTTTGCAATAGTTCATTTGAAGAATTAGGGATGTTTTTAGATGTCTGTCTAATTATTTCTAGTCTTGTTTAAAAGTTATTCCATCCCCTTAAGTGTTTAGAACTATATCAATATAAGCATTGTTAGTATATTAAAGGAACCTGTTCACCTTCTTTTCGACCAATCATATCTTAGTCTGTGAATGTTGGCTCTTCCCCTTTAAGATAGTCATAGAATAGAAAGAAGTAGGATGCTATTTTCGTATTTCGATGTACCATATAAGGTACTAGGCTGATCATTTTGAACTGTGATAATTTTTCGTACATTAGTGTCAGGTGACTGACTTTTGCATTTGTTTGAAATTTGTTGCAGGTCAAAATGAATCAGCCTAAAACAAAGCATCCTATTTCTAGATTTTGAGATCTTGTCATCGCATATTCTAGTATGTGTCTCCCCTAGATCTAGATGTAAACTTATCACCCCATATTCTATTTCGTAAAAGCACCAGATCTTGACTCGAGACTAAATCATCCCATATTTCATCCCTATTTGCACTGTATTTCTAGATATTTCATAAATGATTTTTTAGTACCTGAACTAGATCTAGGCCATGGACTTTAGAATGTATCATTTCATGTGCACTATATTTCTAAATATTAGATTTCTCATCATCTTTAATACTAATTAGATCTAGGCTTTAGTTTAAACCATCCAATCTGTACTGTATTGGGTAGACGTAACACCTTCTCTATTCACATATTTACTAGTGTGATTACAGGCTTAAAATTTGTATCATTTAATATTCACAGTTCACTATGTTTTAAGATTCCATCATCAAGTCATGTTATTGTATTGTATTGTAACAGTATTTCTTAGTTGTATCAGGGTTTTAAAGTTTAGTCGTTGTTTCAAAAGTGAAGCATGTTTGGCCTCTATAGCTGAGACCTTGATTTCCTTCAAGTCAAAACAGGTGATAGTCTATGTCTAAATTATTTCACAAATTTATTTAATCCTTTATATTTAAGAACAAATTATCGCCCTACCCCCACATCATAATTCAGGATTATTTTTAAACAAGAACAAACTCTTATTCGATGTCATCCGAATTCACTGTCCATTTTTTTAATTCATCAACAATAAGAAAACCTTTACAATTGTCAAGTCAAAAGAAAAGGGTCCCAATATGTAAATAAGCTATATATTTTTAAAACAAGATGTCTGTATATTGGAGTGTATAGTGTTTTAACCCTAAGATAAACCAATGAAATCATTGAATTAAAGATTAAGCGTGCAATATTTTTCGAACCACTATTATAATGATGAGTATATTTTGATATTTTTAGTTTTTGTACATAGTTCGATAATTTATTAAAAGCTAACTGCTCAAATTTCTAAAATTTTGTATAAATGTTCAAATAAGAAGGTACATTGTATGGTGCAAGTCCGCAAGACTGTCTAAGCTACTCTTATTCAATGCATCAATAATCAAGTAATGCATGCTGATCAATATTTGCACAGAAACAGTCACTGTAGAGTGCAGATGGATATATTTTGTTTACATCCATACATATATATCTGATGTAACTACTGTAGTATTTTTCAGAATACTGAATGGCGAAGGGTAACATGATTAGAAGGTATCAAAGGTAAAAAGTTATAAAAAGTTTAACCCTTTAAACACTTGATCTGATCTACTATAAAACTAAATTTGGGATAACAACTTGTGCAGAGAATGAAGTGATCTTTGCCAGGTCACGTCGCATAAATTTATCGTGTAAATTTTCAGTTTGGAGTATGACGTTTAGTCAAACAACTCAAGTTTTTAAAGGGTTAAAATAACTTGTTTATCGTTTGTTTTCTCAGTTCTTGCACAGTTTATTGCACTAATTTTAATTCTGATCCCAATCTTTTACTGCTGGTTCATAATTCAGGTATTTTCTACAGCTTTAATTGCTTTTATACTAGTCAAAATTATACTATAATATATTCTTGTTGATTTCATATGGCAGGATTAGGAATTGTCAAATATGTGAGAAAAAAAAACCCTGAGTCCATGGATGGACTAAGTTAGGAGAATTTTCAGTTGATGCCACATGGTTTCAAATTTTAAATTTAATTTTGGATAGCATCAGACATACCATGTCTATCCTGACTAACGAAATCCAAATTAATTTTTTGCGGCAAATGAAAATGATATGAGCATCGAACAATGTCCATAATCCTAAAACAATGTAATAGAACAAAGTCCTATCAGTGTCCCAAGTAATTTTTAAAGATGTAAATTTTATTTTTCTATGGTTCAAGTGTTTTTATGTAGGAGAAATGTTGGTATTTTAGAAGTTGATAATTTTAACTTTGTTTGTATTTGTTATATGTTTAAAAACGGTGTAAATAGTAGATTATTTCTGTATATACTGAAATTAATTATATCAAAAATAAAAACAAATAAATGTATGCTGTTGATTTTTTGGGGGTAGGTTGAGTTATATTTGTGCACTGCTGGGGGGGACCTTAAAAAGGAATTGGTCTAATTTCAATCAACCCATAGCTACCACAAGCCACAAATAATGTGTTGATAAATACTTAAAAATAATATAGACTGAGAACCATGTATGCCCTAAAATGAACCCATTCTGCAATAAAGTGGTTAAGGATTGGGCAAATTTTGGGACTTGGGTATTGATGATATTTTCTTTGCATGTCTTAAAACAGCACAACAAGTTACATGTTAAATTACCAATTTATTGTTTTGCATGAAGTTACACTTTAAGACTTGTGGTTAAAGGGAAATAATCTGTGATTTTACAGATTTCTTCCCTTTAACCAAGTTTAAAACAATCAATTTATTACTACACAAAACAAATTCATGTAGATAACATTTACACATACCACATCTTAATGTTCTTTGAACAACAAATCTATTCACTATTTTAAATACAGTTTGACATTAGCTGATCAATGATCCATCTCGATCATGGCAAATGTTTCGCACATGATCATGATTCAAACACAAATATTTTGTACATTATCCCTTGTTTGATGGAGAGTTTGTTCAATACATCAGCTAACATCCATGTCTAGATTATAAGGGACTGTTTTATCATGTTCATCTATTGAAATATTTACTATATGATGACCTGGTATCATAGCTAGACCTAATATTCTCGGTTCTTCCTTCTCTTCACTCTCTATAAATATAAAACAAAATAGGTTCTATAGATATATTCACTATATGATGACCTGGTATCATAGCTAGACCTAATATTCTCGGCTCTTCCTTTTCTTCACTCTCTACAAATATAAAACAAAATGTCACAAACTTGTCATTAATGGGCGATAGTCAGAAACAAACATATTTACAAGGATCTTTAATCAAATATAAGTTAATTGGTGGGGTTAAAGTCAACGATGTCATGAATAAAGATGGATTATAGTCCACTTAACTATTCAAAATGGCCCCAAAAAGTCAAAATGACTCCAAAGTCGCTTAAATGGGGCATATAGCCATGTTATAATATCTATACTGTACCAGGTGGTTTTAAATATTCTTCACACGATCCCAGAATCACATTTTTATCTCGATCTGTACAGAGAAATATACCTGTAATAAAAAATTACAAAGTTAACAGATTGACAAATTTCATATCTTAATCACACAACAGGAATGGAATTCAAATTAGGCTAATACACATTATTGGCCTTTCCTTAATTGACTTAATGAATTGGTAGCAAAATTAGTGATCATTTTCCATTCTTACCAATTAATGTCCGTCCGTCAGTCATACAAATTTTCATTCTTTTATTCAACCATCCTTGTAACTTCTGTTTCCCACTCATTGCTTCTTCAGTCTTTACCTGAAATGAAAATGAAACCAAATGCTAAAAGTAAATGAAGAAATGGGTTGACTGACAAACAAAAATTAGACAAATTTTATGTTTATGCTTGTTAAAAGAAAGTTTTCTCTAACTATATCAATAAGGCCTATTATGAGCAAGATTTTTAAAAAGAATCGAGGCTTTGTAACAATGCTGAGCATTAAAAATTCACAAAAATAAAGAAAATTCAATAGAAACCTTCACTTCGGCAGCCATAATGGAAAATTAAAATTCGAAAATTGATTTCTTAAAACGAAATAATACAATTTGACATAATTTTCAATACCAAGCAGCTAATAATTTTGATTTATAAAATAAATGCAAACACATATATTTGAAAACACAATTTAATTTTGAAAATAGAAATAAGGCGATCTACAAAATATAATTTCGTTTTCTAGATCACGTGATTCAGAATTTACACGGAATATTTCTGTTTCCGGTTTGCTTTGTTTACATTGACAACAACTGGGTTGTTTTATTTCTTCTGCCCGTTTTTTAATTGTGGATGTCTTGTCAGTGAAGGAAGATGGGTAGGCCGAAATATTTTACACCAAACGAAGTTTCTATACATAATACTATCGATGATATTTGGGTGTCGTTTCTTGGTAAAGTTTTTAACTTGACTCCACTATGTGAAAAATACAAAGGTGAGTACAGTTAAAATGATTTGGACTGCTTCTTCTTAGATGATAGGGGGTGAAATCCTACACCGGATCGACTCTCGAATGCACTGGTTGCGGAATCAGAATTTTTCTTACCTTGAGGGGAATTCGAACCTACAGCACCCAATCTCTAGAAGACATAATACATAATAATATAGGCTATGCAATTTGTTAGCAAATTAATTGTACGATATTCATAATAAAAGTTTCTGAAAATATGTTTTCTGAGTGTTTTTAATGATACTAATCTTGTTTGTAGGTGATGTTTTATTAAAGCCTATTTTACTATCAGCTGGTAAAGATATTTCTAATTGGTTTAATCCCAAAAATAAAGATGTAAGTATGGTACTTCTTTAAGTCGCCATTTTTCATTTTGAACATGTAAAAAGTTTCCTAAACTAACTCTTTCAAACCTTGCACCCATAATTAATCATGAGTCAGAGAAGCATATTTTTATGTTATGCTTAAAGTCATATATCTGATGTTTATTTTACTTATTGTCTCCTAACTCACTGGAAGTTATACCTACATGCCTGTGCTTTTGTAGCGTTTCTTAACAGCAAGGTAACAACCTTAATTAATTCTGTGGTACATACCCAATTGGCCAGTAAAGCATTATTTGTTAACGTCATATGCTTTAAGTTCTTAGGCCGAAAGTCCTAAAGTTTTTAAGTCATATTTAGTGATGCTTTTATTTTTTATTTCAGATTAGAACCCATGTTGATCCCCTAACAGGTTGTATTATACCCTATTGTCCTAATGGTAGATTTATACACATTCCCCCACCCTACCCCTCCTCAGACTGGGCTAATGATTTCGGTCGACCCTGGTGGAAAGATGATTCCTATGTTGTGGGAATTTTATCGAAGAAAACAAGATTTATAAAAATTATCAACACCTTAACTTCACAAGATCAAGTTATAGAGGTTAGTGGAATTAACAGATTGTAAGATATATCGGCGACACTGATAGCATCAATTTACACCATTTCAATTTTCATTCAGACCTCTGTGGTCTTTGCGAGTCCACTAAGACTAAGCTATGACGTCAATAGGGCAATAGCTGAGTGCTAAGTGATAGTAGGAATTGTGCAAATCAATGCAAGGCTCACAAAAATTCTGTCTTATCAGCTGATCCTTGTATGCTCTCTTCTTGTGACCTTGGCCAGTGCTTCTATAGGAGAGTATCTTCTATAACACCCAATACCAAAATATTTCTGATAATTTTAGTGATGTGTTTCTGAATTCATATTAAATTTTATTTTTTTTCAGGTTTGTTCAGAAGAAAACATGGCTGAGATATTAGAGAGATATTTAAAATATAATTTACACGCTGGTAGTTACACGTGGAAATATGACGGTCGTAATTTAGATATGGAGAAATCGTTAGAAGAGAACCAGATAGCAGACGAAGATGAAGATTTTTATAAACTCAGTATGAACGACGATACTTTCTTACAGGCCATACATCTTTATTTTAATGATGATTTAACTGAACAATAAGTTGGGATACACAAAAGCACTGGTCACAGAAGTTGGAAATATTTGCGGAACACTGACATCCCTAGTATATCTTTATTTAAATGATGATCTAACAGAGCAATAACTAATTTTTGGGGAAATATAGGGAAGCACTGAAGTTATGGAAATTGCAAATATTGGGAAACACTGTCTAGAGTTGATAAATCTCTAATATTTCTTAAATAGGGCACAAGGTAATTATGTCACAGTAATAAGGGCACGCGGAAGTTTTGTCACAGTAATACAGGCACAAGGTATTTTAGTAAAAAAGGAATATTGAGAAGCACTTAGTCCCTGAAACACATAAATTAGAAATTCAGCCCTGCATAGTCAACAAAATGCATTAAAGTATTTTGGTTGTTTATTTCAAGGTTTATTGTCTAAAATTATTTACTGGGTCCATTCAGGATTCAATTTGTATGTTATCCTGATTGTATATTGTTATAATGAGTTTTATTTGTGTTGTATATATATAATATTTATAAATAAAAGTTTTAAGAAAATTGTGCATTAATTTCTTCATAAGATTCTCCCTCTAATGCTCACACTACACGAACAGCAAAATATCACAAAATTGCATTTAAATAATAATTTATTCAGACATGAAAATATAGAAACATTTATTTATAATTGCTAGAATTTAATAAGTCACAATTATAGCAATAACAGACTCCCTTAACATTATTATAAAGACAAGCACCAAGCTCTTTACATTAACAGGGAAATTTAGAAAATTATTTGTGGCATGCTTAATTAGCGAGCACCTTTCTCCTAGCCAGTAGCCTAAGATACAAAATGTGATAGAAATGCAAGCACCAAAGAGAAAAGTTTAGCATATACTATAGATTTCACCAATAATTGATGTGTTTTCAAAGGTTTTAAATTATAAAAGTTATTTTTCCTAATCGCTCTAAGACAAGTTAACAAATTATATACATTACAAGTAAAAAGTTAATTTAGAATATATATATTATATACATTGTGTAGTGAAGAATGAAATATCACAATAGAATGAGATTGAACACATTTTTTTATTTCACTGTGTCGTGTCTCTGTGGATTTGAACACTATAAATGTAACGCAAGAATTATTGAAACAACTACTGTCACCATTATTAGGAATGGCAGCCATGTCTTTAAAAATCCACAAAATCTGAAATTAACAAGAAAATTAAAGAATTAATCTAAAATTTATCCTTATATATACAATCTTTAATTTGGAATGACTTGTTCTTAAAGATATTCTGAATAAATTATTTTTCAGGCTTCATGGGAGATAACTCTTCATATAGATTTGATATATAAGACCACAATATGACAATTTTTTTTTAGCACAGTAATAATGTGCATTATAAAATATACCTTTATGTTTTAGATTATGACACCAATTCTAATGTATCTTGTAACCTTTGTACATATATTTTAAAACTGAATAAAAAAAATCAAGATATACATACCCTGTAAATTTTCCGTAAATGAGCATCAGAAAACATAATTTTACCATATTCCATGACGTACTCGACCCATAATGCATCAAGTTTAAAGCCATAGCAACATGGGAATGACAATTATCGCAGCAAAGATTATGCTGAAAAGGAAAGACGTTAAAAGTATATAGAAAATTACAACAAAATATTTATAAATTTTACAATAAAAATTAGGGCTATCTTTTCCAGTTAAAAAATGTATTTAAAGCAGGCAAGGTATTCAGGGACAAGGGACAAAGCGCTAACCTTACCATGCGTTTTTTATATTCTTCAGAGGCTTCGTAAACTGATTTATCCCACATTTCTCTTCCACCTTTAACTTTAAATAAATCTAGCTGCCAATATCTTAAATAAATAAATAAAATAATTAAAAAAATTGAAAATAGCTTTTATGAGAAAATTTGGAAACAAGGACATGGATCCATTCATGTTTGATAATAGTGGCATAAAAAAATGACATTTTATTGCGCAAGGTCACGTCATAAACTAAATTACTTAAGTTCAAGGCCATTATTTCACCTCTTAGAAGATTAATGATATGATTGCATGATAAATAAATGATATTGTTCTTACTTTGTTGGAATTCCAAATGACATATTATCCTCCTGTAAAAAAATTAAACATAGTTTTAAAATTAATTCTATTGAAAAACAATCATTTATCACTGATAAGAATCATCTGCATATTATACTTTCTTCTAAAAAACGGCCATTTCAATTTCTAATACATTTCTTTTAGGATGAAGCCAAACATTAGATGACTTGAGAACAAAAAAGTCCTATACTTACAGCAACATAGTAAGGACCACCAAAATCTCTGATAATTCCGGACGTAGTTGCTATACCCATGTGACCAATAAATGGTAGAAACCACCTACAATAAATACAGAAAAAGTTTAACTAAAAACGTCATTGAATACCTCCCCAATTCCATGTGTTTTCCTCCCCTAATTAATTCATCATTAACTAATTAAAAACCTGTTAATCTTTAATCAACACTTTAATGTAAATTGAGGACCTCACCACTACTGGATTGGAATTGAAAGGGTGAGAGATCAATGCATGCCCATGCTATAATTTTTTTTTACAATTATACTGTCAAGAATTTTCATTAAATTAAAATCATGCCATGTAATTTAATAATTTCATTAGCCATTGCTACATTTTCTTTTTGAAAAGAAATGTATTGATTTTTAAAACTTAGAAAACATGTTCTAACATGGTTGTAGCATTTTTTTCTGTGGTTGGTATTGACTGGAATGGAATGGCAGACATGTAGCAGGTAACTAGGCACACACCTGTAATAAGCCTACACTGCAGTCCCATTTACAACAAGAATCACATAAATTTCCCTTCCCCAAACTTACGTTAAACAAGGAATGGGTGTCCACACAATACAGTGAGGGTATCGGCTTCTATCGTGTTCAATTTGATAAGCATTATTGAAGCCATTTTCGCCTCTCATGTTGACTGGATTTGACTCTGTTTTCTCCGACATCGAATAGTTTCTGTCAGAGCAGCCGTCCGCCATTTGTTTGACAGAAGGGACCAGTTATTGTTGTTTACATCAAAATTTAGCAAAATCTTGATTATTCCTTCAAAATATTTTATAAAAATTATGAAAATCATTTTTTCAAATCTTTTTATTCGTCATTTTGGGAATTTGTAGCAAAGAATTTGAAAATTTATCCAGAAAACTGTTTTCAACTAATGAAATCAATAAATCCTCCATTGAGGTTTTCATCAAAATCTTGAAATGGTGGACTAAGCTTAGAATTTTACTGCGTGTTTTTCTTCATATTCTGGACATTTTGGACTTATATCTGGATTTATTTGGGTACTTTTAATGGTTCTCAATCTAGTGACCAAGAGTATGCAGGAAATATTTGTGTAACTTTTTGTGAAATTGGAAATAAGAGCAATCCAAGTTGATAAGGTCACGGTAGTGTGGGGATAATCCCGCGTTCATGGCGGCATCTGAGAATTCTAGATGGCAACTACGCCGTCTTGGGCCGTCTGCTTCGTGTGCTAATGTTTGTGATGTTATGAGGTAAGCAAAAATGGCTTCTAAAAACATAATGCAATGGACGACATTTTCCAACGTGACCTACATTCGTCCCTTCTCATTGGTAAAGATTGACCTAGATTCTAAAAATAGCAGAAATGCTAGAACCACTGCTGTGTAGTGACTAGAATTTTACTATTTTACTATCAAGGACAATTTTATCTTGAATAAGTCAATGATACTTCACTACGTCCTACTATTCACAAACTGTTAAATTCAAGAGGGGTCTTATTGGCTACCTTTATTGACTTTATTTCGTTGGGATTAAGATGACATTTTGTTGATTTGATTTGGGACGGAACGAAAAGATGATCAGACGCAGAAAGCAGAGAGTTATTGATCTGAAGTGATTGCCAGGACAACATAAGATCTTATAACTCCAGTGTGAATTACTGATTATTAATTCTGGAATAATTATTATTTTCTGCATTCCCATGGTTTCATTTGTCTGTTGTTATACAAGCTTTGTCAACAGTCAAAGATCCATAACTTATAAATATTCAAAGCAGCCCATTAATAATTGACATTTTTTAAGCTTACTGATACTGTATAAAAAAAATCTTAAGATTGAGGGTCGATTAGGGCCTTAAATATGAAAATAGATCTTTCAGGAAATGCATGAAAATCGCATAATCTCTTCAATTATATCCCTACCCTACCTAATCATTTATCTTTCATTTTCCGTCGTGTATATTATTAAGGATCTCCTTAAAAGCAATTCGTTAAATAATATAGCCAAGGTCGTAAAAATAAAGTTCTGATTTACGAGCTGTATTGAAAGATTTAGATTTTTTGAAGATTTAACTTTATATGACAGAAGAAGTGCAATGTGATTTATCATTGGTGGACTGCTGATTTTTCGTATCAATTTATGCACTAAAAATTTTCAAACTTAGTCACTAACTGTTATTACAAGGAAGGCAATAGAAATACTTCCTCATTTAGTATCAATTTATTCTAATTTCGAAACTGAATTAGATCATCATTTCCTATTAAGCTTATATATACAATACAGGCTACAGCTATTGCAATTCTGTTAATAGCTCAGGGCAAAATATAACCTGTATGCAATCGTAATTTGAATAAACACCAGTGATTTTCATGGATATTATGTTATGTTCATACAATGCAAAAGGCAGTCAAGCAAATACGTATTTATTACATAATTTATAAGAATAATTGTCACAAATAATAATCCAATAAAATTGCCACTTATGTTCAAGCTTCAAAGGGATTCGAAAGAAGTTTTCTAGCCTTTTTGTGTGTATGAAAGACAAAATTCTCATTGGGTGCCTGTGGTTCCTGTTATTCCAGAAAGAAAAACCGGGAAGTATATAATATTATAAATACACGTTGTTACAACGACATGACGTTATTAGATAAATGTTTTTACAGCGATATCATATAAGTCATAGCGTTGTGACAACATGTATTTTTCTTTCTGGAATAACAGGAACCACGGCACCCAATGAGAATTTTGAATGCACAAAATAGATGTTTAAAGTGTCTTTCATACACACAAAAAGGCTAGAAAACCTCTTTCGAATCCTTTTAAGCTAAATGTTATGCAATTGAGATTTGAATAAATGACTGGGTTTGATAAATATCATAATTCATAATGCAAAAGGCAGTCAACCAAATACATGTTTTATATGACAATTATGTACACATGAAAATGGGAAAAAAAAAGAAATTTTAAACTGCAAAGTTTGCATTTTTAGATATTGTGTAATATAAGCTTATAAAAAAAGAATACTATTTTATTGAGTCTGATTTTTATAAATTTCTTCATCATTTGCTTTATTTCTACTATTATTTGGGGTTATGAGGGTAATTTTTGATAGGACAGCAGAGGCCTATACAATTCCTTTTCTATTTCTATCCATTCATATCCATTGTATGATTTATTATTTTGAAATATATTTTACAGGTTAAAAAATGGAAACACGAGATTTGGAAGAAGTTTAGATAATGATTTTTATCTCGATTCTAAAACTCACAAGAATTTTATATCTCGGCATCACGCAGAGATTCGATACGTGAAAGTTAACGGAAAACCTCAGTTCGTTTTGTATGATCATGGCTTGAATGGAACTTTTATTAATGATGTGCGGGTATGTAGATTGATGGAGGATATATTGAATTAACATCATAATTTAAGTGTTTAATAGTTTGCTAGGTATACTTGACAGAATTAGTGCTTTCCTATCCCTCTAATCCTTAGCATCAGGAATTCCCCACAATCCTAGTGATCTTGGTACAGAGAATTTTCTAATTCTAATACATTCTCATGACTGCTTTGACAGACTGACAGAACCATTGCAGGAAAGTGAATTTGAATTGTATTTTTCAGATGGAGAAATCGTGTGTATTAAAAGAAGGAGATAAAATAACGTTTGGTCATACCAATGGTTTTAAAATAGATCCAGGACAGTATTCTAAACAACCTAATTCAGAATTTCAGTTCACGGTATTATTCTCTTCTCATTTTCATAAACAACCCATGTACAGACAGCAAAATGAAATTGGAAATACCAATTAACTTTTGACATACATGGATAGCAACAAATGAACTATTCATATGAGGAAGTATCATCAACAAATACATTTAGTGACTAGTTCCCAGTCATTTAGTCTTCCTGGGAACCAGTTGTCGGACACGATCCTCGTGAATGTAAGATCGCTAAGATGTTATCCTTGCAAAATAATGCCATAAGATTTTGTCAAGAACCAGGGGTCTTATTCTCAAAAACTCAACTTAAGATGTGTTTAGTTTTCCAGTCATCTGATTGGTCAATCACTAAAATTAATTTTAGATATAGCTTTATTATCCAATCAGATTACTTCATTTTTTTTTAAATTCTGATTTTATCTTAAAGTTAAGTTTTCGAGAATAAGGCCCCAGTGGTAGAAAGGATCCTCATGACTTAAGTTATTAACATTTTCTCTTTTCTCTTTCCAGTTTGAAATGCTTGAGGATGATTCTGAAGAATCTGATTCGAGTTCGGACGATTCGGGACCTGAATCGGATACGACACAACCCACTAACGAACATTTCTGTAGTCGGAACCTTTACAACTCTCCGGAATACGACCGAAGCCAGTGTTGGCAACAAGGGCAAAATAACAAAAATAACGTTCGGAAAAGTGAAAGCGAACTCGATAACAAAGATTTCACCAAAAATGACAAAGTGAACCCTCGTTCCCCGAGAGGTAAAAAGGGGCTGGAAATATGTGCTAATAAAGACCAACTATTCAAAAACGATCAAAGACAAAATGGAACAAATAATGTGAAAAATGAACATTTAGATCCACCAGTTCTAAAAAAACAAGCGACACTAAGTTATTCAGACAGTGGGAACGATTCGTCGAGTGGGGACTCGAGTGACTCCGACGAGTCCACGGCTCCTAGTGAAAAAAGTGAAGAGAATTCAACATCGGAATCAGAACACGAGTTAACTATAGATATCAGTGTCAAGACTAAAGCCTCGCCGCGTGTGAAACGTACTGCCACGGCTACCACCAAAACGCGTAATGCTCAATCTACGCAAAAAAAGACAAACGCTAAAAGATCGCCTGTGAAAGCGAAGGCTAAAACGAAGGCAGCTCGTGGTAGACCAACACAAAAAAATAATAGTAAAACTAAGTTAGCAAAAGACAATTCTAATAATCATAATACGATTAGTCCATCGCGTCGACTTCTCTTCAATAAAAAATCCACTGCCAATGGTAAAAAGTAAGTATGTTTTAAAGCATAATAGCACACTACCCCTTTCAACCCTAGCAATCATTACGTAATATATACCCAACAAGCTGGTAAACAGGACATAGTCAAATGACGTCATATAACGTTAATGTAATACACTACGAAAAATATTGCGTGGAATTCACGGTATATGACGTTTTATCCAAAATAAATTCAGGATTCAAAGGGTTAGAAAATACGTTTTCAGAAATATTGCTAGGAATTCAGGGTATATGACGTTTTATCCAGAATAAATTCAGGGTTAAAAGGGTTAAGAATAATATGTCAGATTAAAGTAATAAATAGAAGTTTATATCTCTATAAAAACTGTTGTTTCGTCAAGTGATGAGTTTTTATTATATTTTTAATTTTTAACAAGATGGTTCAATTGATTACTTCACAAGCTGATACATAATTCATAATTCTATAAAATTAATTTTGAGAATTGATAATTGATATGAAACATCTGTTTTTTCACATTTTACATTTGTATTAACACATACTATGTATTATACTTTGATACTGTAAACAATCACATGATCTACTGTTGTGGGTTTGCAGAATCTTAGCGGAATTGGACACCCAATTTTAGCTCTCAAAACAACTTATTCTTATACCTTATTCTCGAAAACTTAACTTACAATGATTTTAGAACTTGGGTCATTGGTCAATCACTAAAATTGATTTTAAATATAGCTTTATTATCCAATCAGATTACTGTATTTCTTAAAATCTGGATTTTATCTAAGTTATGTTTTTGAGAATAAGGCCCCTGTTAAATACAGTAGCACTGTTTTAATTGGTAGCTTGTCCACTTTCAGTGCTTGTCGATCTAATTTAAGGTCTATATTTATTAGAAAAAAGTTCAAACACTCTAAAGCTACAGTTGACATATTCTCTCAGTTTGTAATTAATGATTTAAAACAATTTGTTATTTCAGTAATTCACTAAAACCAGATAGTTTAGGAGATCCTTATGATTTTAATAGCGATGAAGAAATCGAAGGTATGCCATATTTTTTACACATTCAAAAACTGTTGTGAAATATTTCTTGACAGTTGGAACTAGAGCTAAAAAATGCTGTCCTGCCAAATTTCCCTCATTGTACACTGGTTGTTCTCGTTATCCAGAATATTTACAGTAAAAAAGGATGCAGATCTTCATTTTAAACAGTGTTCTGTTCTACAATAAAACACTTATTCAATTCTAAGTTATTATTCTTCAAATGTTGTAGAGGAACCATCAAAAGGAAAAAATGGAAATACAAAAAAAGTTTCGATTCCCAGTACTCTTACCACCAAGGGTATATATTTTATACTTTATTTTAGATGTTGTGCCTTTAGTTTAGATTTTTTTCTTGTACTTTCTTGATTAAAAATGGCCATGAATAATGGTCTTGTTCATAAGAATGTCGAAAGTGATAATTCTCTTCAATGGCGTCTTTTTTTTTACTTACAGCTTCACAGAATAAAAATAAAAAAACGACTGGGAAACAGACAAAAACAGCGGGAAATACCAAACGGAAAAAACCTCCAGGTTAGTGACTCTATTTCAAACCTCGTTTATGATGTCAATTACAGTGATCTGCATAGATATCTATAGTACCGGACGGTAGATCACTGTCAGTGACGTTATAAAACGTGTTAGTTTTAGTGGAATTGCAAGAACCACAGACGTCAGAATGGAAATTGAAATTGATGCTATCAGTGTTCCCGATACACAAGTTTAGAAATATGCTTTACATCAGCGAATTACACCAAGAATTAAGGCTATACCTATACTCTCTGTTTAGTACATAGAATTATTGATATATTCCAGCAGGTAATAACAAGACTAAAAAAGCTAAAACTAGTACAACTGACGATAGTGAAGAATATGGTGAAGAAATTTGGTATTACGAAGGGGAGACGTGTGCTTCAGAAAGTTGTTTAAAACCCTCTGATAGTACTGTAGAATGGGTAAGACTTGAGCATTTCTGGTGATAAATTCGTCAAATTCTCTCCTTATTTTTTATTCATATCAACATTTCGATGTTGAGTTGTTCTTATTAGTGGGGTTGTATCCCAAGGGTGACTTGTGGCAGTAAAAAGGCTTTGATTACACTTATGCTTTTTTACAGTCTGTCCTGGAAAATTTCCCTCATTACACACTGCATAGTGTTGCCAATTTTCATTATCCAAATCAGGTGTAGAAAAGGACGATAACTCCATTTCATTGATCTTTTTTGAAAATTTATTCCCATGAAATCTATTTTCGCAACATCAAGTTGATGAGAGTCCACGTACTTAACTCTTTACCCATGTATCCCATAATATTCAATTTGTTGTTTAGAGAGTCCACATAGTTTAAAACTCTTTACCCATGTATCCCATAATATTCAATTTGTTGTTTATGAGAATCCTTATTGTTAACCCTACCCATGATGTCTATTTTAGGTACAATGTGATGATTGTGACCAATGGTATCATACTATGTGTGTGGGAGCTATTTATGCAGCCGTCAAAGATACACAGATGGAATTTCATTGTGGGTGTTGACACGAAATCTAGAAACGTTAAAATTAATTTTAATTTGGACATTACTCTTTCATAAAGCTTATCTCCATTCATTAAAAGTTATCATATTATTGGCCCATATTTAGTTAGTCAACATACAGACCCAGTTTGATGGTTTATATAAATACCTTAAGTCCAGCGGTACTTTGAGAAGAACGGTCATGAAATTTAAGCGCAATTTTCAAATAAAATTATAAAATTAATTGAAGATCCCTGATAAGAATGGTCATGAAATTTTAATGCCATTTTAAAATCAAATTAAAAATTTTATTGGAGTTATTACTCTTTGCTTTACACCAAAAATGTCAACCCAGAAACTAATGTTGTATAACTTCTGAAGTATTTCAAAGGGTATTAACCAAATGAAAATTAGGATATTCAAACAGAATTTGTATAAGTTCTGAAGTTAAAGTTTATCAAAGAGTAATGTCCAAATTAAAATGAGTCTATTCAGACAGAATCTAGAAACAAACTAAGAGTGTTTTATAATATTATACATGTGTTATTGTTAAGTAGTTATGCGTAGTTATTTCGATAAAGAGAATATTAATGTACAGCTTCGATAACGTTTCTCTAGAAATTTTACAAATTTAATTTGTTGTTTGTTACAGGGATTGTAAAGAGGTTTTCTGGCTTTTTTGTTACTTGTATAAGAGGCCTTTATGGCTTTGTTGTGCATCTTTCTAATTTTCTGTCTGATACCTTTGTTACTGTTATTTTAGAAATTTTTAAGACCTCACAATTGTAATAGTTTCTGTTACTATTTAAGAACTTTTGTCATAATAGTAACGTAATGAAAAGCTTCTGAACCACAGACATCTGATTAAAAATTGGAATGGTGCACATTGATGCTATCAGTGTTCCCTGATACACATACAAATTTAGAAAACCTCTTTACAATCCCTTAAAGAAAATCATGCCAGAATTTTGTAAGATTTTTAAGGAAACGTTGTCGAAGTTTATCACCCCGATTTATTATTATTATTATTATTATTTACATAAATAGATTTATCTTAGCTCTATCACATCATTTTCATTATCAAAGCATTTTTTATTACATACATTTTATAACATTTGTGTTAAGGCATTCACATAATTTTCATCACAAAGCGTTTTTTTTATTATGAATTTCATTATAGACATTTTTGTTAAGACGTTAAAATTATTACACCAATTTCTAAAGACTCCATTACTGTATGCTTTTTCAATTTAGGCATATTTGTTACATTTATGTGATTAAAGGGATAGGTTCACCATGCGTTTGACCATAAATTTTATTAAAGGGATATGTTCACCATGCGTTTGACCATAAATTTTAGTCTCAGAATCTGGAATTCCTTAGATAAGCTAATCAGAAATAATGTTCACAACTTTTCTTGAAATTAAATCTTCAAATCCCTGTGTAGCCATAATTATCAGCGTTTGAAATTCAAAAACTTTAAGATCAATTTCAAGATTGATCAGTTCCATGGAATGTGTATTAGGTTCATCTTTGATTAAGTATTACATACAACTGCCTGCAGTCTTAATACAATATACTTTTGCTTATACATAATGAAATTTTTAAACTTTACTGAACCTGTTCAGTTACAATGCGTGCAATGATTTTATCACCAGTTTTTGTATTAAATATTTGCATAATGTCATTTTGTATTCAGCTGTTTTTTTATTTTGCTATTGAAGTAGATTTTTATAAAGAAATTAATTCATACTGTAAAGAGTAAACAGGTGAAATCTTAATATTGAGAAAGCTTTTCTGATAACTGTAGTCAAATTTAAAGATTGTTACTTATTGTTTTCTTTTCCAAGTTATGTTGAAATCTCATTGGTCAATATCTTCATTACAATCGACCAATCACAACTTTAACATTTGTTAAAACAATTACAATTCAATTTCTGTTTGTATCGAAATATGAAGTCTATAAAATTTTGTTTAAGTCAGACTACCCCTTTAACTATCATAAAATGCAGAAGTTAAGTTATTAGTGAAAGAATAAATTGATATCAGCTGGTAAAGCAACTTATTAGACGACTCATCTCTTTAATAATAATGCCATTTATGCCAATTCAAAATCATATTTTAATCATTTTTAGTGTCATTCACAACATCTCATTCATTCATTCATGTATATTTTTATTTTCAATCCATCGCTTTGTATCATCATCGTGATTTGATTAAATAAATAATTATAAACAGATCATTAAATTTAATTTAAATATATAGAAAACATAAAATATTCACAAGACTTTTGACATGAACATTTATATAAAGGAGATTTCCATTAAGAACTACAGTTATCTTTTAACCTTTAAAAAATAAAATTGGTTTCTGAACTTAACTTTATTGAGCATAAAAAATATTTATCAAGTTATCAAGACAAAAAATTGTATTAATTCAAAAGCTTTATTTATGAGCAGTCTAAGAAAATTTACCTGCAAAATTTGAAAAAAAATTGTCCTTGTTACTAGCTGAAATCCTTGTTTATTTTCCCAGCCTGTGGATTTTGTGAAAATGGTCCATGAGACTTTAAAAATGTATTCTTGAATCGTGCTGGTTATATTAACTGTTTTTTTATACAAAGTTTGACATCACTAAATATGTAAGCACTTTCTTTCTGTCTATCTGTGTTGACAAGATAATATTTTATATGTGGTTTTCTAGAATTCTCAATATTTTTAGGAATACAACCTCGCAGAATGATTATAAAATGTAAATTCTCAAACTCGAACACAACATTTTGATCAGAAGACTTATCTAGTTTTTGAGAATTTCCTGGTTGGTTGGTAGATGACAAGTTAACGTTCGCATCTAGCAGCAGCTGATATCGCAAACTAGGTAGATGTTGGTACTGGTAGTAGTTGGTAGTTGGATTTGAGAATTCCCATTTTATGTTCATTCTTATACAAGGTAGTGTTCCTTTAAGCTGTAAGAAAAAAAGTGAGCCAGTCCTATTTGACATCCCTTTAATATTTATTGACTCTTCCACACACATCCATGCTTTTCAATCAATCATTAGTGTTTTATTTAGACCAGTCCATTTTCAAAATCAGGGGTGTTTTATACTGTTTTAATACTGGATATTGTATAACAAGTTATAAAACACCCCTGAATGTAAATGAACTATTCAACCTGTATGAACTGACTCCATGCATTGGCTTCCATTTGTAAAATTTGAAATTGTGAGAAGTGTGTTTCTAAAATGTATGCAAAAAAACTTGAAATGAAGTGTTGAGCTTGTGAATTTAAAGAAAACAACCAATATTTAAAAGATGCATGTGTAGAAGTTTCAGTAAAGTCAACAGGTATGTTAAATTTTTGACTGGCACTTAAAAATCAACCTTGCATTTGTTTAGCAAATATTTTGAAAAAAGATGGGTTGCCACTTTTTGTTATTTATAATTTACTCTAGACTTTTGATAATTAATTCTAGTTTAATTTCAAGGCCCCTGTTGGCCTGTCTCTCAAAAAATCTTACGATTAATTTTGTCGTAAGTTTGGCATTTTGCAATGAATAATTCCACACTTACAACAATTTTTAATCGCAAGACGTTTTGAGAAATGGGCCGCAAAAGTATGTGGTAACCCATCTTACAAATATACACCTTATCTGTAAAACCTTGCCCCGATTCTTGTGTGAAATTAGCTGCTTGAATTATGTCTGTTAGTGATGTATGTAACATTAAAGCCACAATTGAATAACATATAACTCAATAGTACTCTGTAAGTGTAAGCACAATCACAAGTTTGTTCTATGTTAAATATAAATTTTTTTATAATTTTGTAATTTAAGTGAAATTGAAAGTAGATGATTCTAAATCTAAATTAGCTCATTGCATGTTGTTTGTAGGTATTATTCTATTGATAATCCTCAGTATTCTCAATTTGGCCTGACACCGAATTAGATAGCCTGTAAAATCAGATCCTGACCAATTCTGCCGTGGTTAGGGTCAGATTTCATCAAGCTTACTTGATATAATTAATAGCATCAACTTTTTAAGATTTGTTTCATGACTAAAATGGTTCATGGGTAAAGCATTTCTAAAAGTTGTTTCTGCACACAAATCTAACCCTAACCATTTCCTCAAAAACTTTGCGCTTGAAATAGTTTTCAGAATAGGTAATTTCTATGCCCATTTACGAATAGCTGAAATTCTTTTTCGAGTCTGTGTGCAGGATTATCGATATACTGGAAAAAAGAATACACAAGTATGAATTAGAATTAGATTCAATTTGCTATTACTATTTTAACTAAATCGATAATCCTGCACTGTGACTTTACACCATATTGGGTCTTTTTGGCGGCTAAAAAAGGACCAAGTTTTGTTTGGCAATACGTGTTGTCAGGCCTAATTGAGATTATTATAAATATTATACTATACTGCGTGGAGTACTTAACCCTGTATCACAATTACTATTATTTGTGGTGAAACTTGTTTGCTACCAACTTTTTAAATCTTATTAATCTTCTCAGCGTTCATAGACTATTCTTTATCTGTTTTACGTATATTGTTGATTAAAAAATGTTAAATACCTAAAATTTATTCACCTTTTTTCATTGCGAACTTACCCAAATCTTGTCAACTCTTTTGTGAAACCCCACGTCTCCTACAGAAGAGCAAAGGCTGTGAAATAATTGTGTGCTATTGGCTGTGCACGTTAAAGATCCCTCAGTTGGAAATCGAAAATAACAGCAGGCTAATGCCACTGTCCTGGCAAAATTTCCCTCATTGCACACTGCATGGCGCTTGCCCGTCCTCATTAGCCCATACAGGTGCAGGAAAGCAGGACGTATAACTCCATTCAATTGAAATAATTTTGATATTGTCTGACGTCTGTATGATTACGCCCAATCTATAAGTTGCCGACTATTAACTCGTTACTCCACCCTGCTACGTATTTTTCTTTGCTCAATAGTCAACCGTAATTGTGGAATGGACGAGTAGCTAGTGAGCAAGATTGTTGAATGCTAGGCCCCTCTCACACTCAGAACCCCCATGTCTGTCTCTGACCAGCAGATCTCTCCAAATGCCCTTGATAAGCAGAGTATAGCCATTTAATCAGGAAGCCCTGAAGTTTTTTTTGTTTTCTTTTGATTGGTTCAGAAAACACTGATCTGTTTGCTTAAATTTTAAATCTACCAGTACACTGTCATCTTATTGCAGCACTGGAGATACACTTCAACATGTTCCCTGCAAAACAAACACAGAAATTGTTTACTACACCGATTTAATTCACCAATTTTTCCAGTTTAATGATATAAACAAAAAGGTTTTGCCTGCTGTCCGCCATGTTTGTTTACGTTGGAAACCCGTAACGCTGTGCTTCAAATGTTTTTCAGTTGATTCCTCCAATTTCTGCTCATTTCTCAGCCTCACTGTTGATGCAGTAGATAAAACAAATTTTGATTTTGGCCTATGACCGTGAATTAGGCTGTAAAACCCCCTACTCTCTCGGAAACATTGGATTTAATTTTCGCTCCTAAAAACATTATCGTCAATTTACGGTCTAAGGGAGATAACTCCTTTTATCAATGTCATAATTTTTATTATCACAAGGCGACTTTATGCTGCCCTCTCGCTGTGTGACAATCAAGTCTACTTAGCAAGGGAGCTTACTCGTCAAGTGCTATAGTCTCGATTGTCACACAACGGTCCTGTCATAAGGTCGAAACCGCCGCATGTCAATTCGACCATGATTATGAAAGTCGTCTGGTTACCATTAATAAAGGATGAACCTCTATCTTTTGTGTTCAGTAAAGTAAAATAGCACAATTTCAAACGATTTAGATGTTTTGAAATCAACTAACAGTCGTAATTAAGTAGAAACCAATCAATTAAGATTAGCAGGGCGAGTTGTCGTCTGGGCGATTTTGTAACTGATAACTCTTTGTGTGACAATCAAGTCTAAAAATAGGGGAGCTTACTCGGTCACGTGCAGTAGTCGCGATTGTCACACAATGGTGCAGCCATTCAAGCAAAACCGCCCCATGCCAATTCGTCCTTATTTATTAATTTCTACTTTCTGCTATTAAGAAAGGACAGACAGCTGTCACATGTGTTTTAAAATGACAATCAGAACGATTTCAAACATGTGCAATAGAAAGAAGTCATGTAGCTTCTCGATTTAGTCTTGAAGAGACAATTTTCAGAACCCGAAGCGAGTTGACGTTTGGACGGTTTGGTTTTATCAATTATTCATTATGTGACAACCAAGACTACAAACGACGAGTTCTTTCCCTTAGACCGTAAATTTGCAGTGTTTTTTTAAAGAACAAAATAAAAACCCGTTTTCTTTTAAAAATAATGGATTAAACCTCTTAATTTTTAGTTCATTGCCAAGAAAACAATTCAACCGAATCACCACATCAACATGGTGACTAGAAACTTCTTAGAAATAGGTGAAATTAATTGAAAAACATTGTAGGCGAAACGCATCGGGTTTCCAACGTAAACAAACATGGCGGACATGGTGTTGGAATTTATTGTTTACATTTTTTAAATTGTGATTATTAGTGAATTAAAGTCTATTTTGATCCAATTTTTGTGTTGTATTTCTAGTGGATATGTTGGAGTGTGTCTCTGTTGCTTCAAAATGGGATGTCAATGCACTGGGACTCCTCTCAGTGAGATCTAAATGTGATAAATAAGACAATGCCTAATCAATGCTAATGGTCCTTCTTTGTTCTGTTATTATAAATAAATTGAAAATGGATTTCGAGATTTGTTTTACGGCTAGGATCGTTCGTGCTTGTTTTTTTTTACATGTTCTATGATCAAAGTTTCTATGGTGACTGACACATATACAGTCAGGATTATTCTTACCTTTTGCTGAAATTCAAACCCTTGGCACCTAATTGTTGAGCAAAAAAAAAAAAACCAGAATGGAGTTCTACATCCTACTATTCTGCACCTCTAAGGCTAATGAAGATGGGTCTACGCCGTGCAGTTAGCAAGAATGGCATGATTAGCCTACTCCTATTTTAATTTCCAACTGTCAAGATTTATAATTTGCACAGCCTGCAGCACACAGTCCTTGGTTTAATGTTATATCAGAATGACTATGATGCCTTTTCTAGACAGGTTTGGGAGCCGCGGTGGTTCAGTGAGTTAGACGCTTGCTTGTTAACCTCAGTAACCTAGGGGTCCAGGGTTCAATCCCGGCATGGGTTTAGATGAAAGCTTTGTTTTTTTCAACCCGGTTTCCCCCTGTCAGTGATGCATGGTGGAGGATGGGACAATAAACCGAGGTCCAGTGAGCTATTGGCTGTGCACGTTTAACATTCCTCGACTGGTGGACATCGGAAATAAGAGTAGGCTAATATTAAAGCCGCTGTACTGGCCAAATTTTCCTCATTGCACACTGCATGGCGTTTGTCCATCATCATTAGCCCATATTGGTGCAAAAAAAGTAGGACGTAAAACTCCATTTCATTTAATTTTTTCTAGAAAAACCTAAAGGTATCATTCAACTAGCTATAGACTGAGGTAATATTATTTCAAAGGACCAGCATTACAATTAATTCCATTACTTTCCTTTGAAACGTATTGATGGCTCCATGAGGTTGCTAAGTGTCTTGAGATGCCTTTAAAAATATAAATTGCCATATGCAGTCAAAAGATGACAAAGCAAGGAAAAAGGTGAGGGTAAAAAAAAAAATATTAAGGGGGAAGTCAGATTGCATATGAAAGATGAACTTGAAAATGTAAACTCAGTCTTTAGACGACACAAAAATTTTCTTCATCCACCAGGAAAAATGCAAGGAAACTAGACTTCAATATTCCTCATCTTCTCCCTCAATTTAAATAATTTCTTGCCTTTTGTGTAAGCGAGGGAATTTTTTTTGCTTTCTAAATTGAATTCCCCCTTGTTAATGTAATAGTTATGACATTGAAGTGTGATCAGTATTCATAATAAGTCGATTAAGTCGGTGCGTATGTGCAAATATATAAATGGCACAGGATATTCGACTTCTCACCCACCAGGAAAAAGCCAAAAAAACTCTTGCTCAAGACACTCAAGAGAAGTCAATACGTGAGCAACGGGGCGAGAAGATTGGACAAATTTTTCCTGCTTTTTCCTCAGCTTTTTTATACGCCCACACGTAAGTATGTGGATGCATGTAAGTATGGGCGTATATTGAGGTTGCCCTTGTCAGTCCGTCCGTCTGTCCATTCACATCTACCTTGTTCTCACTCTACATGCTATAATTCTCCATGGCTTCTTTTGATCATTTGTATGTGTGTCAATATTATTATGAAGATGTGCACTATTGAATTTGGTGATGATTCGATGATCTTCTTCAGAGATATCGCGTTCTTTTCTTGTGAACGAGTGGTCAAGAATAGATATGACCACAGTAGGCTTCCACACTCGACTTCTCAACAACGATAAAACAGGCGAAGAAACTCCACTTCTTGCTCCCGAGGAGTCAAGGCGAGAGGCATGGACATTTTTTTCTTGCCTTCTTTTTTTACCAAGATTAGAAATAGCTGCAGTCAACTTACATATTGTGACCATTGACAGCAGTGAAGCACTACAGGGCATGCTTACCCTTCCAGAACACCAATCATCACTCCTTCTGAAGAGCCGAAGGGTCAAAGGCCAGTCTAAGTGCCCTTAATACTGGTAAGGAAAGGTCAGTAAATTAAAATTGAAATGTTTGATTTTGTCTTCATTTATAATTTATCACAGATAAGGGTGGACAAGAAGCTGTTCTACAATGCCGCCAGTGCACTGGCCTCTCCTTCTGGAGTAATGGAGACAAACAATGACGTAAATCATTTAAAATTAACACAACATAAAGTAAAGATTAGGTTTATTTTCATATTTTAATAAAGTAAACAGAAAAAATCTCTGCCAGCTTCTGCTGTCCGCCATGTTTGTTGACGTTGGAGACACGTCGTTTTGCCAGGCTTCGAATGGTTTTTCTTTAATTTCAGCGCCTTCCACGGTCTTCGGGTTGATGCAGTCGATAAAAGAAATATTGATTTTGGTAAAGAGCCGTGAATTGAAATGTAAATCCCTTTCTTTCTCCAGAAACATCGGTTTTAATTTTCGCTTCAAAATAATCGCCGTCAATTTACGGTCTAAGGGGAAGAACTCTTGCTAACAATGTCATAGACTTGATTATCACAAATAAACTTTGTGACTTGCTATCCCCTATGTGTGACAATCGAGTCTAAAAAATCAAGGAAAGTTAACTCGTGCACCGTAGTCTCGATTGTCACACAACTTTGAAGGTATAGGGACAAAACCGCCGCATGTCAATTCGGCCATGATTATAAAATTAGCCTTTTTACCATAAATAAAGACTTAAACGTCATCTTTTATGTTTGATAGTGCTAAATATCACAATTTTGTTAGGTTCAGTGGTTTTGTAACCAATTAGCTATTGTAATTTAGAAGTAATAAGCCAATTAAGGTAAGCAGCGCGAGTTGACGTCTGGGCGATTTTGTAATTAACAACTCTTTGTATGACAATCAAGTCTACAACCAGGGGAGCTTACTCGGTCACGTGTAGTTGTCGCGATTGTCACACAATGGCGCAGCCATTCAAGCAAAACCGCCACATGCCAATTCGTACTTGTTTATTAATTTCTACTTTCTGCTATTAAGAAAAGATAGACAGCTGTCACATGTGTTTTGTAATGACAATCAGAACCATTTCAAACGTGTGCAATCTTTAGAAGCCATGTAGCTTCTCGATTTAGTCTTGAAGAGACAATTTTCAAAACCTGAAGCGAGTTGACGTTTGGACGGTTAGGTTTTATTGTTAAGTCATTATGTGACAACCAAGACTACAAAGGACGAGTTCTTTCCCTTAGACCGTAAATTTGCATTGTTTTTTTTAAAGAACGAAATAAAAACCCGTTTTCCTTTCAAAATAATGGATTAAACCTCTAAATTTTGAGTTCATTGCCAAGAAAACAATTCAACCGAATTACGACATCAAGATGGTGGCCAGAAACTTGTTAGAAATAGCTGAAATTAAATGAAAAACAATGTAGGCGAGACGTATCGGGTTTCCAACGTAAACAAACATGGCGGACATGGTGATGGAATTTATTGTTTACATTTTTAAAACTGTGATTTAAAGTGGATTAAAGAATATTTTGATCCAATTTTTGTGTTGTATTTCTAGTGGATATGTTGGAGTGTGTCTCTATTGCTTCAAAATGGGATGTCAATGCACAATAAGCAATAGAGCCTAATAAAAGAAGGTCATTCTCTGCTTTTCACAAAATAAGCACATGTTCTGTGATCAAAGATTCTATGGTGACTAACACCTAATCAGGATTATTCTTAGCGTGAGGAGAATTTGAACCCTTGGCACCTAATCATCGAGCAAAAACCACCAAAACAGAATGGATTTCTGCGTTCTACTTTATGCACCTCTTAGGTTAATGAAGGGCCAACGCCATGCAGTGTGCAAGGACCACATGACATGATTAGCCTACTCCTATTTTAATTTCCAACTGTCAAGGGATCATGCAGCATGCAGCACACAGTCCTCGGGTTAATGTTTAATGACTATGAAGCCTTTTCTAGACAGGTTTGGGAGCCGCAGTGGTTCAGTGTGTTAGACACTTGCTCGTTAACCTCAGTAACCTGGGGGCCCAGGGTTCAATCCCGGCATGGGTTTAGATGAAACCTTTGGTTTTTTTCAACCCAATTTCCCCCCCTCAGTGATGCATGGCGGAGGATGGAACATTAAACCGAGGTCCAGTGAGCTATTGGCTGTGCTAAAGATACCTTGACAGTTGGAAATTGAAAATAAGAGTAGGCTAATAGTAAAGCCACTGTACTGGCCAAATTTCCCTCATTGCACACTGCATGGCGTTTGCCCATCCTCATTAGCCCATACTGGTGCAATAAAAGGAGGACTGTAACTCCATTTCATTTAATCTTTTCTAGAAAAACCTAAAGGTATCATTCAACTAGCTATAGACTGAGGTAATATTATTTCAAAGGATAAGCATTACAATTAATTCCCTTACTTTTCTTTTGAAAAGTTGATTTAAATAATTTCTTGCCTTTTGTGTGGACAAGGAAATTTTTTTTCTATGAAAATAAGATTGAGCTTATTTATTATATATTATTGGGCAGATTTGTTTAGTCAGGCATGAATTGATCTTGTTGCACCTCTTGATTTTGACCTTTATAGTAGTGGCAAGTGACGCGCGCAAAGCAGACCATGCTTACTCTTTTCTAAACACCTGATGGTACTTCTCGTTTAGAAAGTCCACTACTATATAATTATTGCACCCGATTTTGTCATGCTCTGGACCAGATTTTTGATTAACGGAATTGTTTTGCTTGTACGGATTTTTATTATCTTTAGACACAAAAATTTCCTTCATCCACTGGAAAAATGCAAGGAAACTAGACTTCAATTTCTCTCTTCTTTTTGATTAACGGAATTGTTTTGCTTGTACGGATTTTTATAAGTCGATTAAGTCAATGCTTATGTGCAAATATAAAAAGGGCATAGGATATTCGAAGCCACCAGGTAAAAGCCAAAAAAAACCAAGAATGAAGTCAATACGTGAGCAACACGGCGAGAAAATTGGACAAATTTTTCCTGCTTTCTCCTCATCTTTTTTATACGCCCACACGTAAGTATGTGGATGCATGTAAGTATGGGCGTATATTGAGGTTGCCCCTGTCGGTCCGTCGTCTGTCCATTCACATCTACCTTGTTTTCACTCTCTACATGCTATAATTCTCCATGGATTCTTTTGTTATTTTGTATGTGTGTCTTAGATGTGCACTATTGAATTTGGTGACGATCTGATGATTTTCTTCAGAGATATCCCATAAATCCCTATCGCGTTTTTTTCTTGTGAACGAGTGGTCAAGAATAGATATGACCACAGTAGGCTTCCACACTCGACTTCTCAGCAACGATAAAACAGGGCGAAGATACTCCACTTCTTGCTCACGAGAAGTTCAGAAAGCCAAGGCGTGAGGCATGGACATTTTTTTTCTTGCCTTCTCTTCGCCTTCTTTTTACCAAGAGTAGAAATAGCCGCAGTCAACTTGCATATTGTGACCATTGACAGCAGTGAAGCACTACAGGGCATGCTAACCCTTCCAGAACATCAATCATCACAGGCCAGTCTAAGTGCCCTTAATACTGGACTGAAAGGGTGAGGAAAGGTCAGTAAATTAAAATTGAAATGTGTGATTTTGTCTTAATTTATAATTTATCACAGACGATCCGAGGGGTGGACAAGGACTGAAGGAGCTGTTCTACAATGCCGCCAGTGCACTGGCCTCTCCTTCTGGATTAATGGAGACAAACAATGACGTAAATCATTTAAAATTAACACAACATAAAGTAAAGATTAGGTTTATTTTCATATTTTAATTAAGTAAACAAAAAAAATCTCTGCCTGCTTCTGCTGGTCCGCCATGTTTGTTGACGTTGGAGACACGTCGTTTTGCCAGGCTTCGAATGGTTTTTCTTCAATTTCAGCGCCTTCCACGGCCTGAAATTCTGATTCTGTCGATTAAAGAAATATTGATTTTGGTAAAGAGCCGTGAATTGAGATGTAAATCCCTTTCTTTCTCCTGAAACATCGGTTTTAATTTTCGCTTCAAAATAGTCATCGTCAATTTGCGGTCTAAGGGGAAGAACTCCTGCTAACAATGTCATAGCCTTGATTATCACAAATAGACTTTATATGTTGCTGTCCTGTTTGTGTGACAATCAAGTCTACTTATCAAGGGGAGCTTACTCGTGTAGTCTCGATTGTCACACAGGGCGATATTGTAAATGATAACTCTTTGTATGACAATCAAGTCTATAACTAGGGGAGCCTACTCGGTCACGTGCAGTAGTCGCGATTGTCACACAATAGTATTGTCGTTCAAGCAAAACCGCCACATGCCAATTCGTCCTTGTTTATTAATTTCGGTTTTCTGCCAATAATAAAAGATAGACAGCTGTCGAATGTGTTTTACAATGACAATCAGAACGATTTCAAACGTGTGCAATAGAAAGAAGCCATGTAGCCTCTCGATTTAGTCTTGAAGAGACAATTTTTAAAACCCGAAGCGAGTTGACGTTTGGACGGTTTGGTTTTATTGATAATTCATTATGTGACAACCAAGACTACAAAGGACGAGTTCTTTCCCTTAGACCGTAAATTTGCATTGTTTTTTTCAAGAACGAAATAAAAACCCGTTTCCCTTTCAAAATAATGGATTAAACCGCTTAATTGTTGGTTCATTGCCAAGAAAACAATTCAACCGAATTACCACATCAAGATGGTGGCCAGAAACTTGATAGAAATTGATGAAATTAATTGAAAAACATTGCAGGCGAAAAGCATCGGGTTTCCAACGTAAACAAACATGGCGGACATGGTGATGGAATTTATTGTTTACATCTTTAAAACTGTGATTAAAAATGGATTAAAGAATATTTTTATCCATTTTTTGTGTTGTATTTCAAGTGGATATGTTGGAGTGTGTCTCTATTGCTTCAAGATTGAATGTCAATGCACTGGGCCTCCTCTCAGAGTGAGATCTAAATAAGACAATGCCTAATCAATGCTAATGGTCCTTTGCTCTGTTATTACCAATGTATTGAAAATGTGTTCAAATGGATTTCGAGATTTGTTTTACGGCTGGGATCGTTCGTGCTTGGGTTTTATTATTATGACATGTTCTGTGATCAAAGTTGCCATGGTGACTGACACCTATACAATCAGGATTATTCTTACCTTTTGTTGGAATTTGAACTCTTGGCACCAAATTGTTGAGCAAAAAAAAAAACCCAGAATGGAGTTCTACATCCTACAGCACACAGTCCTTGGTTTAATGTTATATCAGAATGACTATGATGCCTTTTCTAGACTGGTTTGGGAGCGCTGGTGGTTCAGTGAGTTAGACGCTTGCTTGTTAACCTCAGTAACCTAGGGGTCCAGGGTTCAATTCCGGCATGGGTTTAGATGAAAGCTTTGTTTTTTTCAACCCGGTTTCCCCCTGTCAGTGATGCATGGTGGAGGATGGGACAATAAACCGAGGTCCAGTGAGCTATTGGCTGTGCACGTTAAACATTCCTCGACTGTTGGAGATCGAAAATAAGAGTAGGCTAATAGTAAAGCAGCTGTACTGGCCAAATTTCCCTCATTGCCCATCATCATTAGCCCATACTGTTGCAAAAAAAGTAAGACGTAAAACTCCATTTCATTTAATTTTTTCTAGAAAAACCTAAAGGTATCATTCAACTAGCTATTTACTGAGGTAATATTATTTCAAAGGACCAGCATTACAATTAATTCCCTTACTTTTCTTTTGAAACGTATTGATGGCTCCATGAGGTTGCTAAGTGTCTTGAGATGCCTTTGAAAATATAAATTGCCATATGCAGTCAAAAGATGACAAAGCAAGGAAAAAGGTGAGGGTAAAAAAAAAAAAAGATATTAAGGGGGGCGAGCGTGAAGTCAGTGCGCATATGAAAGATGAACTTGAAAATGTAAACTCAGTCTTTAGACGACACAAAAATTTTCTTCATCCACCAGGAAAAATGCAAGGAAACTAGACTTCAATATTCCTCATCTTCTCCCTCAATTTAAATAATTTCTTGCCTTTTGTGTGGGCGAGGGAATTTTTTTTGCTTTCTAAATTGTATTCCCCTTGTAAATGTAATAGTTATGACATTGAAGTGTGATCAGTATTCATAATAAGTCGATTAAGTCGATGCGTATGTGCAAATATATAAATGGCACAGGATATTCGACTTCTCACCCACCAGGAAAAAGCTAAAAAAAAAACAAGACACCCAAGAGAAGTCAATACGTGAGCAACGCGGCGAGCCGATTGGCCAAATTTTTCCTGCTTTCTCCTCAGCTTTTTTATACACCCACACGTAAGTATGTGGATGCATGTAAGTATGGGCGTATATTGAGGTTGCCCCTGTCTGTCCATTCACATCTACCTTGTTCTCACTCTACATGCTATAATTCTCCATGGATTCTTTTGATCTTTTGTTGCCGTGTGCTATTGGCTGTGCACTTAAAGATCCCTCGACAGTTGGAAATCGAAAATAAGAGCAGGCTAATGCCGCTGTCCTGGCAAAATTTCTCTCGTTGCACACTGCATGGCGTTTGCCCGTGCTCAATTAGCCCATATAGGTGCAGAAAAGTAGGATGTAAAACTCCATTCATTTTTTTTATCTTTTGTATGTGAGTCAATATTATTATGAAGATGTGCACTATTTTATTTGGTGATGATTTGGTGATCTTCTTCAGAGATATCCCGTTCTTTTCTTGTGAACGAGTGGTCACAAATAGATGTGACCACAGTAAGCTTCCACACTCGCCTTCTCAGCAATGATAAAACAAGGCGAAGAAACTCCACTTCTTGTGGACAAGAAGTTGAGAAAGCCAAAGCGAGAGGCATGGACATTTTTTTTCTTGCCTTCTTTTCGCCTTCTTTTTACCATAGTAGAAATAGCCAGTCAACTTACATATTGTGACCACAGATGGCAGTGAAGCACTATAGGGCATGCTAACCCTTCCAGAACACCAATCATCACTCTTACTGAATAGCCAAAGGGTCAAAGGCCAGTCTTAGTGCCCTTAATACTGGGCTGAAAGGGTAAGGAAAGGTCAGTAAATTAAAATTGAAATGTGTGATTTTGTCTTAATTTATCACAGATGAGGGGTGGACAAGGAGTTGTTCTACAATGCCGCCAGTGCACGGGTCTCTCCTTCTGGAGTAATGGAGACAAACAATGACGTAAATCATTTAAAATTCACACAAGATAAAGTAAAGATTAGGTTTATTTTCATATTTTAATTAAAGAGGCACAGGCTTCATTTTCGTGGGTCGATTTTTCCAAGTCTCAGAAACGGGGACTTTTTAGCTCAGCAATTTAGTACTGGTTATCACAACTCACCATTGAAATTTGAGCCTTCAAATCCATGTGCATCCATAATTATTAGCATTTGAAAGTTATAATGCCCTACTACACATTAGCAATACTATGCAATATATAGAAAAGTCATCTATAGAAATAGAAGGAGAAATGTCTAATTTAAGATATATTTGAAGGAAATATGCAATTTTTGTACATTTCTAGTGCTTCTGAAGGATACTTAAGTATATTCAAGACTCAAATCAACCAATAAAAATGAAGACTGGTCCCCTTTAAGTAAACAATGAGATTCTGCCTGCCGTCCGCCATGTTTGTTGACGTTGGAGACGCGTTTTGCCAGGCTTCGAATGGTTTTTCCTCATTTTTCTTCGCCTTTCTCGACCTTCGGCTTGATGCAGTCGATAAAAGAAATATTGATTTTGGTAAAGAGCCATGAATTGGGATGTAAAACTCTTTCTTTCTCAAGAAACATCGGTTTTAATATTCGCTTCAAAATAATCATCGTCAATTTACGGTGTAAGGGGAAGAACTCTTGCTAACAATGTCATAGCCTTGGTTATCACAAATAGACTTTATACGCTTTTGTCCTGTTTGTGTGACAATCAAGTCTACCTATCAAGGGAGCTTACTCGTGGAAGTACTATAGTCTCGACTGTCACACAACAACACTGTCATAGAGACGAAACCGTCGCATGTCAATTCGGCCATGATTATAAAATGAGCCTTTGTACCATAAATAAGGACATTAACGTAATTTTTTATGTCTGATAGTGCTAAATATCACAATTTTGTAAGGTTCGGTGGTTTTGAAACCAATTAGCTATCGTAATTTAAAAGTAATAAGCCAATTAAGGTAAGCAGGGCGAGTTGACGTCTGGGCGATTTTGTAACTAACAACTCTTTGTATGACAATCAAGTCTACAACTAGGGGAGCTTACTCGGTCACGTGCAGTAGTCGTGATTGTCACACAATAGTACTGTCGTTCAAGCAAAACCGCCACATGCCAATTCGTCCTTGTTTATTAATTTCTTCTTTCTGCTATTAATAAAGGAAAGAAAGCTGTCACATGTGTTTTGTAATGAAAATCAGAACGATTTAAAACGCGTGCAATAGAAAGAAGCCATGTAGCTTCTCGATTTAGTCGTGACAAGACAATTTTCAAAACCCGAAGCGAGTTGACGTTTGGACGGTTAGGTTTTATTGATAATTCATTATGTGACAACCAAGACTACAAAGGACGAGTTCTTTCCCTTAGACCGTAAATTTGTATTGTTTTTTTAATAGAACGAAATAAAAACCCGTTTTCCTTTTAAAATAATGGATTAAACCTCTAAATTATTGATTCATTGCCAAGAAAACAATTCAACCGAATTACCACATCAAGATGGTGGCCAGAAACTTCTTAGAAATAGGTGAAATTAATTGATAAACATTGTAGGCGAAACGTATCGGGTTTCCAACGTAAACAAACATGGCGGACACTTGATGGAATTTATTGTTTACATTTTTAAAACTGTGATTTAAAGTGGATTAAAGATTATTTTTATCCAATTTTTGTGTTGTATTTCAAGTGGATATGTTGGAGTGTGTCTCTATTGCTTCAAAATGGGATGTCAAAGCACTGGGACTCCTTCTCAGAGAGATCAAAATGTGATAAATAAGACAATGCCTAATCAATGCTAATGGTCCTTCTCTGCTCTGTTATTACCAATGTTGCCAAAGTATTACCAATGGTGTTAAAATAGATTTCGAGATTTGTTTTATGGTTAGGATCGTTCGTGCTTGGGTTTTATTATTTACATGTTCTGTGATCAAAGTTTCTATGGTGACTGACACCTATACAATCAGGATTATTATTACCTTTTGTTGGAATTCGAACCCTTGGCACCTAATTGTTGAGCAAAAAAAAAAAAAACCAGAATGGAGTTCTACATCCTACTACTCTGCACCTCTAAGGCTAATGAAGATGGGTCTACGCCGTGCAGTTAGCAAGAATGGCATGATTAGCCTACTCCTATTTTAATTTCCAACTGTCAAGATTTATAATGTGCACAGCCTGCAGCACACAGTCCTTGGTTTAATGTGATATCAGAATGACTATGATGCCTTTTTCTAGACTGGTTTGGGAGCCATGGTTGCTCAAGTGTGTTAGACGCTTGCTCGCTAACCTGAAGGTCCAGGGTTCAATCCAGCCATGGGTCTAGATGAAACCTTCGTTTTTTTCAACCCGGTTTCCCCCTGTCAGTGATACATGGCGGACGGATGGGACAATAAACCAAGTCCTAGCTTGCTACTGGCTGTGGACGTTTGACATTACTCGACTGTTGGAAATCGAAAATAAGAGCAGGCTAATGCTGCTGTCCTGGCAAATTTCCCTCATTGCACACTTCATGGCGTTTGCCTGTCCTCAATTAGCCCATACAGGTGCAAAAAAAGTAGGACATAAAACTCCATCCATTTCAGCCTCTGAAAATATGGGTTGCCACAAGCAGTCAAAATATGACAAAGCAGGGAATAAAGGGATAAAAAAAAAATATTAAGGGGGCAAGCGTGAAGTCAGTGCGCATATGAAAAGATGAACTTGAAAAATGATTTCTTGCCTTTTGTGTGGGCGAGGGAATTTTTTTTTGCTTTCTAGATTGTATTCCCCCTTGTAAATGTAATAGTTATGACATTGAAGTGTGATCAGTATTCATAATAAGTCCATTATGTCGGTGCGTATGTGCAAATATATAAATGGCACAGGATATTCGACTTCTCAACCACCAGGAAAAAGCTAAAAAAAAACCCAAGATTTCTTGCTCAAGACACTCAAGAGAAGTCAATACGTGAGCAACGCGGCAAGAAGATTGGACAAAATTTTCCTGCTTTCTCCTCAGCTTTTTTTATACGCCCACACGTAAGTATGTGGATGCATGTAAGTATGGGCGTATATTGAGGTTGCCCCTGTCAGTCCGTCGGTCTGTCCACTGTACCTTATTCTCGCTCTAAATGCTATAATTTTGATTTTGATTCTTTTGATCTTTTGTATGTGTGTCAATATTATTATGAAGATGTGCACTATTGAATTTAGTGATGATCAGACGATTTTCTTCAGAGATATCGCATAAAAATCTATCGCGTTCTTTTCTTGTGACCAAGAAGTCGTAAATAGATATGTCCACAGTAGGCTTCCACACTGGACTTCTCAGAAACGATAAAAAAAAAAGGAAAGGAAACACCACTTCTTGCTCACAAGTCGAGAAAGCCAAGGCGCGAAGCATGGACATTTTTTTCTTGCCTTCTTTTTTTTTAACAAGAGTCGAAATAGCCACAGTCAACTTACATATTGTGACCATTGACAGCAGTAAAGCACTACAGGGCATGCTAACCCTTCCAGAACAACAATCATCACTCCTACTGAATAGCCAAAGGGTCAAAGGCCAGGCTGAAAGGGTAAGGAAAGGTCAGTAAATTAATATTGAAATGTGTGATTTTGCCTTCATTAATGATTTAATCATTTATCATTGCATGGACAAGGAGCTGTCTTACAATGCCGCCAGTGCACTGGCCTCTCCTTCTGGAGTAATGGAGACAAACAGCGAAATAACTGATTTAAAATTAACACAACATAAAGTATCGATTAGGTTTATTTTCAAATTTTAATAAAGTAAACAAAAACAATCTCTGCCTGCCGTTCGGCGTCCGCCATGTTTGTTGACGTTGGAGACACGTCGTTTTGCCAGGCTTCGAATGGTTTTTCTTCAATTTCAGCGCCTTCCACGGCCTTCGGGTAGATGCAGTCGATAAAGAAATAATGATTTTGGTAAAGAGCCGTGAATTGAGATGTAAATCCCTTTCTTTCTCAAGAAACATCGGTTTTAATTTTTGCTTCATAATAATCGCCGTCAATTTGCGGTCTAAGGGGAAGAACTCCTGCTAACAATGTCATAGCCTTGATTATCACAAATAGACTTTATACGCTGCTGTCCTGTTTGTGTGACAATCAAGTCTACTTATCAAGGGAGCTTACTCGTGCCAGTACTATAGTCTCGATTGTCACACAACGGCACTGTCATAGAGACGAAACCGCCGCATGTCAATTCGGCCATGATTATAAAATGAGCCTTTTTACCATAACTAAAGACTTTAACGTCATCTTTTATGTTTGATAGTGTTAAATATCTCAATTTGTTTAGCTTCGGTGGTTTTGTAACCAATTAGCTATCGTAATTTAGAAGTAATAAGTCAATTAAGGTAAGCAGGGCGAGTTGTCGTCTGGGCGATTTTGTAACTGACAACTCTTTGTATGACAATCAAGTCTACAACAAGGGGAGCTTACTCGTTCACGTGCAGTAGTCGCGATTGTCACACAATGGTGTAGCCATTCAAGCAAAACCGCCACATGCCAATTCGTCCTTATTTATTAATTTCTACTTTCTGCTATTAAGAAAGGATAGACAGCTGTCACATGTATTTTGTAATGAAAATCAGAAAGATTTCAAACGTGTGCAATAGAAAGAAGTCATGTAGCTTCTCGATTTAGTCTTGAAGAGACAATTTTTAAAACCCGAAGCGAGTTGACGTTTGGACGGTTTGGTTTTATTGATAATTCATTATGTGACAACCAAGACTACAAAGGACGAGTTCTTTCCCTTAGACCGTAAATTTGCATTGTTTTTTTAAAGAACGAAATAAAAACCCGTTTCCCTTTCAAAATAATGGATTAAACCTCTTAATTGTTGGTTCATTGCCAAGAAAACAATTCAACCCAATTACCACATCAAGATGGTGGCCAGAAACTTGTTAGAAAGCGATGAAATTAATTGAAAAACATTGTAGGCGAAACGCATCGGGTTTCCAACGTAAACAAACATGGCGGACACGTGATGGAATTTATTGTTTACATGTTTTAAATTGTGATTATAACTGGATTAAAGTCTATTTTGATCCAATTTTTGTGTTGCATTTCTAGCGGAGATGTTAAAGAGTGTCTTTATTGTTTCAAAATGGATGTCAATGCACTGGGACTCCTCTCAGAGTGAGGTCTAAATGTGATAAATAAGACAATGCCTAATCAATGCCAATGGTCCTTCTCTGCTCTGTTATAACCAAGGTATTGAAAATGTGTTCGAATGGATTTCGAGATTTGTTTTACGGCTGGGATCGTTCGTGCTTGGGTTTTATTATTCACAAAATAAGCACGAGTACCGTGATCAAAGTTTCTATGGTGACTGACACCTAAACAATCAGGATTATTCTTACCGTGAGGAGAATTTGAACCCTTGGTACCTAATCAACGAGCAAAAAAAAAACAAAGCAGAATGGATTTCTGCGATCTACTTTACGCACCTCTTGGGTTAATGAAGAAGGGCCAACGCCATGCAGTGTGCAAGGACCACATGATTAGCCTACTCCTATTTTAATTTCCAACAGTCAAGGGATCATGCAGCACGCAGCACACAGTCATCAGGTTAATGTTTCATCAGAATGCCTTTTCTAGACAGGTTTGTGAGCTGCAGTGGCTCAAGTGTGTTAGACGCTTGCTCGCTAACCTGAACCCAGTGTCCCCCTGTCAGTGATGTATGGCGGAGGATGGGGCAATAAACCAAGGTCCAGTGAGCTACTGGTTGTGCACGTTAAACATTCCTCGACTGTTGGAGATCGAAAATAAAAGCAAAGCCGTTGTACTGGCCAAATTTCCCTCATTGCACACTGCCTGGCGTTTGCCGATCCTCATTAGCCCATACTGGTGCAAAAAAAGTAGGACGTTAAACTCCATTTCATTTAATTTTTTCTAGAAAAACCTAAAGGTATCATCCAACTAGCTATAGACTGAGGTAATATTATTTCAAAGGACCAGTATTACAATTAATTCCCTTGTCTTTTGAAACATATTGTCAGCTCCATGAGGGTTGCTAAGTGTCTTGAGATGCCCTTGAAAATATAAATTACCATATGCAGTCAAAAGATGTCAGAGGAAAAAGGCGAGGAAGTGCATATGAAAAAATGGAAACTCGGTCTTTAGATGACACAAAAATTTCCTTCATCCACTGGAAAAATGCAAGAAAACTAAACTTCAATATTCCTCATTTCTCCCTCAATTACGAAAAGTCGATTTAAATTTTTTTTGCTTTCTATGAAAATAAGATTGAGCTTAGGGAGATTTTATTACCCCTTGTAAATGTAATAGTTATGACATTGAAGTGTGATCAGTATTCATAATATGTCAATTAAGTCGGTGCATATGTGCAAATACATGTATATAAATGGCATAGGATATTTGACTTCTCAGCCACAAGAAAAAAGCCAAAAAACAAGAATTCTTGCTCAAGACACTCAAGAGAAGTCAATACGTGAGCAATGTGGCGAAAAGATTGGGCAAATTTTTCCTGCTTTCTCCTCACCTTTTTTTATACACGCAAGTATGTCGATGAATGTAAGTATGGGCGTATATTGAGGTTGCCCCTGTCAGTCCGTCGGTCTGTCCATTCACATCTACCTTGTTCTCACTCTACAGGCTATAATTCTCCATGGATTCTTTTGAAATTTTGTATGTGTGTCAATATCATTATGAAGATGTGCACTATTGAATTTGGTGATGATTCGATGATAGTTCTCAGAGATATTGCATAAAACTCTGATATCGCGTTCGTTTTTTGGCTCGTGCTCACTCTACGGGCTTCAATTCTCCATGGATTCTTTGAATCATTTGAATGTGTGTCAATATCATTTTAAAGATGTGTACTATTGAATTTGGTGATGATTCGATGATAGTTCTCAGAGATATTGCATAAAACTCTGATATCGCGTTCGTTTTTTGGCTCGTGCTCACTCTACGGGCTTCAATTCTCCATGGATTCTTTGAATCATTTGAATGTGTGTCAATATCATTTTAAAGATGTGTACTATTGAATTTGGTGATGATTCGATGATAGTTCTCAGAGATATTGCATAAAACTCTGCTATCGTGTTTGGTTTTTTCGCTCGTGCTCACTCTATGGACTACAATATTTTGGCTCATTTGAATGTGTGTCAATATTATTATGAAGATGTGCATTGAATTGAATTTGGTGATGATTCGATGATCTTCTTCAGAGATATCCCGTTCTTTTCTTGTGACCAAGAAGTCGAAAATAGATATGACCACAGGGTGTCTAGGCAAGTCGTCGACACGCCAACTCGTCGACAGTCAACTCGTCGAAAAACTTGACCAAGTCGTCGACAGACTTGACCAACTCGTCGACACATCATAAGACGACTCGTCGACAAATTTTATTTAAATAATATCATTATTTTAGTCGAGTTTTTTCTTTATTTTCTTATTGGATATATTACGGGGTTTCATAAGTGAGTTCGTTATGCAATTGGCGAGTGATAAACGGTAAAAATTGGCCCGCAAATTTTCGGTACAAATCAACAGAAACCCAACGGCCCATCGCAGCAGACATTTCGCATATTATTTGTATGAATTGAATAGTAGCCTTAAAAAAATTCTATGAATTTAAGATAGTTTTTAGGTAGATGAAAGTACCAACCGATAAAATAATGTTTTTGAAAATACGATTTTAACGGGAATTTTCCGAAAAGTGTATTATTTTCACGGGTAATTTTTTGGAGGGAAGCATCTCTATTTCGGTTTGAATATTTCCAAACTTATATTTCGGTGGACCTAAAGACATTCTGCAGACAAATGAAATGAAATTGATAATACAATTTTGAATATTTGTGATAGGCCCCTAGTAGATCAGGGAATAAATTTCAGAAGAGAATCGACTTCTCAGCAACGATTAAACAAGGCGAAGATACTCCACTTCTTGCTCACGAGAAGTCTAGATCAAGAAAACTTAGGCAAGAGGCATGGAAATTATTTTTCTCATCTTCTCTAAGCCTTTTTTTTACTAAGAGTAGAAATAACCGCAGTCAACTTACATATTGTGACCATTGACAGCAGTGAAGCACTGCAGGGCATGCTAACCCTTCCAGAACACCAATCATCACTCCTACTGAATAGCCGAAGGGTCAAAGGCCAGTCTAAGTGCCCTTAATACTGGGCTGAAAGGGTAAGGAAAGGTCAGTAAATTAAAATTGAAATGTGTGATTTTGTCTTAATTTATAATTTATCACAGACGAGGGGTGGACAAGGACTGAAGGAGCTGTTCTACAATGCCGCCAGTGCACTGGCCTCTCCTTCTGGATTAATGGAGACAAACAATGACGTAAATCATTTAAAATTAACACAACATAAAGTATCGATTAGGTTTATTCTCATATTTTAATAAAGTAAACAATGAGATTCCGCCGGCCGTCCGCCATGTTTGTTGACGTTGGAGACGCGTTTTGCCAGGCTTCGAATGGTTTTTCCTCAATTTCCTTGCCTTTTTCGGCCTTCGGGTTGATGCAGTCGATAAAAGAAATATTGATTTTGGTAAAGAGCCGTGAATTGAGATGTAAATCCCTTTCTTTCTCCAGAAACATCGGTTTTAATTTTCGCTTCAAAATAGTCATCGTCAATTTGCGGTCTAAGGGGAAGAACTCCTGCTGACAATATCATAGACTTGATTATCACAGATAAACTCTGTGACTTGCTATCCCGCTGTGTGACAATCGAGTCTAAAAATCAAGGAAAGTTAACTCGTTCACCGTAGTCTCGATTGTCACACAACTTTGCAGGTATAGGTACAAAACCGCCGCCTGTCAATTCGACCATGATTATAAAATTAGCCTTTTCACTCTTAATAAAGGATCAACAGCTATCTGTTGTGTTCAGTAAAGTAAACTAGCACAATTTCAAACGATTTAGATGTTTTGAAATCAACTAACGGTCGTAATTAAGCAGAAACAAGTCAATTAAGATAAGCAGGGCGAGTTGACGTCTGGGCGATTTTGTAACTGATAACTCTTTGTATGACAATCAAGTCTACAACTAGGGGAGCTTACTCGTTCACGTGCAGTAGTCGCGATTGTCACACAATGGGGCAGCCATTCAAGCAAAACCGCCACATGCCAATTCGTCCTTGTTAATTAATTTCGACTTTCTGCTATTAATAAAGAATAGACAGCTGTCAAATGTGTTTTACAATGACAATCAGAACGATTTCAAACGTTTGCAATCTTTAGAAGCCACGTAGCTTCTCGATTTAGTCTTGAAAAGACAATTTTTAAAACCCGAAGCGAGTTGACGTTTGGACGGTTTGGTTTTATTGATAATTCATTATGTGACAACCAAGACTACAAAGGACGAGTTCCTTCCCTTAGACCGTAAATTTGCATTGTTTTTTTAAAGAACGAAATAAAAACCCGTTTTCCTTTCAAAATAATGGATTAAACCTCTTAATTATTGATTCATTGCCAAGAAAACAATTCAACCGAATTACCACATCAACATGGTGGCCAGAAACTTGTTAGAAATAGATGAAATTAATTTAAAAACATTGTAGGCGAAACGCATCGGGTCTCCAACGTAAACAAACATGGCGGACATGTGATGGAATTTATTGTTTATTTTTAAAACTGTTTTAAAGTGGATTAAAGAATATTTTTATCCAATTTTTGTGTTGTATTTCAAGTGGATATGTTGGAGTGTGTCTTTATTGCTTCAAAATGGGATGTCAATGCACTGGGACTCCTTTCAGTGAGATCTAAATGTGATAAATAAGACAATGCCTAATCAATGCTAATGGTTCTTCTTTGCTCTGTTATTATAAATGTATTGAAAATGTGTTCAAATGGATTTCGAGATTTCTCTTACGGCTAGGATCGTTCGTTCTTGGGTTTTTTGACATGTTCTGTGATCAAAGTTTCTATGGTGACTGACACATATACAGTCAGGATTATTCTTACCTTTTGTTGGAATTTGAACTCTTGGCACCAAATTGTTGAGCAAAAAAAAAAACCCAGAATGGAGTTCTACATCCTACTTTTCTGCACCTCTAAGGCTAATGAAGATGGGTCTACACCGTGCAGTTAGCAAGAATGGCATGATTAGCCTACTACTTAATTTCCAACTGTCAAGATTTATAATGTGCACAGCCTGCAGCACACAGTCCTTGGTTTAATGTTATATCAGAATGACTATGATGCCTTTTCTAGACAGGTTTGGGAGCCGCGGTGGTTCAGTGAGTTAGACGCTTGCTTGTTAACCTCAGTAATCTAGGGGTCCAGGGTTCAATCCCAGCATGGGTTTAGATGAAAGCTTTGTTTTTTTCAACCCGGTTTCCCCCTGTCAGTGATGCATGGTGGAGGATGAGACAACAAACTGAGGTCCAGTGAGCTATATGTTGTGCACGTTAAACATTCCTCGACTGTTGGAGATCGAAAATAAGAGTAGGCTTATATTAAAGCTGCAGTACTGGCCAAATTTCCCTCATTGCACACTGCATGGCATTTGCCCATCATCATTAGCCCATACTGGTGCAAAAAAAGTAGGACGTAAAACTCCATTTCATTTAATTTTTTCTAGAAAAACCTAAAAAAAAATATTAAGGGGGGCGAGCGTGAAGTCAGTGCGCATATGAAAGATGAACTTGAAAATGTAAACTCAGTCTTTAGACGACACAAAAATTTTCTTCATCCACCAGGAAAAATGCAAGGAAGCTAGACTTCAATATTCCTCATCTTCTCCATCAATTTAAATAATTTCTTGCCTTTTGTGTGGACGCGGGAATTTTTTTTGCTTTCTAAATTGTATTCCCCCTTGTAAATGTAATAGTTATGACATTGAAGTGTGATCAGTATTCATAATAAGTCGATTAAGTCGGTGCGTATGTGCAAATATATAAATGGCACAGGATATTCGACTTCTCAACCACCAGGAAAAAGTCGAAACTAAAATTCTTGCTCAAGAGAAGTTAATACGTGAGCAACGCGGCGAGAAGGTGTGACAAATTTTTCCTGCTTTCTCCTCAGCTTTTTTATACGCCCACACGTAAGTATGTGGATGCACGTAAGTATGGGCGTATATTGAGGTTGCCCCTGTCTGTCCATTCACATCTACCTTGTTCTCACTCTACATGCTATAATTCTCCATGGATTCTTTTGATCTTTTGTTCCCGTGTGCTATTGGCTGTGCACGTTAAAGATCCCTCGACAGTTGGAAATAAAAAAAAAAGAGCAGGCTAATGCCGCTGTCCTGGCAAAATTTTCCTCATTGCACACTGCATGGCATTTGCCCGTGTTCTTTTGCCCATATAGGTGCAGAAAAGTAGGACGTAAAACTCTATTCATTTTTTTGATCTTTTGTATGTGTGTTAAAATCATTATGAAGATGTGCACTATTTTATTTGGTGATGATTAGATGATCTTCTTCAGAGATATCCCGTTCTTTTCTTGTGAACAAGGGGTCAAGAATAGATATGACCACAGCAGGCTTCCACACTCAACTTCTCAGCAACGATAAAACAAGGCGAAGAAACTCCACTTCTTGCTCACGAGAAGTTGAGAAAGCCAAGGCGAGAGGCATGGAAATTTTTTTCTTGCCTTCTCTTTGCCTTCTTTTTTTACCAAGAGTAAAGTTAGCCGCAGTCAACTTTACATATTGTGACCATTGACGGCAGTGAAGCACTACAGGGCATGCTAACCCTTCTAGAACACCAATCATCACTCCTACTGAATAGCCAAAGGCCAGTCTAAGTGCCCTTAATACTAGTAAGGAAAGGTCAGGAAATTAAAATTGAAATGTATGATTTTGTCTTCATTTATAATTTACCACAGACGAGGGGTGGACAAGGACTGAAGGAGCTGTTCTACAATGCCGCCAGTGCACTGGCCTCTCCTTCTGGAGTAATGGAGACAAACAATGACGTAAATCATTTAAAATTAACACAAGATAAAGTAAAGATAAGGTTTATTTTCATATTTTAATAAAGTAAACAATGAGATTCTGCCTGCCGTCCGCCATGCCATGTTTGTTGACGTTGGAGACACGTCGTTTAGCTAGGCTTCGAGTGGTTTTTCTTCAATTTCTTCGCCTTTCTGGTCCTTCGGGTTGATGGAGTAGATAAAAGAAATATTGATTTTGGTAAAGAGCCATGAATTGGGATGTAAAAAGCTTTCTTTCTCAAGAAACATCGGTTTTAATTTTCGCTTCAAAATAATCGCCGTCAATTTGCGGTCTAAGGGGAAGAACTCTTGCTGACAATATCATAGACTTGATTATCACAAATAGACTTTGTGACTTGCTATCCCGCTGTGTGACAATCGAGTCTTAAAAACCAAGGAAAGTTAACTCTTCATTGTAGTCTCGATTGTCACACAACTTGGCAGGCATAGGAACAAAACCGCCGCCTGTCAATTCGACCATGATTATAAAATTAGCCTTTTCAGTGTTAATAAAGGATCAATCGATGTCTTTTGTGTTCTGTAAAGCAAAATAGCTAAATTTTAACCAATTTAGTTGATTCAAAACTAACTAGCTTCTCTGATTTAGTAGAAACTAGTCAATTAAGATAAGCAGGTCGAGTTGACGTTGGGCGTTGTGGTATTATGGATTTTTCGCTGTGTGACAATCCAGACTACTTTAAAATCAAGGGAGCCTACTCGTACCCCATAGTCTCGATTGTCACACAACGTTACAACCATAGGGACGAAACCGCCGCATGTCAAATCGCTCCTTATTTGAGAAATAGTCTTTTAACTATTAATGAAGGATGAACCGATATCTTTTGCGTTTTGTAATGCACAATAGATCAATTTTGAACGTCGACAATGTTTTGAAATCAACTAACTCTTGTGATTTAGTTGAAATCAGCCAATTAAAAAAGTCGGGACGAGTTGACTAATGGCGGCTCGTGTCTATATAAATTACATCATGTGACAATCAAGACTACAACAGGGGAAGTCACTCGTACTGGAAATCTATGACGAGTTCTTTCCCTTAGACCATAAACTTTTGTGAACAAGACATTTTGACATCCAAGACTACGGCTTTTACTAAAACGAGTTCCTTCCCTTTGACCGTTAGTTGACCATGTGTTTTGACTGAACAGAATTCAAAACGGTTCTTTTTGGAAGGTAAGGGATTATTTACGCTAATTTATGTCTCATTTGTTTTGAAAAAATATTTTACAGCCTGCCGTATGCAAATAAATGCGTGAATTCCAAAGAATAAGCCGAAATTAATTGGAAACCATTTGAGGAGAGGCGTAGCGTGTTTCCAACGGTAACAAACATGGCGGACATGGTTCAGAAATCAGATGGTTTTCATTCAAAAGAAAGTAAAAATCAGTAAATTGACGCGTTTTCTTTACTAAATCTTGTGTTTATTTTCAAGTGAAAGTTCATTTGTGTCTCTCCATTGCATCACTGAGAGATGACAATCAATGTATTGGGAGAAAATGAACAAAACAAGGCATGGTTTTTCTTTCATTTTGCCTTTTAACTTTTTGGTTTGGGATCTGTCATTCATGAATTGAAATCCAAGTAGGCCTACCGTAATGAAGTTTGTTAAACCACAATGCCAATTAGCCAATTTAAGCTTATTTATTTAATTAGAATTTTTTCTTTGTTGTGGAATTGGCAGTTGTTTGTAAATAAAGGCAATTAAAATAAACCAAAACTATTCAATATTTTTATTAATCAAATATTTTAAAACAAATTCCTGAATATATTTCTATAGCTAACACTATGAAAATCACAGAAAATATTTTATCCACTAAAAATACTAATATAAAACCTCATTTAAATTAACTTGGTTTTACAAACAGTTCACTGGTAGGAAATTTATCCAAAGGCTGAGAATAGAGTCACCAAGTTTCGGACTATTAGAAAATGTTGACAATAGGCCCTACTAAGGAGAGTCAAAACTAACGTAAATATTTCAACAAAATTCTTCTTAATTTCAGGAATGTTTTTAAATCCAAAATAAATATGTTATCCTAATTCAAACCTTTATATTTCAGATTTATTTGGCACCACCAACATGTTTGAAAAGTTTACAGCAAGAAGTGGAATGAAAATCAGTTTAAAATTGAATCAAAATCAAGTCCCATCGGCTCAATATGTTATTCCTTGAAGCGAAATTTGAAAAATATCAAGAAATGGTTGATCAAGCCAGGTGAGCATTTGATTATATTTTAAAAAATCAGAACCTGTTTCTCAAAAAATCTTACGATAAATTTTGTCGTAGGTTCAGCATTTTGCAATGAATAATTCCACACTTAAGACATTTAATCGAAAGACTTTTCAGAAACCGGCATCTGAATTTTATGGATAGTTACAGGTAAGTTTTTATAACTTAAATAAATATAAAAATTGTAAATACATAAAAAAAGAAATGGCTATTTACTACAATGTATAAAGGTTCAAGGATGGAATGCAAGTTTTGGACGGAAACACATAAAAATCAATCAATAAATAAATAAATCAATAAATTAAAAAAATATAAAAAGAGCACTTTTTACAATAAATAATGTCATCTTTGTCACAAAACAATTTAAGGTAAGAAAATAACGGAAATTTGCTTTGATGTAAAAATATTTCTGAGAAATATTCAAATGATATTTTGGTTAAAAAATTGTTGGTTTTAAGGCTGTTATATAATTTTAAGGGCATATGGGACATTGACCACGGTGAAAACGGACTAGGGTTCAGAACCAGGGTGTACGCACAGATGTCCATGAAAGAAATAATGATAGTTTGTTAACAACAATTTGAAGTATCTAAATATTAATTTAAATATTTGATCTTAAACACCTTTTTTCAATTTTAAAATTTACTTAAAAATTAATTCATGACAAAGATGACCATTTGACTAAATAAACATTAAAAAAAATAAATAATTGGAATGGACAACATTAAAAAACAATTTGAAAATAATGCATCAGGCATATTCTTGACACCCCTAATCCCTTCATGTACTCTTCCATGTATGTAAATTTTTCAATCAATATGATACAGTGTAATGCTGAGTTCATTTGGAAATGAGGGGTGTATTTTATGCCTGTTATAGTGCTCACACGAATGGTGATTTTTACCATTCGACTATTCGACAGTATCATTCGATTTGCATTCGAATATTCGACGATATTTTGCATTAAAAAATCGCATTGAAAAAACGGCTATTTACAACCGAAATTTGTCGTATTCTCAGCTGCTATATAGACACATAACTGTAAACAACTCGATAGGGATAATAAATGTCGTTTTCTCAAAGAGATTATTTACATTTTTGTAGCATCTGAGCCATAATTGTCAATGAATAATCCATTAAATTTTTCAATTAAAATCCTATCGTAATGAAACAAAATAAACACAGAAAAAAGATCATCGAACGTTTCTTAATCTGATTGGACAATAAAGATAGCTATTTATAACAGCAAATCAATTAACAGTATTTTTCTACTTTCGTTTTGACATGTTGGAGGAGATGGTCAAAGGTCAAAAATGTGTTCAGAATCCGTGTGCAAATCATAACATCCGTCGGTGCCATTTAACATGATTCTACACAATATACCCGGCGGATCTATGTTTCAAATTCTTTCGATGATATATCAAAGCATGTTTACATTTTATAATCATCTTTTATAACATTAAAAAACTGATTATCTACTGTTTTAAAAATGGTATTACGAAATGATAATTAGGCCTATGAAATTCGGGGACAAACAACCTGGTCCGATTTGTCTTGTGTCAACACCGTTCAATTTGAGCTATCGGCTTTCTGTCATTTTTCGCTAACCTATCGGGATTTTTTATTGATAATAGTTCAAATCAGCAACTTTGAAGTTGAATTTTTAAACGGAATATTGTAGTTTGCAGTCATCTTGCAAGTTGTCTTGGTGTTTGATTCATGTTTAGAACAGTATTCCAAACTTCTTTGATCTTGTTTTTGCATTAGCCGCCATTTTAGTTTGACACGGGAGCATTTGATAGCGCAATGTTATAACTTTAAACAAATTCATCAAGTTATTTATAAGATATGCGAATAATCGAATGGTAAAATCCGATTCGAATATTCGCCAAAATGGATTCGAATTTTGATATTCGACTATTCGTGTGAGCACTAGCCTGTTAGATTATTTACAATCCTGACATCAATATCACAGATATAATATATAATATTTCTATAAACAATTTTCATATAATAAATAACCAATTTTCTATACACAAAAAATCTTCTGTTTTGAAAATCTTTCTTTCATAAATATTTGAGATTCTAACATTAAAATAGCTGAAAGTAGCAAAGGTTTTTAAAGAGGTTTTCTGAATTTATGTATATCATCAATTTGCATCATTTCAATCTGACGTCTGTCGCCTGTCGTTCTAAGCATTTGATTATGTCACTATCACAAAGGCAATTAAATATTATCATCTTTTACGATAGTGATGTCATAAAAGCTTAGTTTTACTGAATTTGCAAGAACCACAGACATCTGATTGAAAACTGGAATGGTGTAAATTGATGTTATCAGTGTCTCTGATACACATAAAAATAGAAGAAAACCTTTAGGCCTACTTGTCCTGATGATTTCCTCGATATCAGACACGTTTCAAGTCAATTAAATTCCAATACCTCAAAAACTGTGACAAACTGCTTCAAAAAAAGGATTCCAATTCCTCAAAATGGCGACCAACTTCTTCAAATAAGAGTCACTAACTCAGATAAAATCTGGGGGTAATTCTGTTCCACGCTCAACGTGGGTAGTGTCAGGGTTCTGTCTCCGTTGGGAACGGTAATCACTTGTAGCGAGGTCACTCCCCCAATTCCACTCTTCGTGTTATCCAATGATAATTGAGGAAAGAGTTTATTTGTCACAGCATCTACGATATAAGGGTCGTTTCCTGACAGCAGCCCTTTCATATGACTCTTGCCACGAAGAACTGGTTTTGGATTTCGGATTCTGAAAGAAGATTGGAAAAATTTTCATTCTACGTGTGTTTATTATTGTAGGGAAAAAACTGTCATTTTTTTTTAGTGTGAAAATGTTTTCAGGGACACTGCTAGCATAGAATTGTACCATTAATAATTTTCCTAGTCCATGCAAGAAGTGTAAATTGGAATGATGAATTTTTTTATTTTATTTTTTTCTTCATTCTAAGAGGTTGTATTGCTTTAAAGAGTAGTGGACCAACTAAAAGTGTCCCTGATACACATAAAAAAAATTACAGTACCTCTTCATATTAAATGAACATATATGAACACAATTTCATGGATAACAATTACTTTCATAAATAACTTGCAACGTTTCAACGATGATACTTTCGTCTTTATCAAACAATAATATTACAATCTTTTTCAAGTTGAAAAAAACAAATAATCAACTAACCTCTGTCTTTTACTGGATTTTGGTTTCTTTTCTTCATTGATGCCTTCAAATAATCGAAACAATAACTCTGTATCTGCCACAGAAACTTGCTGTTCGCGTAACCGAGTTGGTTTCTTGCCGACATCTTTCTCAACAGTATCTTCAGTTGGTGTGACTGGCCTAACTTCTACAAAATATCATTTCATATGGTAAGTGGGCACGTTAGTGATCCCTCGACAGTTGGAAATCAAAAATAAGAGCAAGCTAATGCCGCTGTCCTGGCTAAATTTCCCTCATTGCACACTGCATGGTGTTTGCCCGTTCTTATTAGCTCTTCAGGTGCAGAAAAGCAGAACTCCAATTGTTCTGGAAGAATTAGCATGCCTTGCCTGAAGGCTGAAACAACTCAGAGATTTTGACCTACAAGCTTGGAGTATTATTGAGTTTCAGTAGAGTGAGCATGCTCTGTTGAATATTAAGAAAGGTTATTGACTTGTATACTGTATACTATAATAAGTTATTGATTAATCCAGGCTAATATTGATTGTCTAATATATACTGATTAATAATATATACATATAAACATTACAATCTTATATTCGACCTTCAACAGACACAAGCTAGAATGAAGGTCCAGGGTTTAATCCTGGCATGGGTCACGATGATAGCTTCTGATTTTCAACCAGGTTTCCCGCTGTCATTGATGGAAAGAGTCTAATCGTTCGGATGGCAATAAACTGAAGCCCAGTGTGCAGGCTGTGCACAGTAAAGATTCCTCGACAGTTGGAAATCGAAAGTCAGAGTACATGTATAAGTGTTGGCTAATGCCGCTGTCCTGGCAAAATTACCCTCATTGCACAATTCATGGCGTTGGCCCGTCCTCATTAGCCCATACAGGTGCAGGAAAGCAGGATATAAAACTTCAATTTATTTCATAGGTTTTTTGTTTCCAAAACACTACTTGAGGCACAATATTGTCTAAATTTCCTTCATTGCACACAGAACGTATTCTATTTACCTGTTACGTCTTCACCTGTATCTTTGATAGACAAGGGAGGTAATACACGAAATATATTACCCGGAGATACTTGATGAGGCTGGTTGGGCTGCTGCCAGAATGATTGGGGTAATGCCCTTAACTTCATCGGTAACGGTTCTGAAAAACAAAAATATATTGTTTTTATTATTTCTAGCTCAGGGGGGCTAACTGAGCATACCTGGGATGTTTTATCAGTGGATTTCCAGGAAACAAATAGCATCAACTTGTAATTTGTTTTTAGTCAAATAAAAGTTTAGAAAATATCTGTACAATCCCTTTCAAATTCTTTAATTTATTTTTAACATTTTTGTAAATAAAAATCAGTAATCCATTTAATTACAGTCAAAATTATCCAATTATTTTATAAAAAAATTAGATTATCTCTGTTTAATCCCTTTAACCAGGTCCAAAATTATCAAATTTATCTTTTAATTTTTTTAATAAATTCTTTTCAGTCTCTTTAACTACTTAGCCAATGTAATCTAATTTATATATAAAATGTGAAAATCCCTTTAATAATAAGACCAATGTAATCTAATTCATATATAAAAAAGTTGCGAATCCCTTGACAATAACTGGGCCTTTACTAATATAGGTTATTATATGGTACAATAACAATATATTGTATATATATAACAGGTATATATGTAATATAACACTGGGGTTTATGATCAATGAATATCTTATCTCACAGACACAATTCGTATTCAGGAGTCATTAATCCTTTTATCAACGGATTAGCATGTAATTTAATCCTATAATCCAATAATGATGAGGTAATGCTTATTTATTTACACAAATTAAATACCACGAACATTCTAGATTTAAATGGTAAGTATTTGTCCTGGAAAAATTCCCGTCATTGCTCTCTGACTAGAGTTGCCTAAATTCATAAACCCAATCCAGAACAATTTGTCCTGGAAAATACCCTTCATTGCTCACTGACTAGGGTTGCCTAAATTCATAAACCCAATCCAGTACAAATAGTATTTATTTTTTGTCCTGGCCAAATTTTCCTTTATTGTACACTAGCATTACCACAATATATTATCCCAAGCAAGTGTACAATAATGGATATGTATATTCCCATTTAATTTCTTTTGTTTAACTTTGTTTTCTTACAAAATTTCCCTCATTGTCCAGTTTCATAGGAACAATAAGCTTCAGAAATGTAGGACATGCACCTTTTTTTTTTAAATACAAATTGGCCTTAAAAATAAACGTAATGTAGCTTTTCCTAATTTTCAAGATCGTGGCACTCACCTCTCTTTGGTTTCACTTTAGGTGGTGTTGGTTCACGTTTTCGTAAACTTTCTCGATGAGCGAATAATGCTGATGTTTTTTTCTTTTTAATCTTGACACTGGAGGATAAAATTTCTTGTGCATGATGTTCAAAACCTGGTGGTCGAACGTAGGTTGGTCCGCTTGCCGTGCTGCTACACGGAGACGCAATGTTTTCATAATCATGATCATGTTCTGTGGCATAACTTGACGAGGTGCCTGGACTTAACGAATCGCTCCTGGAGGCGGGGCTTATATTAGAATCTGTCGACGTACTCAAATTTGTTTGAACTGTCAAAACTTCGCTTTGAGGAATTCTGTTATTAAAGTTTTGAAGTTTATTCACTTTCGAGTCAGTTGGTAAACCGGATTTTAACGCATTTAAATCCAAATTTATCCGTGGGCTTGGAATTTTTTCCATGGAAACATTGTGTTCATTTTCGTCTTCATCACTTTCACTGGAACTGGAAATCACTAAGGGACATGAAGGGGCTCTTTTGCCACCTGTAAGTTTCGGCCATGTTGGAGGCCGGGGTTCATACGTCTGAGACATGTTTAGTCTTGATCACACAGTTCCATTTGAGTCTTGATTAATCCAGGCACACTTTACACTACCACTAGACTATCTGTATAAAAAATGAAGCTTTCAATTTATTCCTGAAAAAGAAAAAAATAATGATCAGAATCGTACCACACCTTTCGAAAATAATTAAAGGTGAATATTCTGTATTTTTCCTAGGTCTTTGTTTTGGGCCTTGAATTTATAAAAATAGTCTGAAAGACTTGAATTGCATTTTATAATAATAAACTCTTTATTTTACATGGGTCAGAATTAGGCCCAATACCACGAGTGGTAACGGTCCTGTCTCACACCCAGCCCATGGGGACAAACATAGATACAATATACAACATATTTTTGAGCCCTTGCATCATCATGTAGGCCGATGAATAATAATTTAGGGCTATATTCTATCATAAAATGAAAAAATAATTTCCAAATGGCAAATACATAGGCCTACTTACATCGACAAACTTTTTTGGTGCAGCCGCCTTAAGACTAAGACCATGCACCCCACAACCTTTCCCCCCCCCCCCCCATTCATCATTTATCCTTTTGCTCTTTTATCTAATTACATAATCAATCGGCGGGTAAAAAATAGTGAGCAGTTTGTCCATGTTTTGGAGATGCAACTGTTGAAAGACTTGTTGACATGTCGATCACTCGATGTTTATTATTATAATATAGGCCCCAAATGCCATTGTATGGCACTAGCGGTAACCCACCACCCTTAGCGAAACCCTACTTTTGTTTACATCCACAATTCAAACGATATTCAAATCTCACCCGAAATTAGTCATCCAAACATTTCCAGCAGTTTCCAGTTGAAAGAAATTAAAACGACGAAGTTTATCGTATTGTTTATGGTGTTGCTCGATACACAACTTATCACTAGGCAGGCCTAAACTTGATAGTACACAATTTCTAATTGGTTAGAAGCCATTATGATTGGCTTAGTCTTGGCTATTTATAGTTACAATATCGTAGTCAGATCAACCAGTCTTTTCTACACTTCAATTATATACAACTGACTTTATCATCGAGACTACACGCTTTGATTACTTTCATTTCGTCAATTGTCAAAACTTTTGCACTGGTTTGAAAAGGAAAAAATTACAGAATCTATGGACACGATGACGGGAAGCGCTGGGCATGCCATGGACACGATGAAGGGAAGCGCTGGGCATGACATGGACACGATGACGGGAAGAGCTGGGCTTGTGGCACCATTTAATGGTGCTGTGTGCATTCTGAAGCTAATTCGCTTATACATCTTTAAAATGCTTTAAAATGCTACTTGGATTTCGAGGTTCGTTTTATGGGGATCGTTCGTTTTTTTTAGTTTTATTATTATTACAAATTATTGATACCGGTTCAAATGTCAATCAAATACGTCATTATTATTTCAAATTATTGATACCGGGCCAATTGTCAATCAAATACGTCCATGGCCTTTTCGCGCTTTTTCCACCGGAGATGACGTAATCATGACGTATTGAATGTTTTCAAAGGCGCGAATTTGGATCTTTCTGCTCCGTTTTGTTCTAATATTGGAAAGAAAAAAACTCATGATAGCAAATAAGTGATACCAAATTAGTATGGTTCTGGGGATTCTTTCGTTGTTTGTCCTTGCTGGTAAGATCGACTTTTTTTAAGGTTTTCTCTCTCGAAATCAGATTGCTTGCGGCGAGGAGAAGGTAGGCATACACATTTCATCTGACGAAATGGAAAATGAAAATGGAGGTGAACACACAAAATCAAAACAGTCACGACATTAGCCTAGTTCCTGTTATCCCATTCAAATTATTTTCCTAGCCAAAACCCTTGGCTTTAGCCTTGCTTTTTCTGTTTCTTTCCACACACGGGTGGCACACAGGCACCATATAATGTCCCTTCCCATCCCAACCCCACCCCAACCCCACCCATCTTCCTGCAATAGGGTAGGTCAGGGTGGCTCAGTGAGTCCCGCTCAACGGCAGGTTTTATCTGACTAGCCTAGACGCTTGCTCGCTAACCTGAAGGTCCAGGGTTCAATCCCTGCATGGGTCGAGATGATACCTTCAGATTTTTCAACCCGGTTTTCCCTGTCAGTGATGCAGGTCGGAGGGGCTGACATGTGAAAAGCGTCTAGGGCCTAGTCGTTCGGATGGCACAATAAACAGAGGTCCGTTTGCTCAATTAGCCCATATGATATAGGTGCAGAAAAGTAGGACGTAAAACTTCATTCATTTCATTTTCATTCCATCTTCCCGCATAGGCTAAAAAAAATTCAAGGCAAGATGATAAATAAGGAAAACAAAGGTGCCCTGTCCAATAAGGCCAAGGAGGGCAAGAGTCAAAAATGGAAGGCAATGGAAATGAAAGGGACAGAACAGGTCAAATGGAAAAAGAATGAAATTGGAAAGGGACAAAATGTTTATTTGTTTTCATTTGTTTTCAGCAACTGTGACAGTAGAAGTGTTTGCCACCACTGTGGATATTGAGTTTATTTCTGGTAAAAGTCCACCATCATTTATCCCACCTGCTGAAAGTATTGTGTACTCTGTTGCTCTTGGGGAACGGATAGCTAAACCTATTGAAGCCAAGATTAAAGTAGATGGAAGCTATGTAACTACTGGTGATTTTGCCAATGCAGATGTGAAGGTTGTATCGATAGATGAAAGTGTTTATGTTGGAAGTTCTACTTCTGATACATGGGCTTCAACTGGAGGTAAAATATGTCAGTGGGCATACAATGTACCATATCCTCTCAGAAGAGATCGAAGATTTGCAGAGTAAGTGACGAAATAATATTTTCATATTTGCTTTAGAATTATTTTTATATAGGAAGGTTAATTAATGATAGCCCTAAATTTATATCTCTTCTTTCTGAAAGGGATATGTTCATTAACTGTTCGACCAAAAAGAAATTAGTCTTGGAATTTTAGCTTATCTAATATGTAATATTGTTCACAACTCTCCTATGAAATTAAAGTTTTCAAATCCATGTGTAGCGATAGATATTGTCGTTTGAACCTCTAAATTACGATTCCCCTTTAAGCTTTGAGAATTAAAATGATTGTTTTTGATACTTAGGTTCAACTGTGCAGATAATACAACAAAAATATTAGAGGGAATTCAGGCTTTTGATGGACTAATAACTATTGAAGGACTTTATCACACCCATCCCTCTGGCACGGTTCCAACTGGCAAGAGAGTACTGAAAGTAACAATTACTGTTGGTGGAATAGAGTATTTTAAAGTCACACAACCAATAGAAGTAACAAGTGAGTGTTTAGCTGTTTCTCATTCATTAGGGTATAGGGTACTAATTAAAAATCTGCCTTCTGTTCTGGATATGTTTGTACAGGCTATGCATTTACAATATTAACTTATAATTTTATAGATGAATTAAAATCTATTAATTATATTCTATACCAGTGGATTCCACTATAAATAGATATTTCTCTTTTCAATTTGATATTTTAAATTTTATGCTCATTTCAAGAGGTAGTCTGAATTTATTGAAATATCAAGAATTTACAAATTTAACTATTGTTTTTTCTTCTAATTGACAGCGCCTGCTAAATCACTGAATTTAGTGTCTGGACCGTCTACAGTCAAGGCCAATGCTGATTTTGACATCACTGTAGAAATAAATGATGCATCAGGAAACCGCATCACTACTGGTAGGGACTCAGCTCTATTCATCACATTATCAGTCAGTTGGGAACACAAAGAATTTTATCATTCAATTGGTAAAGAAATGTTTCTCAAGAATACACAGGTATAATTAATAAAGTATCTATGGGGTGGGTGTCAGCCGTAATTTAACTTGTTATGTTCTCAGGCTACATTCTTACATACAAATTTTGTAAGTGAAGTCTTCAAAAAAATCACCCAATAGAACAGATTTATATGCATTTCATTCAGATATTTTGCTTTAGTTAAGTGTTAGACCTCGTATCTGCAAAGGTCTTTCTTGAATATAGGCTGTTTGACCGTTGGGATTTTTATTAATTATTAATTTAGGATATGGGAATTTCTATTTGTAGTTCAGACTGGCTGGAGACGATGCTAGAGAGCATGCTAGTTATTATGATACAATAATCAGAGAACAAGCATCAGCTGGAATAGCAACATTTTCAAACGTTCGAATACTGGATGTTGGAGATGTGAAGTTAAACTTGACCATGACAGTTCCGAATGATCCATGGATTCGACAACCAGATGATTATTCTGATATGGAGTGTAAAACTGTTTATGATGATGTATATTTCAAGTATAATGATACTTCAATTTGTCCACCTGTTGATGCTATACTCATAACATCACCAATTACAGTAACAGGTTAGAGATCTTCTCATTCTTTTATTTATTTATTTTTTATTCAATCGGTGAATTGATCTAATGATCAGTCTTTGCCTCTCAAGGCTATATTTATTAGAATTAAAACTTAAGGCTGTATAAAATCTGTTCAATAATTTTAGACCAGTAGTTTTATTTAAAAATGTGGTTGCTGAGTTAAGTTCTTGCTAAGGTTTGTCCATTCGTACTTACTATACATTTATAAGCTTATATGTGTCCTGCTTGATTTGCCTAAATTGAAGCAGAAAAGTATGATTTACAAAGAACATATCCTTGGGGGAAAAAATAATATTGATGTTTTTTGATTGTAGTACAAGAAGTAGGGCAGTTGGTGGTAATTACTCCTCCAGCAACTATTTCTAGGACTATTGGTGCCAATATGCCCATGGTACCAGAAATTGTTGTGGAAGCACGAGATAGTGATTTTAAACGAATTTATTCTGGACCTGACTCGACCTTGGTATGTAATATTACATTATTCTTATTGTTGATTAATTCTTTCTTCAGCTGGGCTCAAATTTACATTTCAACTTAGCCTTCAAATCAGTTCCTTTTTTTATACGCCCACATGAAATGTGGAGCGTATATTGTCGTCACCCATATCCGTCCGTCCGTCGGTCCGTCGGTCCGTCCGTCCACAATTGCTCGTAAACACTCTACAGGTCACAATTCTTGACGGATTTTGACGAAACTTAATGGTAATGTTTATTACCGCCCAAGGATGAACCCTATTGAAAATCAGCAAAATCGGAAAATATTTACTATGAATTATTGCCCTTGTTTTTAAAAACGCGTTCGATTTTTGGCTCGTAAACACTCTACAGGTCACAATTCTTGACGGATTTTGACGAAACTTAATTTTATTGTTTATTACCGCCCATGGATGAACCCTATTGAAAATCGGCAAAATCGGAAAATATTTACTATGAATTATTGCCCTTGTTCTTAAAAACGTGTTCCATTTTTGGCTCGTAAACACTCTACAGGTCACAATTCTTGACGGTTTTTGATGAAACTTAATGGTAATGTTTATTACTGCCGAAGGATGAACCCTATTGAAAATCAGCAAAATCGGAAAATATTTACTGTGAATTATTGCCCTTGTTCTTAAAAACGCGTTTGATTTTTGGCTCGTAAACACTCTACAGGTCACAATTCTTGACAGATTTTGACGAAACTTAATGGTAATGTTTATTACTGCCCAAGGATGAACCCTATTGAAAATCAGCTAAATCGGAAAATATTTACTATGAATTATTGCCCTTGTTCTTAAAAATGTGTTTGATTTTTGGCTTGTAAACACTCTACAGGTCACAATTCTTGACGGATTTTGACAAAACTCAAAGGTAATGTTTATTACCACCCAAGGATGAACCCTATTGAAAATCAGCAAAATCGGAAAATATGTACTATGAATTATTGCCCTTGTTCTTAAAAACGCGTTTGATTTTTGGCTTGTAAACACTATACAGGTCATAATTCATTATAGATTTTGACGAAACTTACTGATAATGTTTATAACCAGTCAAGGATGAACCCTATTAAAAATCAGCAAAATTGAAAAATATTTAGTATGAATTATTGCCCTTGTTTTTGAAAACGCGTTCGATTTTTGGCCACAATTCGTTACAGATTTTGAAGAAACTTGCTGGTAATGTTTATCACTACCATGAACTGTATTGAAAATCAGCAAAATGTCACAATTCATTATAGATTTTGACGAAACTTACTGATAATGTTTATAACCAGTCAAGGATGAACCCTATTAAAAATCAGCAAAATTGAAAAATATTTACTATGAATTATTGCCCTTGTTCTTGAAAATGCATTCGATTTTTGGCCACAATTCGTTACAGATTTTGATGAAACTTGCTGGTAATGTTTATCACCACCATGAACTGTATTGAAAATCAGCAAAATGGAAAAATATTTACCATGAATTATTGTTGTTGTTCTTGAAAACTCACAATTCATAACGGATTTTGATGAAACATACTGATAATGTTTATTACCACCCAAGGATAAACCCTATTGAAAATCAGCAAAATAAAAAAATATTTACTATGAATTATTGCTCTTGTTCTTGAAAACGCGTTTGATTTTTGGCTCGTAAACACTATACAGGTCACAATTCATAACGGATTTTGATGAAACATACTGATAATGTTTATTACCACCCAACCATCATTGAAAATCATCAAAATAAAGAAATATTTACTATGAATTATTGCTCTTGTTCTTAAAAACATGTTGAATTTTTAGCTCATAAACACTACAGGACAATACTGGACAGATTGTGAAGAAACTCGATGTGAATGTTCTGAATCACTTTTGTTGTAACTGTCAAATATATTTGTTTAAAGTCAAAGCCAGTGGCCCAGTGGGCGTATATTACCTTGCCTGGCAAGCTATGTTTTTTTTTTAAATTTGAATTTGTTGGGCATCATTCAACAAATGATTCAGTGTTTTAGATTACATGCTAGTTACACATGCACATCGATATCGAGAGCTCCTCGATGTGCTTGACAACATCTTTTTTTATTGTATTTTTTTCTCATTTGGCGCAGGTAATTTGGAACCATCTCTAATTTGGGCTCTAACTTGAGCATGATATTTTTCTTTGTCAATAGCATGTAATCAAAAGGCCTGTGTTTTTTTTGTAATAGATTGTTACAACGATTGCCAATCCTAGTTCTACAACTTTATCAAGTGATAGTAGTTTTACTTTGGTGGATGGTCGTGGTGTATTTACTGGTTCTATCTGTACTATTGGAGGTGTCACTGTGTCATTTGAAACCACCAGTGCTATATCATCTACAACTGTTACATCTACTCCTTTACCATCTATTACTATTACAGGTAATTTTAACTTCCATTATTTTACAGTTTAAATTGATTGTTAAGAGGTTTTCTAAATTTTGTATGTGTATTTGGGACACTTGTCAGAATGTCAAGGCTTTAGATTATCTTAATTTCAGTGCACATTGACTCACGCTGTATTTGCAGACCAAAGAGCAGGAAAAATAGGCCCCAGTGCTTCTGAGAAAACTACAACTCTTTAGGAGTCATATTATTTATTTAAAAAGATTTCTGTATTTCTTACAATTTGTATTTTATCTCAATTTATATTTGAGAATAGTGCCCGGGCTGAACTGTGTATTTATTGAGTGATTGTGTTTTAGGTTATATACATATTGCCCGGGCTGAACTGTGTATTTATTGAATGATTGTGTTTTAGGTGATATACATATTGCTAACTTCATTGATTACTATAAATCTGGATCCAGTGCTGACCCTCAACCTCATATAGATTCATTTGCTAGATTTGCTGTCAATGATATCAACAATGGAGTTTTTCCAGGTCTACTGACAGGTGAGTTCATTTAACTGATATTATCTTTCACTTGACTTGACGCACTGCACTTTCTAGTAAAACAACCATTAGTACCCATCTTTGATGGAAAATAAAAACGCTAAATAAAAAAACTCTGGCATTGATCTTTCACGGATTATCCATACCCATTTACAGCTGGGTAGACTGGAATTATGGTTTCAGACTTTCACGAATTGATCAAGATCCAAACTCACAACCACCATTTACTTGTTATCAAGCAAATGCTGTCATGTTTGTAAAGAATGTAAGGTTATAGAAACCTAGATATTAGTTTTGCTGAAAAAGAGGACATTTCATTTGATTTTGTTCAAACTAGATTGTTTAATATAGAATTTTCATGTCTTATTTGCAGGAAGAACTTTAAAAATTCAGAGTGTGAACACATGGGGTGATGTATCCAAGACAGTGGAGTCTTATAAAGAGATGATTGAATATGGAAATGTATGTTTATTTATTATCAAATATGTTGTTTAGAAACAAGGGTGTTCAAAAATCTTAAGTATTGCCAATCATGCTACAACATATTTTTCGTTTATTGACATCAGAATTCCCATGTGTGGTGTGATGAAATAAATTTAATTAAAATTTAATTAAAATTTTAATTTTTCCAACAGTGTATGTAGATAATGATTAAAACAATATTTTAACTCTCATCTCTGTCATTCTAACATCTATTTGATTTCAGCATAATCCAGCTGAGAAAGTTGTAGCAATGATTGGTTTTGGTCAGAATTATTTAACAGAAAAATTGACCCCTCTATTAAACGGTGATAAAATGCCTTTGTTAGCTACACGAGAAGACAAGTTGGAATTTGGAGACAAGGTAAATATAAAATTGCATTATAAGTTTAGATTGGCAATGGCTCCTGGCTCTGTGCTTTTGTGAGGGCTGATATAGAAGATAGAAGAAGCATCAAGTCTTTGACAGCCTGTGCTATGATAGTTTGCGGCTGAGGTTCTCTCTTTATGTTGTGAACAAATTGCCAAGTTTTTTTTGTGGTTTATAGTAGTAAAGAAATTGCTATAAGTCTATATAATGTTTTACAGACATTATACCCCTACTATAACAGATTGTCCTGGCATGAAGGAGCAGCTACCCACAGTGTTTTCCTGGCTTTTAAACAAAGAAAATGGAAGAAAGTTGTAAGTTAAATAGCATTTTTCCTCATTTGTTTGTTTATTAAAAACACATGCACGGAACTTGTGAACATTATATCACTACTGGCAACTTGTTTTGTATGTAAAGGTGTATTTTTGGTCTTGATTCACTGCCTCTTAACAAGATATTGTAAACCAGAGAGTCTTATAGACCTATGTCTTGCACATTATTGTACGTTGTAAGAAATAGTTGTAAATTAGACAATATAAAAAGTTGTAAGTATATATTATAATATATTTGTAGACTATAATTCGAGGAGGTGGTTATACTATAACTAAAGTTGTTTATGATAAAGCTAAAGTTAATGGTATTACTATAGCAGGAGAGGTAAGATGCATAGTCTTTTTATAGTTTAATCTGCCTTGCTGTCTTATTGTGGTCTGAAATAGTCCTTCTAACGAGAGTTATTTACCTTAGTCATGTGAAGTAATTTCTCTCAAAGTGAAGTAGAGTTGCTTGCTTTCATGTAAGGAACACAGCCTAGAAAGTCCCTTGTTTACAAGAGTTATTTCCCTTATATTTAGGTAGAGTTTTTTGCCCCTGCTATCATGTGACAGTAAACTAAGTATTACTGCCTAGCAAGCTCTAGTTTATATTAGTTATTTCCCTTTGAATGAAGTAGAGTTGCTTGCCCTTACTGTCATGTGACAGGAAGTAACACTGCCTGGACGGAGATAAATATGTTAATGTTTTAGGGTTGTTGATACAATTAATCTGTAAATATTTAGGTTAATATTCCAACTATACCAGAAGCAGATTGGACACCTGGAGTACTAAGTGCAGAAATGGCTAAGATTAAAAGTTTTGGAACACGAATAATATTTTTGTTTGTACCAGCAAAACTTATGTATTTAGTATTACGAGAAGCAGCCATGTAAGTCTTTTATCTTTACTCTCATTTGCAAAATTGTCTTTTGTCATTCTGGAATAATTTCCCTCATAGTAAACTGCATGTCATCTGCCTGACCTAAAAAAACAAGTCCCAAAAATGGCTGAAAAGAAAACCATTTCAATCCTGTATGGGATATAAGATTTCAAATGTTTAACAAATTCTATTATTTTTCAGAGCTGAGATGGCGTGCATGCATGGATACCAATGGGTTGCTATGGGGTTATTTGGTTGGATGTTTCCCTGGGCTAATCAACATCCTATATGTTATTTGGTAAATCATTTTGTCGTTTCTCAGTGTTCTTTAAAGGAGGACCATATTTATATTGTCTTAGTACTAAATCAAACTTCAGAACTTTTTTATATTCTTACTAAATGAGTCTAGTTAATTCTGACGCCAGGACCAATGCTTTTGGTCTTTGAACTTCCACAATTTGTAACAATATCAGTGGCATATTAAATATTTGATGTTTGGTTAATATCAGAGGAAAGGTAAACAGTAATTCATTATGTTTTTCAGGAACCAATTTGTACCGTAGCTTTTAAAGGTATGGTGATGTTTACACCAACATACAGTGTCTCTGCCTATCGCTCTCCTGATTGGCTACGTGTCATGGGATATCATATGTACTCTGATAGGTCAATTTACAGAGGTCGAGTTAAATACGTTATTTATGAGGTTTGTTTTTCCTTTTTATCATAATACGAATTTCCCTCATTGCAGACATCTTGCAGTACCTTATATAGAAAAATTGAAAGGTAAATGTTTAGTTAAAGGTATAATTGAAGGGATTGTGCAATTTTTGAGCAGTTCTAGTAATTCAGAGAAGGTTATTTACATATATTCAAGGCCAAATCGACCCTTAAAACTGCTTTAATTTATTTGAATTGATTGGTGTTATTTTACAGGTTGGAGCTGAAATGGGTTTAGGTTATGATGCTGTGAGAGTCTATGCTATTGCCTTAAAAACAATGATTGAGAATCAAGAAACTATTACTGGAGAGAAATTGGCTCTTGAAGTCAGAAATGTAAGTTGGGTCAAATCTGTATGAAGTTATTGCCCTTTAATCTTGAGCATAGATTACAGGCCTTCTCAATTTTTGTGAAGGGCCAAATGCATTTTGTTAATGAAATACAAGGGCCAAATGGAGCCTAGTTAGCAGAGCATTTTAGCTTATACGGTCACACTCGAGGAGCCATTTTTGAGGGTATCGTGGGTCGAGTTTGGACCACAGGCTGCCATTTGAAAAGGCCTGGCATATAATTAAATAAAAGTTGTGTTAAAATTAGAGTACTGTTTGACAAAGTTATTGCCCTTGTCCTCAATAATGTTCACTTGCTTCTATAATTTCAGGTAGAGTTTGATGGATTAACGGGAAGAATCAAGTTCAATAATAAAGGAGATCGTCCAGGATTCTTGGGATCCATGGTAACGGTCAATCCTATACCTCCAGAGCTAGGTGTCATGCCTACAAACGTAAGCAACTTATTTCCAGTTATTGTGTATATGAAAACAAATGCTTAGCCACTCTCATAAGCCATAGAAGTCACATTAGAAATGTTCAGGCTACTATACTAATGCATTGCTAGATAATCCAACTTTACATTAATTTGGTTTATTAAAAGTTTTGTAGACCATGGAAATTTAATTCTATTTGTTGGTAATGCAAATATAAAAGGGAATGTAGGGAGGTTTCTTTAAAAAAAAATGAGTGAATTTTTTTTAATGAACGTGTAAAATAAAATAAATCCTGTTGGTATTTTGTAGGTAGCTATATTTACTAGATCAATAGTACTAGAAAGTGACGAGGCTACAGATCAGTTAGAAATTCCCTTTGAAGCTTACTGGCCGTTATATTTACCTCCCTATAATTATATCCTGGGACCAATTGGTAAACCTGTTTCATCTTACACTAACAAACGCTAGTAAGTTTTATAGATATTGTATTATATCTGGCAGGGTTTTCATTTTTAAATCATTGTCGATTGGTTAAACTTAGTCCTGCAATGAAGTCTAACAGAATTCACACACACTTGATGTCAGATTGAGACCATTTGAAAGCAGTCATTATGGCAAAAGAACCTGGCATATTATGGGGAGTTGAACAGCCCTGTCCTACACTCAAATTGTAATAAGACAGCCCTCTCAATCCTGGTCTAAGACAGCCCTCTCAATCCTGGTCTAATCGGTTGATTTTGTCAACCAATCTGTCGTATAGATAATAGTAAAATTATCACCAAGTCACTGAAGGTAAAATCAAATCTGATAATATTTTTCAGTTACAATTCCTCAAGTGGTATGTATGCTAGAGAAACACAAGAAGTTGAACCTATACCACCATCAACAGCTGCTCCTGTACCCATGGTTCGTGAAGAACAAGTTGTAGCACCCTTTTACTGTACTAACGGTTGTGGGGGATCACCTACTGATGAAACAGACATCACTTTGTATGAATTTGGTACTTGTGTTGCTCAAGACAGATGCCAGTAAGTTTGTGTTATTTCTAACCATTGATGTGTGCTGTTAGGGGCTGATGTACAAGGCTTCATGTGATACTGGCTGGAAATTGAAAATAAGAAGCGGCTAATGTGGTGTCATATGCATCTCATTTGCCAGTTCTCATTAGCCTTAACAGAAAAGTAGGAGGTAAAAATTCCATGACATGTGCAGAATGACTTGGATTCTAAGATGAAACCGACTCTATGTAGGCTCTGTCTCTTTCAAGGGAGATAACTCTAGATACAGACTTGATATCTTGATACCACAATTAAACAGTTGTCAGACATATCATGAAATCTTTCTATATTACTTGTTCATAAATTGCCTGACTCTATTAGCTCAAACAGGTGTAGAAAAGTAGGATGTAAAACTGTATTTGTTTGAATTTGTAGATGTATTGATGGTTATTATACTGATACGTGTGACAGAATTATTTGTTCGTGTAAAAATGGTCATTGTGACATACCTGCCGTGTGTGTTTGTGATCCAGGATGGGAAGGAAATGAATGTAATTTAGCTATCTGCAAGTAAGTAGACAAAATCATATCTTTTATTCAAAAGGGAAAAAATTAGACCTTTCAATACCTGTGTGCCTTAGATGCAAGAGCAAATATTGATTGAAATATAAACTCATCGGACCCTTGTATTCAAAACCCCTTTCAATAATGTAGAGAAAACATGAAGTCGGTTAAAGATTATAATGCAGTTTTATTAGCAAAATTTGCCTCATTGCTCACTGAACAGCTCTATCAATGTTATCTAATGAATAACAACATTAACTTGATTAATTTCAGTCCTGTTTGTGTTAATGGTGAATGTTCAGGACCTGACGAATGTGATTGTACATCAGGATATATTGGTGCTGTTTGTGATATACCATTAGCTGTTGTGATTATATTACCGTTGTTAGCTATCATTGGGATTGGTGTTTTCCTCTTCTTCCTTATCCGCTTCCTTACTAGAAGGTAAGGTTAATTTCCCAAGCTTATAGCTTATAAAAATAAAATAAACTTATGACTGAAGTGAGAGCTATCTCAGTGGCCATGATTTGAGAAATTAATCACTTAATCACCTAGCATGCAACATTTCAACTCGCTACCAACTGTCAGGTCAATCTGAAACAATCAAATTTCTGTATTATTTTAAACTGGGTGCAATTCTAAACAAGATCCTGATTTAATGCTTGTCAAAGAAAATAAGTCCTGGATTATAAGTATTAGTGTCTTTCCTATTACAGACAAGCTCGTATTGCTGCCATGAAGAATTTAGATTGGTTAATAAAATGGGAAGAAGTAGAGAGTGCTGATCGTGCTATGAGTTTAATGTCAACAGCTGAAGATGGAGGGGTTCAAATGAGTAACAACTGTATAACTTGGCATCATCAGAAAGGATATGCACAGGTAATTTCTTCTTAATGTTAATCAGTAGGCCTACTGTATATTTTTATTGATATAACCTGTCTTGGCTAAATTTATATTTCTTATAATTTTCTTCAATCAGAAACATACAAATAGATGTTAAACTCTCTATTTCATTCATCAGATGAGTAGGAATGTAAAACGTTAAACACATTGAGCATGGTGAAAAGTAGGATATTAGACCTAATTTAAATCTATTTTCAGATGTTTAACATAGATTCGTTAAGTGTAGCAGATGATAGTTTGAGATTAGAAATGGTTATTTTAAAAGAAATACGACATAATAATCTCATTCAGTTTATTGGTGCTTGTTTAGACGCTCCTAATGTTGCTCTAGTCACTGAAATAGCTCCCAAGGTAAGGTCTAGTTTCCTCAATAAATATTAGTCATTGTTTGTGGTCTTAAAATATCAATTCTATTAAGAGTTATCTCTCTTCAAGCAGTGAATGAGAGCCTGAATAAAAGATATATAGTAACTTAAGCTCTAGAATGTCATTGCTACACACTTTATTTTTTAGAAAACATTAATTACTTGTATAATTATGAGAGACTTGAAAAGAAATAGAAATTTAGTTCTAAATTTGTATGGAATTGAATTTCAGCGCTGTGAGGTTTGAATCCAATACTGTATATAAGTCCTCAATGCTACACCAAGAGCTTCCAGTCTGATCTACTTACCTCAGTCCTATTGTATCAATGAATAAATTAAGAGTTTGTATAATTTCAGGGCAGTCTTGAAGATTTATTGTCTAATGAAGCTGTCAAATTGGGGTGGGATTTTCGATATTCTATATTAAAAGATATTTGTCGTGGAATGGATTTCTTACATCGGTCTGAAGTTGGTTCTCATGGTCGTCTCAAATCTACCAATTGTTTGATTGATAATAGATGGACTTGTAAGATAGCTGGTAAGTCTTCGACTTTTTTGGCTTAATCCAGTCAGATTTTTCATTTTGCATTGCCAACTTTCAAAACCCTTACTAGATAGATTCTTGTGATACTATTGGTAAAACTACATGTATTATGCTAAATGATGTTATTTTATTTTTGTAGGATTTGGTGCTCCTAACATGAGGTATATAGCTCCTAGACTTAAAGATGGGGAGAACCCAGAACAATTCAAACCTAGGTACATGTATATTTTAACTTGTCTTTGTGGGGGTAGGCGGGATCACAAAATCCTTCCAGGCAATCCTGCTTTGGTTAAATAACAGCAAGGGAAACAACTCTTGTTAAAACACTTGTCAACAAGACTACAATATGATGCTATTTAAATTTCATTGTTACAACGTAATGAAAATAAAATAATAAAGTTATTTTCAGGGTTAATAATATAAATATTTCAGTGAACTATACTGGACTCCCCCTGAAATTTTACAATATGCTAAAAATATTCAAGATGTTAAAAGTGGAACTAAAGCTGGTGACATTTATTCGTAAGTTATTTTCAATATTATATGTAGGCCTACAGTTGAGATAGTCTTTGCTTGAAATATTTTAGCGTTAATACTGAAGTAAGACTTATTGCTTAAATAGGGAATTTTCAACATTTTTGGAGTTTTATTTGGGTCACATAATCTCTCCAAATTTTCCTTTTTCCTTCTCGGATCTAAGATACAGTTTACAAGAATGAATGACAAAAGACGTTGATTTCTTCCAAAATCAAACGGGTCTAAAAAGTTTTGAAAAAAATGTGATTTTGTATATTTTTATATTTGTAAAAGTTATGGTATAATCTTAACTGAAATGTGTACAAGAGAACAACCATACACTGATGAAACAAGTTATTTAGAACCTGAAGATATTTTAAATTTAGTTCGTGATAAAAACAATCCAGCTTACAAAAAACAGAAATCGGTAGGTTAGAAAAAATTACATTAAAACCTGGGCTTTTCAACTTGGGGGACATGTCCCTGACCGAGGTAATTTGAACATTTTCTCGGGGACACGAACAGAGTTAAGTCTAAAAAAAAATGGTGACATTGTGTATTATCTGTTAAAATAAAAAAAAAAATCGCCATTTTGAGCATTATTTGTGTCCATGTTTTTTCCCACAAGCTGAATGTTAGACAGGACCATATCATTAAGTGTTTGTTATTATTTGATATTTTGAAGGCGTGGGCAGACACTGGAGCTGATGCTACGAAACCTTTCCGTCCCGCTGTATCTGACAGTACTATCTCAGATGATTATGAAGTGTGTAGAAAAATGAAAATTGTGAGTATTTTGTGGGTCATAAAAAAAGTTAAAACAATATCAAAATTCTTAACCAAAGACTAATTAATCAAGTGTAAAAGTAGCGAATTTCTCCTGTAAGAGTAAGTCTGGTCTGTTACTTACCACTACTATATAAATACAGAAACATTTTAACCATGTTATGAAATATAAATGTGATAATTGTAGCTTATGGCAGACTGTTGGCGTGATAACCCAGAGGAAAGACCAACGTATCGACAGATATTAGAACAGTTAAATATAATACATCCTGTCAAAGGTGAACTCATTGATAATTTAGTCAATATGGTAAGTCAATAACTTATTTTATCTCTACTTACATTCAGTGATATTTCTACAGTTGGGCCTAGGGGAGTGTGACTCTGGTTTTGGTCCCCTTTCTGAGTGCTTAAATAACTGGTGATTCTGTAGCTCACTAGTAAAAGACTCGCTGTCATCTCATCACTAAATATACCGGTAGATTCATTATGTCAATAGGTCTAGACAAATGACGTAAAACGCCATTTCATTTCACTAAAATAGACTTTAAATTCTGTTGCTCACTTGTGTCCTGTAATATATTTCAGTTAGAAAAATACTCGAGTAATTTAGAAGCTATAGTAGCTGATAGAACGAAAGATTTAATTTTAGAAAAAGCTAAAACAGAACAGTTGATTAGTCAGATGTTACCTAAGAAAGTTGTTGAAGATTTAAAACAAGGCAGGAAAGTTTTACCAGAAGAATTTGAATGTGTCACTATTTTCTTCAGGTTAGTTATTGAATATTTTTATCTCCAAAGCAGGACATAAAACTCCATTTCATTTGTTAAATGCTTCAATAATTTGTTGTTTCTGTGGAATTTGAACTTGAGAAATACATGACATGCAAAAACATAGTTCTTTGGATGGCAAAATGAACGGAGGGCCTGTGGAGCAGTGAGGCTATTCGTGTTTGATATCTTTAAAATATTAAAGAAAAATTTCCCTTATTGCATACTGAATGTATTGACTCTATTATTTCAGTGACATTGTTGGTTTTACAGCCATCGCTAGAGACAGTACACCATTCCAAGTTGTAGATTTACTCAATGATTTATACACTACATTTGATGCTATTCTAGATCATTATGATGTGTATAAGGTAGAAACTATTGGTGATGCCTGTAAGTATATGATTTCTTGCTACTCTTTATCGAAGGGAGAAGACTTTTGCTGCCTCTACATTCAGAACACAATCTATATTAAACTTTTTCTGCTGAAACAAGGGAGGAAACTTATGAAGTCTTATTGTTTTAAGACCACATTATGTCACTAAATGTGTTCTGAGTGAGAGCACATATGATCTTCTCAAACAAGAAACACTATGCAAACAAACTTGATATATGCTAACCACGAAAATGCAACTAATATTCTATCTGATCAAACAAGGGAGGTCACTCATGCAGCCTCATTATACAAAGACTACAATGATTTAAGATTGATATTGTTAATTAAAGTATGATTTATTTAGATATGGTTGTCAGTGGTCTACCAATAAGAAACGGTAAATTACATGCAGGAGAAATAGCTACAATGTCTTTAGATTTATTATCATCCATGGTTGGTTTTAAAATTCGACATTTAACTGGTACTTTCTTACAACTGCGTGTTGGTATGCATTCAGGTATGAATATTTCTTATCTCCCAATTACCTATAGATATTTACGTATTGGAAATTACAATTCAAAATTGGCATATGTATAGGACAAAAAACCTGAGGCCCTGTATGCTACAAGTGCTTGTTAAAGATACTTTGTTAGCTTGAAATTTAAATATTAGGCCAATACTGCGGTCCAGACAAATATTCTTATTGTATCAGACATATAAATTTAATCATTATTCACTATGTTTTCGGTAACTAATCTATCTACATTCAGGACCCTGTGTGGCTGGTGTTGTTGGTTTAAAGATGCCTAGGTATTGTTTATTTGGTGACACTGTCAACACAGCCTCTAGAATGGAATCCAGTTCCATTGGTAAGTATATTTTCATACTTTAGTTTGAACATGTGCTGAAATAGAGAAGTTGCCTCATTTCATCATTTCTACCATGAAATAAACAAATACGTGCATTCAGATATTGAGCATTCTGGTTACATAATGTGCAAGATATCTGTGGGATTGCCATCTCGGTATCACTAGTAAAGTCTACTTTATTCTTCTAAATCTTTGCAGCCTTGAAGATTCATATGAGTAGTATGACTGCTGATATTTTGATGGAACTAGGCGGGTATATTCTAGACTGTCGTGGTGAAAGGGAAGTTAAGGTAAAGAATAATATCATTTTGATCTTGTCCAATGCTTCGTTGAGGTTTGTCAACTATGAATCCAGTTCAGAGAGTTTACATATCAAATGTTCATTGTATATTTATGTTTGTCGACCAAAAATCTCCTTCAGAAAATATTATGTAACTAATAATATTTATTTTATTTAGGTTTATTAACTCAGGATCTCTTTCAGAGTCTACATAGATGATACTTGTTTTTGGATGCAACACAAGTGTATTACAAGTTGTGCCTGCCTTTACACAGATATGTGTCTGCAGCGTCTGCAGAAGTGGAGGGGAGGGGGGGGGGGACTGTAGTTTGAACATAAAACAACCTCAACAAAAACTCCTCGGATTTCGGCCACTATATTTTCTTGTTCAAGACATTGTATGAAGATGAGAATACAAATTTAATAGAAATAATTAAATTATATTTGCCAAAAAGTTTGGGTGGCAGGGTTTCCCTGACCCCATCTCCGCTGCCCCTGATTTACTTTCCCTCATTAACCAAAATCTCTGTCTGTATTGTGTTTCAGGGTAAAGGAAAAATGACCACCTATTGGTTAGAAGGTAAAGAGGGGTATAACAAACCTCTCCCCACCAAAGAAATGGCCGTCTCCTTATCTCAACATGAGTTTAAATAGGTTCAATTTTATTTTTTATTAATTGTTACTAATCATCAGGACATAATTCACAGTCTCTTGTTACAATATGGGTAGTATCTTCATTATTCTTATAGTTTTATTGTTATTGTACTGTATTTTATATATATTGTCATTTTTGCTATGTCAAGCTCTGAAGAAAATTTGTCCATTATCTTGATATCCTGATGCACTTTTCTAGTTCATACAGCAATTTGGATTCTAAGCTTGTGAATACAGAAAATAATGGTCCATGATTACAAAACTCGCCAAATTATTTTATGTCTTTGTGCTTGTATAAACAGCTACGATCAGTACAATCGATGTGCTACATTTACAAACATTTATAAAAACTTGGCATCGTGAAAGTGGCATCAGAATTATTGTAATTTAATTGAAATATTTACTCAGACAATTGTGAAATGACTCGTAGACGATTTTTGACTAAGAATGGAACAGTAGCTGTTTGTAAAAAGTTAATATTGAAAACAAAAAATGTATTTGAATATTTGAGCTGAAGGAAACTTATTGACGTTCTGGACTTTCTATATTTTAGTGACTGACAAATTTACAAATGATATTGGTTTGAGTATACATACTCTAATGAATTATATTATATATAAACTGTTAAAATATTGTTGGCAATGCATGTTTCTCAAGTAGAGAAAATATTTTTGTATGTTGTGTTAATCATATGCTGCATGTTTTGTTGTTTTTTATCATCCATCATCCATCATTTCTAGGGCTGGGTATTGAACATCAAATTAAGATCGATTATCGAAGGCAGGCTACCGATCAATAATCGGTTAATATCTAAATATTTTAATTGAGAAATCTTCTGAGCTTTGTCTGTTTGTTTTGTAATGTCAGTAATTTTGTATGATCTTCATGAGATAATAGGTTGTGACAGATAATATCAAAGGAAAATTTGACAATGAGTTGTAATCTAAATTGAATATAGGTAGCATCGATAATCGATTATTTCAATAATTTGACCCAGCCCTAATCATTTCATATTGCATGAGTCCACCCATCAATCATTTCATCTTGTGAGTCATTCATATATCATTTGTATCATGAATATATCATTGTGATTAATACATCACAATACCGGTAAGTCATAAATTCAACACAAGTCATTGTGAGTCATTAATACATCACATTAAGTCATAAATACAACATAAGTCATTGTAAGTCATAAATACAACATAAGTCATTGTGAGTCATTAATACATCATTGTAAGTCATTATCAGTTATTGTGAGTCATTAATACATAACCATTAGTCATACATACAACATAAGTCATTGTGAGTCATTAATACATCATTGTAAGTCATTAATAGTTATTGTGAGTCATTAATACATAACCATTAGTCATACAACACTAGTCATTGTGAGTCATTAATACATCACAATAAGTCATAAATACAACATAAGTCATTGTGAGTCGTTAATAGTTATTGTGAGTCATTAATACATCACAATTAGTCATATATACAACATAAGTCATTGTGAGTCATTAATACATCATTGTAAGTCATTAATAGTTATTGTGAGTCATTAATACATCACAATTAGTCATAAATACAACATAAGTCATTGTGAGTCATTAATACATCATTGTAAGTCATTAATAGTTATTGTGAGTCATTAATACATCACAATTAGTCATAAATACAAAGTAAGTCATTGTGAGTCGTTAATACATCACAATTAGTCATAAATACAACATAAGTCATTGTGAGTCATTAATACATCACAATTAGTCATAAATACAACGTAAGTCATTGTGAGTCGTTATTGTGAGTCATTAATACATCACAATTAGTCATAAATACAACATAAGTCATTGTGAGGCATTAATACATCATTGTAAGTCATTAATACATCATTGTAAGTCATTAATAGTTATTGTGAGTCATTAATACATCATTGTAAGTCATTATCAGTTATTGTGAGTCATTAATACATAACCATTAGTCATATATACAACATAAGTCATTGTGAGTCATTAATACATCACAATAAGTCATAAATACAACACAAGTCATTGTGAGTCATTAATACATCACAATAAGTCATAAATACAACACAAGTCATTGTGAGTCATTAATACATCACAATTAGTCATAAATACAACGTAAGTCATTGTGAGTCATTAATACATCATTATGAGTCGTTAATAGTCAGTATGAGTAACTAAGTCAATATTACATCATCGTAATCATTATTGCATCGTGAGTCATTAATCCTTCATCATTAGTAAGTCATTAATACACAATGACTCATTAGTACATCATAAATACTTCGCGAGTCATTAATAAACCATGAGTCATTAGTAAGTTATTAATACATAGTGAATCGGTAATACATCATGAGTAATTTATACACCACCATGAGTCATTAATGCATCGTACGTCATTAATACAGCATCATAAGTCTATAATACTTCATTATTAATACATCATACGTCTATAGTATGTCATCAAAACGTATTTAATACATAAGTCTATAGTACGTCATTTATTCGTCATAGTCTATAGTACGTCAATACTTCGTCATTTATACACTATTGTCTAAAGTACGTCATTAATACATCATACTCTATCGTACATCATTAATACATCACAAGTCTGTAGTACGTCATTAATACACCATACGTCATTAATACATCATACGTCTATAATAGGTCATAATTAGTACATCATAAGTCTATAGTACGTCATTTATACAGGATGCGTCATTAATACACCATAGTCTATAGTACGTCATTAATAAACCATAGTCATTATAGTATGTCATTAATACGTCATTATATCGTCATGAATAATACATCATAGTCATTAATTCGTCATAAATAATACATCATAGTCATTAATACGTCATTAAATAGCCATGAATATTACATCATAGTCATTAATTCGCCATTAATAATACATCATAGTCATTAATACGTCATGAATAATACATCATAGTCATTAATACGTCATTAATAATACATCATAGTCATTAATACGTCATGAATAATACATCATAGTCATTAATACGTCATTAAATAGCCATGAATAATACATCATAGTCATTAATATGTCATTATATCGTCATGAATAATACATCATAGTCATTAATACGTCATTAAATCGTCATGAATAATACATCATAGTATTCCTAGTATAATCCTAATTGCATATTCCTCGTATAATCCTAATTGCATATATATAATCCTTTTGCATATCTATAAACCTAATTGCATATTCCTCGTATAATCCTAATTGCATATTCATAGTAAAATCCTAATTGCATATATATAATCCTAATTGCATATCTATAAACTTAATTGCATATTCATAGTACAATACTAATTGCATATTCATAGTATAATCCTAATTGCATATCTATACTCCTAATTGCATATTTATAAACCTAATTGCATATCTAAAAACCTAATTGCATATTCCACGAGGAATATGCAATTATGATTATACCCTAAATATGCAATTAGGATAACACTATAAATATGCAATTAGGCTTAAATTATTAGCAATATATTATAAATATGCAATTAGGCCTAAATTATTAGCAATATATTATAAATATGCAATTAGAAATATGTTATAAATATGCAATTAGGATTATACTAATAATATTCAATTAGCAATATACTATAAATATGCAATTTACTATAAATATGCAATAAATAATATATTATAAATATGCAAATAGGATTATACCAATAATATGCAATTAGTGTTATACGAGGAATATGCAATTAGCAATATACTATAAATATGCAATTAGGATTATACGAGGAATATGCAATATACTATAAATATGCAATTAGCAATATACTATAAATTAGCAATTTACTATAAATATGCAATAAATAATATATTATAAATATGCAAATATGATTATACCAATAATATGCAATTAGGATTATACGAGGAATATGCAATTAGCAATATACTATAAATATGCAATTAGGATTATACTAATAATATGCAATTAGCAATATACTATAAATATGCAATTAGCAATATACCATAAATATGCAATTAGCAATATATTATGAATATGCAATTAGCAATATGTTATAAATATGCAATTAGGATTATACGTGATATTAGCAATATGTTATAAATATGCAATTAGGATTATACTAATAATATGCAATTAAGCTAACACTATAAATATGCAATTAAGATAACACTATATATATGCAATTAGCAATATATTAATAATATGCAATTAGCAATATACCATAAATATGCAATTAGGATTATACTAATAATATGCAATTAGCAATATACTATAAATATGCAATTAGGCTAACACTATAAATATGCAATTAAGATAACACTATATATATGCAATTAGCAATATATTAATAATATGCAATTAGCAATATACCATAAATATGCAATTAGGATTATACTAATAATATGCAATTAGCAATATACTATAAATATGCAATTAGCAATATACCATAAATATGCAATTAGCAATATATTATGAATATGCAATTAGCAATATGTTATAAATATGCAATTAGGATTATACGTGATATTAGCAATATGTTATAAATATGCAATTAGGATTATACTAATAATATGCAATTAAGCTAACACTATAAATATGCAATTAAGATAACACTATATATATGCAATTAGCAATATATTATAAATATGCAATTAGCAATATATTATAAATATGCAATTAGCAATATACTATAAATTAGCAATTTACTATAAATATGCAATAAATAATATATTATAAATATGCAAATATGATTATACCAATAATATGCAATTAGGATTATACGAGGAATATGCAATTAGCAATATACTATAAATATGCAATTAGGATTATACTAATAATATGCAATTAGCAATATACTATAAATATGCAATTAGCAATATACCATAAATATGCAATTAGCAATATATTATGAATATGCAATTAGCAATATGTTATAAATATGCAATTAGGATTATACGTGATATTAGCAATATGTTATAAATATGCAATTAGGATTATACTAATAATATGCAATTAAGCTAACACTATAAATATGCAATTAAGATAACACTATATATATGCAATTAGCAATATATTATAAATATGCAATAAGCAATATATTATAAATATGCAATTAGCAATATACCATAAATATGCAATTAGCAATATACCAAAAATATGCAATTAGCAATATACTATAAATATGCAATTAGCAATATGTTATAAATATGCAATTAGGGTTATATGCAATTAGCAATATACTATACATATGCAATTAGGATTATACGTGATATTAGCAATATACTATAAATATGCAATTAGCAATATACTATAAATATGCAATTAGCAATATACTATAAATATGCAATTAGCAATATACCATAAATATGCAATTAGCAATATACTATACATATGCAATTAGGGTTATATGCAATTAGCAATATACTATACATATGCAATTAGCAATATAGTATAAATATGCAATTAAGCTAACACTATAAATATGCAATTAGCAATATACTATAAATATGCAATTAGCAATATACTATACATATGCAATTAGGGTTATATGCAATTAGCAATATACTAGGATTTTACTACTAATATGCAATTAGCAATATAGTATAAATATGCAATTAGCAATATATTATAAATATGCAATTAGCAATATACTATAAATTAGCAATTTACTATAAATATGCAATAAATAATATATTATAAATATGCAAATATGATTATACCAATAATATGCAATTAGGATTATACGAGGAATATGCAATTAGCAATATACTATAAATATGCAATTAGGATTATACTAATAATATGCAATTAGCAATATACTATAAATATGCAATTAGCAATATACCATAAATATGCAATTAGCAATATATTATGAATATGCAATTAGCAATATGTTATAAATATGCAATTAGGATTATACGTGATATTAGCAATATGTTATAAATATGCAATTAGGATTATACTAATAATATGCAATTAAGCTAACACTATAAATATGCAATTAAGATAACACTATATATATGCAATTAGCAATATATTAATAATATGCAATTAGCAATATACCATAAATATGCAATTAGGATTATACTAATAATATGCAATTAGCAATATACTATAAATATGCAATTAGGCTAACACTATAAATATGCAATTAAGATAACACTATATATATGCAATTAGCAATATATTAATAATATGCAATTAGCAATATACCATAAATATGCAATTAGGATTATACTAATAATATGCAATTAGCAATATACTATAAATATGCAATTAGCAATATACCATAAATATGCAATTAGCAATATATTATGAATATGCAATTAGCAATATGTTATAAATATGCAATTAGGATTATACGTGATATTAGCAATATGTTATAAATATGCAATTAGGATTATACTAATAATATGCAATTAAGCTAACACTATAAATATGCAATTAAGATAACACTATATATATGCAATTAGCAATATATTATAAATATGCAATTAGCAATATATTATAAATATGCAATTAGCAATATACTATAAATTAGCAATTTACTATAAATATGCAATAAATAATATATTATAAATATGCAAATATGATTATACCAATAATATGCAATTAGGATTATACGAGGAATATGCAATTAGCAATATACTATAAATATGCAATTAGGATTATACTAATAATATGCAATTAGCAATATACTATAAATATGCAATTAGCAATATACCATAAATATGCAATTAGCAATATATTATGAATATGCAATTAGCAATATGTTATAAATATGCAATTAGGATTATACGTGATATTAGCAATATGTTATAAATATGCAATTAGGATTATACTAATAATATGCAATTAAGCTAACACTATAAATATGCAATTAAGATAACACTATATATATGCAATTAGCAATATATTATAAATATGCAATAAGCAATATATTATAAATATGCAATTAGCAATATACCATAAATATGCAATTAGCAATATACCAAAAATATGCAATTAGCAATATACTATAAATATGCAATTAGCAATATGTTATAAATATGCAATTAGGGTTATATGCAATTAGCAATATACTATACATATGCAATTAGGATTATACGTGATATTAGCAATATACTATAAATATGCAATTAGCAATATACTATAAATATGCAATTAGCAATATACTATAAATATGCAATTAGCAATATACCATAAATATGCAATTAGCAATATACTATACATATGCAATTAGGGTTATATGCAATTAGCAATATACTATACATATGCAATTAGCAATATAGTATAAATATGCAATTAAGCTAACACTATAAATATGCAATTAGCAATATACTATAAATATGCAATTAGCAATATACTATACATATGCAATTAGGGTTATATGCAATTAGCAATATACTAGGATTTTACTACTAATATGCAATTAGCAATATAGTATAAATATGCAATTAGGGTTATATGCAATTAGCAATATACTATAAATATGCAATTAGGGATATACTATCAATATGCAATTAGCAATATATTATAAATATGCAATTAGGATTATACGAGGAATATGCAATTAAGCTAACACTATAAATATGCAATTAAGATAACACTATAAATATGCAATTAGCAATATATTATAAATATGCAATTAGCAATATACTATAAATATGCAATTAGCAATATACTATAAATATGCAATTAGGGTTGTATGAGGAATATGCAATTAGCAATATACTATAAATATGCAATTAGCAATATACTATAAGTATGCAATTAGCAATATATTATAAATATGCAATTAGCAATAGTCATTAATACGTCATTAATAATACATCATAGTCATTATTTCGTCTTTAAATAGTCATGAATAATACATCATAGTCATTAATACGTCATTAAATAGTCATTAATACGTCATTAAATAGTCATGAATAATACATCATAGTCATTAAATAGTCATGAATAATACATCATAGTCATTAAATAGTCATGAATAATACATCATAGTCATTATTTCGTCATTAAATAGTCATGAATAATACATCATAGTCATTAATACGTCATTAAATAGTCATGAATAATACATCATAGTCATTAATATGTTTTTATTATCTTTAAATCATTTTCACTTTATTGTAATACATCATGTTTTCTTGTATCCTAGCATTTATATTGAACCATTGTATAATATTTGTTTTATTATTTCTTAGGCAATAAAATTTTGTTGGAAGTTAGTGGTTATATATAAATATAAACTATATAAATATAAACCAGGCTAGTCTAGAGTACACTTATAGTAGACCATGTGTTGCTAGTCTCGAGTACTCTTATAGTAGACCATGTGTTGTTGCTAGTCTCGAGTACTCTTATAATAGACCATGTGTTGTTGCTAGTCTCGAGTACTCTTATAGTAGACCATGTGTTGCTAGTCTCGAGTACTCTTATAATAGACCATGTGTTGTTGCTAGTCTCGAGTACTCTTATAATAGACCATGTGTTGTTGCTAGTCTCGAGTACTCTTATAGTAGACCATGTGTTGCTAGTCTCGAGTAATCTTATAGTAGACCATGTGTTTTGCTAGTCTCGAGTACTCTTACAATAGACCATGTGTTTTGCTAGTCTCGAGTACTCTTATAATAGACCATGTGTTGTTGCTAGTCTTGAGTACTCTTATAATAGACCATGTGTTTTGCTAGTCTCGAGTACTCTTATAATAGACCATGTGTTGTTGCTAGTCTTGAGTACTCTTATAATAGACCATGTGTTGGGGCTAGTCTCGAGTACTCTTATAATAGACCATGTGTTTTGCTAGTCTCGAGTACTCTTATAATAGACCATGTGTTGGGGCTAGTCTCGAGTACACTTATAATAGACCATGTGTTGCTAGTCTCGAGTACACTTATAGTAGATCATGTGTTGTTGCTAGTCTTGAGTACTCTTATAATAGACCATGTGTTTTGCTAGTCTCGAGTACTCTTATAATAGACCATGTGTTGCTAGTCTCGAGTACTCTTATAATAGACCATGTGTTGTTGCTAGTCTCGAGTTCTCTTATAGTAGACCATGTGTTGTTGCTAGTCTCGAGTTCTCTTATAGTAGACCATGTGTTGCTAGTCTCGAGTTCTCTTATAGTAGACCATGTGTTTTGCTAGTCTCGAGTTCTCTTATAGTAGACCATGTGTTGCTAGTCTCGAGTACTCTTATAGTAGACCATGTGTTGTTGCTAGTCCCGAGTACTCTTATAGTAGACCATGTGTTGTGGCTGTCTTGAGCACTCTTATAATAGACCATGTGTTGGGGCTAGTCTTGAGCACTCTTATAATAGACTTTGTGTTGCAGTTAGTCTTATGTACACTTAGAGAAGCAACTATCACTTATAGTACACCGTGTTGCTGGCTGTTGGGTTACACATAAATATAAGAAAGAAACACTCAAAACAGGCAAAGATATTTGAGTGCATCCAAGGACATTTCAAAACACAAACAGTACATATGGCTTTAAGAAATGTAAACATGTACTGCTTGTGTTGTATGATGTTAAGAAATATCCACAGATGTCCAAAAATATCTTTAAATACAATATTAATTAAATATTTCAAACATACACTACATAGGTACAAAATACAAATTGTACATGAACATATAGTTGTGTAAAATGACATCCCTTTAAGAGAGTCCACATAGCTAATAAAGTTTTTACGTACAATATCATTTTATGAGAGTCCACATAGATAATAATGTTTGTTCGATTCAATATCACTTTACGATGTTTGTTCGATTCAATATCACTTTACAAAAGTCCACGCAAATAAAAACATTAAGGTTTGACAAAATGACATCCTTTATAAGAGTCCACATAGCTAATAATGTTTGTTTGGTCCAATATCACTTTACGAAAGTCCACAGAATTAAAAACATTAAGGTTTGACAAAATGATATCCTTTATGAGAGTCCACATAGCTAATAATGTTTGTTCGATTCAATTTAACTTTTCGAGAGTCCACGCAAATAATAACATTATAACATAGATAAAGTTCACTGGTCATTCCTTTCAGAGAGTTCACATAGCTAAAAACTATCAATTCCACAGCCCTTGCTAATAGTTTACATTAAAAATAACGGCAGCTTTTCCGCTAGTCCACATGGCTTTATGATTGTTCATATAGTATATATGGCTGTTAACTCAGCATCACTTTCAGAGAGTCCACATAATTAATAAGTTGCGACTCAACTATCTTTTATTTAATGAGATTCTTGAAAACTACTTGATTTTACGGCACTAAATTGTTCCAACCACTAGGCATTTATGCTGTACACTGTCAATTTATTTGAGCTTTTTGTTTTCAGATTTGATGCCTCTTCCAGTCACTTTATGATAAGTTTCAGCCTTGTCCATTTCCTGAAATCAAACAAAAGATATAATTTAAATACGTGGGATGAAGTATCAAAAAATGCAATGAAATGAATGGAGTTTTACGTCCTACTTCTATATGGGCTAATTGAGGACGAGAAATTTTGCCAGGACAGCGGCATTAGCCTGCCCTTATTATCGATTTCCAACTTTCGAAAGATCTTTAACTTGCACAGCCAATACCGGGACCTCGGTTCATTGTCCCATCCGAAGGACTAGACGTTTTTTCCATGTCAGCCCCTCCGACCTGCGGGATGAAGTATCAGCACCAAAATTAATTGCTATTATCTTGCTAAGAATCAATATTTACATTTTATTGTCACGCGCTACAGTGAACCCTTGTGAAAATTTTGCATTCATTTACCGATGAACGCAAAATTCTAGAGTGATCTCCCGTGACGTCGCTAAACAAAATCTTCCCTGACAACGTAGATTGTGGCGTATGAATACACACCATCATTATTTTAAGAATAGACAAATAATGGATCAAAAATCGGCCTGGGTACTCTAAGAAATCGAAAAATAAGATATTTTGAACTTATTTGATATGAAATAAAGTCTCATTTTGGACAAACAATGAATATAAAAATCGTAAATGTCGACTATGTGAGTGATCTGCCTTGACGATCTCCCCTTTTGACGTCATTCAAGTTTTGACGTCATGTTAATTGACAGGAGTTCTGTTGCCGATTTCTTTCCCAATTTTCTTACAATTTTAACTACATTATAGCCATTAAAGCTATAATTTTACCACTAAAATATGGTAAAAGATAGCCGAACTCTACCGAATGTAAATATAAGGATTGAATGCAGATTTGTTTGCGTTCATTGGGTGATGAACGCCGAATTTTCACATGTTAAACCTGACATGAATGGCTTCGCCATTCATTCGATTTAACACGTGAAAATTCTGCGTTCATCACCCAATGAACGCAAAAAAATCTGCATTCAATCCTTAAATGAGAATGCATGAGAATTTTTCATATGAGTTCAGCTTTTAAAAGACTAACAGTTGAAAGGCATATTAATCAATGGATTTAAACTTACATCTTTTGGAAACAGCCACTGTAATATGAGTAGGAGACAATAATGAAACGTTATTACCATTGCGAAAACTTTACCAGATATAGGTCCACATTCATAATACCTGGAACAAACAAAATAATATATCAACTTAATTATTTATAATATGTTGAGTCATTTTTCTACACCAATTTCTAATATGAATCGAACACTGTCCACATGTCTATCTGTTAACACTTAAATCGAATGCAAAAAACTTACTGGATAATGGCAAAATTTCTCTCATTGCACACTGCAAGGTATTTGCCTGTCTTAATCTACTTGTTCAGTATGACATTTTTGCTTTATTGAAATGAAATGTAATGGAATATTAAGTCTTGCTTTTCTACACCTGTATAAGTTATTGAGTAGGAGCAAACACAATGCAGTGTACAATGAGGGAAATGTTGCCAGAACAGCAACATTGCTACAATGAAACAAGAGAAAAGACTATTTACCAATGTTGTCGTTCTTTCAGATTTCGAGTTTTAACATCGTGAATATTATCGTAAACAATTTCTGTACGTTTAGCCACGTTCTGCCAAGTATATAATTCTTTAATTCTGGTATGAGTTTCCTCAGCTGGTAGGATTTTCCCATCTTTAACTTCTTGAATTACTACTGCTAACGCATCAACTAGGGCTGAAATATGGGGAAAAAACGTATGTATATGACACTGTCATAGAGAAGCAATGCTGTTCCTACGGCCTACTCTCCTGATACACCCAAGGAGATAAGCTTCTTTTATATGTGATCCATGCCAACCCCTACTTCAAATTGATATGGAATAGACCAACACGATTGAACACCTAATATCAACACTAGTAGCTTTTATTTTAATATAGCAGCTTGTCTTGATCTTGAATTCTGAAAGTGATCTAAGCACTAGCATGTCCTAGAAGCACTCAAAGTTACTGTTACAATTTAGCTAAGATTGTTTAAGAATATGGGACATGCCTTTTGACCAAACACACATATATGCTAATTTTCTAGGAACTGAAGCACACTGCCCAGCACAATAAGTGCATATTTTAGGGCTTTAGGACAGTCTGATAAAAATTAAACATACCAGAAACAGTAGGATCGGCCAATGTGATCAAATCTGGAGGTAGAACTTCAGGCACTCCACCAACGTTCGTACTTACTACCTTCAATCTACAATAACAAATATAACCCTTATTATTATTAGAAATAACTAGCAGATGACTGGAACACTAAAATCATTGTAAGTTAAGTTTTCGAGAATAAGGCCACTGTAGGTAAGTGAATATAGGACCAGTAGGTAGAAAGTGGGAACGTATTAAGCTGTTACCATTCTAAAATCATTGCCAAGAGGTTAGGCCAAGGACCAGCTGGTATTAAGGATTCACTAGGAAACCTAACTTATAACCCTTGGAAAATATAGTTGTTTGTTTCTTTTAATACTGTGGTTTTCATCAAATTTTTTCAAAGTATTGTCTGAAAGGTTATTTATTGGACAAGCCCAACTAAAAATATTTAATATACTCACCCACAGCAAACTGCCTCAACAATGGCGATACAGAAAGCTTCTGTTAGTGACGTATTCAACAAAATATCACCCTTTACTAATACCTGAAATTAACAAATAAACCATGTACTTAATAGCTATTCATATTGTAATATTGTGGTCTTAAAATATGTATAAATCAAGAGTTAACTCCCTTTATGTTAGAGTATGATAAGCATGCACTGCCTCACTATATATTAATTTGATATGTACATGTAAAGCTCCCAGGAAGATTCAAAATAATAACAAGAGTTATCTCCCTGAATAACGAGATTAGGGTGGTTGAAAGCAACAAGTTACTATTTAACAGAAGGCACTTGGTATGCACTGGCACTATTGGAAGGTATGCACTGGCACCATTGTAATGTATGCACTGGCACTATTGTAAGGTATGCATTGGCACTATTGTAAGGTATGCATGTCCTAAATCACATCCCTCCTGTCTGACAAGGGAATCCTATTAGTTATTTAAGTATTGCATACGTACATCTCTAACTTGATTATGTTGTAATGCTCCCAGTAACTGAACTTTACTGTGTAACTGATGTTGTTCTCTCACTTCTTCTAATACTAATTGTTTTGGACCACTGCCTCCTGAAATCAGACATGAAAAATAACTTCAGGCTGATGCTGTGCAGTGTGGAACGAGGGACATGTTTGCCAAGACAATAACATTTGTCTACAATTTTTATTTGATTTCCGATTATCGAGGGATCTTTAGCCCAGCCCACAGCACACAGGACCTTAGTTTATTCTCTCATCTGTAATACAAAACTCTGTTTCCACGTATCACTGACATGCATCATTAACATCACTGACAAGTGGATACTGGGTTTGAAATATGAGCGTCTTATAAATTTCAGAATAACTGACCTATAATAAACTGGACGTCTGGATATTTCCGGGTTATTATTGGTATAATTTCAGCCAATAAATCCATCCCCTTTCTATACACCAGTCTGCTTACTAATACTATTGTTACTGAAATATTAAACAATAAAAAATATAATTTCAACTGGATTAGTGCATTGGAGCCTGAGTATGCTTACTAATACTATTGTAACTGAAATATTAAAGGAATAATTATAATACTCAGAATAGAATCATTTTTCAGAGCATTGGAGCCTAAGCATGCTTACTTATAATAGTTACTGAAATACTAAAGTAATAACAAATATATTATCATGTCAATTAGCCCCTTGAAAATGAAGTTTTACGTCCTGCTCTTCTGCTAGCGAATTTGAGCATGCTTACTAATAAAATAGGTAATGGAGAATTGTATCCTTGTTAATCAAGGACAAGAAATTTGACCTAAAAAAAATCCACTGGTAGAAGGGATCTTTTTCAGTTGTTATCCTGATAAAAATCGTCGTCTTCAACTTACTTTTATTTGGGTCTCTTTTAGAAACATCAGGAGTAAAAATGGTGGCGTCTACAGCGTTTGGTATCACAGATATTTTTGTTGGATCTAGGTTGGCTCGTAAAGTTGTATTCTCCTTGCTAAAATTTTAAACGTCTCGAATTTCAAACTTGTTAAACCAATATACCTATAAACTGTGATAGGTGGGGCCATGTAACTTGGATGCAATGCACCGAATGTGAAAGCCAGCACCAGGCAGTCTCTCGAAAGCACTTACCTCTAAGGGGATGCAAACCTTCAGCACCTAATCGACTAGCAGACAGCAATCCAACTCGCTACATAGTGAGCTATTACCAAATTTGAGCCAATTTTAATTTAGTAAAATTAAACTTCAATAAGCCTTTAGTGCTACACAATTGATATAAATAATCATGTCTAATCCCAATTTTGACGATGTTTTATCTGGTACAACAGGCTCATTCCCAGGAAATAGTTAAACTACCAACCTGGTATGCGAAACACAAATACAATGTGTACAGTCTCGGAGTGAGAATCGAAGAACCTCATTGGTTAAAATAGAACTACCATCAGCAAAACCAAATAAGGAATGATCTGTAAATACTGTAGGTAAACCCATCGTTCGAGCGTGTAAAATACCTTCATGGGCTAGAGTTGAAAATGACTGAAATAGAAATGAAACTAACTTTTATTCAACTGTTTTGATTGTACTAATGAAATGGAGTTCTTTGCACTTATGATATTTACCTTGCTGAGCTTAAGAAATGAAAGATGTTTTTTTTACACACAAATTTAATTAAAAAATATCTTGTACTACTCTTGAACTACTGTCTCAAAAAAAATTAAACCACAGTCACTTTGTTCAAGAGTTGTCTGTACAACCTTCAGGGGCGTAGCGTGACCAATTTGACTGGGGGGGTGTAAGGTCCATGTTTTACCGACGAACACGTGGTTTTGAGAGGACAAAAACCCAAATGGCACTAAATCATATATATACACATGGCTGTAAAAAGCAAATGAAACTAGGGGGTTGGGGGGGGGGGAGGGGCTTAGATTTGAAGGGGTTTGCACCCAAAGAAAATTTTGAAAATCAGGTTGATTTCCTTTCATGTGATGCCTTTCCGAACAGAATATTCTCTTAGAGAACGACCTCACATTTGAAGAGGGTTTCGAGGCATTGTAGGCCTACTCCAAGAAAATTTTGAAAATTAGGTCCAAGTTCCTTGCATCTGATGCCTTTCCGAACAGAATTCTCTTAGAGAACAACCACACATTTAAAGAGGGTTTGGAGGCATTGTAGGCCTACTCCAAGAAAATTTTGAAAATAAGGTCCGAGCTCCTTACATCTGATGCCTTTCTGAACAGAATTCTCTTAGAGAACAACCACACATTTAAAGAGGGTTTGGAGGCATTGTAGGCTTACTCCAAGAAAATTTTGAAAATTAGGTCCCAGTTCCTTGCATCTGATGCCTTTCCGAACAGAATTCTCTTAGAGAACGACATCACATTTGAAGAGGGTTTGGAGGCATTGTAGGCCTACTCCAAGAACATTTTGAAAATTAGGTCAGGGTTCCCGAACAGAATTCGCACATCTAGTGAATACGGTTTGGGGCATTGTATCATAAGAAAATTTGAAAATTTGATTTGATTTCCTTGCAATCAGGCCTTTCCGAACAGCAAGCGATTTGGACGGACTGAACCCTATGGAAATCTTGAAAAATGGAATTAAATTCCTTGCATCTGAGGCCTTTCCTGATCTCGTTGGAGGGATTATGCCCTAACAAAATTTTGAAAATTAAGGTCAAAGTTCCTTGCATTTGATTCCTTTTCGAAAAGAGTTCGCACATCTAGTTGAATCGTTATATAGCTTCGTGTTTTAATCTTTATATAATTATTTGCACATAAACACCATTTTCATAATTAAACACATAAGTATCTATTCACTAAAAAACTCTTTCGGTTAACCAACTAGTTTTACCGACAGGTCCAGCCATTACAGTTTTTAACGACCTATTCCTCGATTAACCGACAAGATCAGTAAAAATCACCTTCAATGGATATCAATATTTTACCGATAACAAGATTTTAACTCTGTCGGTTAACCAATCGGTTTTACCGACAGGTCCAGCCATTACAGTTTTTAACGACCTATTCCTCGTTTAACCGACAAGATCAGTAAAAATCACTTTTAATTGATATTAACATTTTACCGATAACAAGATTTTAACTCTGTCGGTTAACCAATCGGTTTTACCGACAGGTCCAGCCATTCCTTTTTTTACGACCTATTCCCCGTTTAACCGACAAGTTCAGTAAAAATCACATTTAATGGATATCAACATTTTACCGATAACAAGATTTTAAAACCAATCGGTTTTTACCGACGGCTCCAGCCATTACAGTTTTTATCGACCTCGATTAACCGACAAGTTTAGTAAAAATCACCTTTTATGGTATCTTGGTTAACCAATCGGTTTTACCGACAGGTCGAGTCTTTTACCGACCGATACCGCGTTTTACCGACAAGGTCATCAAAAGTGGGGGGGTGTGACACCCCCCCACACCCCCCCGTACGCTACGCCCCTGACAACCTTGCCTTGGAAATATGATGGGATGATAAAATGAACCTTGTGATAACATAAAAATTTACTTACTGAATGACCATGAACTATAGTGATGTTTTCTCGTATAAAAATATTACGTAAAAGTGGGAAAGTTGTAAAAATAGTCGGTAATATACATTGGTTATAGATTGGTACAAAGGGGAGGTAGTAAACCTGAAAAAGAAGAGAAAATCTTTTATATCAGAACTTAGACATTGCTTCAAAATGGGGCCTGCAAAATGATCTGTTGTTCTTGAAATAAGACTTTTGAAATGTAAAGTGTTGTAGGTGCTATAAAGAAGTAAGAGGCAAACAAGTAGTCTACTAAGTATACGGCCATCAGTTTAATAAAAAAGATAGTGGACCACGGCCATATACGCCTAACGAAAAAGTCGAAAAAGGAAAAAATTTAATCAGGAGAAAACTAAACTTTCTCAAACCTTTCGATTTAGGTCCAATAACATCCATTTTAAGTTTCATCAAAATCGGTTGAAAACTAAGAGAGTAATAGCATATTTAAGATTTGGGGCAAGGGCAATAACTCTGCTTGTAACGATCGAAAATAGCTCAAATTCGAACTTGATCTTCGTTTTCTGAATATATATACACATATCAAATTTCATTTGATTCCGTCAAAAACTCTATTTTTTAGAGCGTTTACAAGGAAATGTTGATGGACGGACCGACGGATTTCGTGCAAGGGCAATAACTCTGCTTGTAACGATCGAAAATAGCTCAAATTCGAACTTGATCTTCGTTTGATGAATATGTATACACATATCAAATTTCATTTGATTCCGTCAAAAACTCTAGTTTTTAGAGCGTTTACGAGCAAATGTTGACGGACGGACGGACGGACCGGCGGACGGACGGACAGGGGTGACTACAATATACGTCCTCATAGAGAGATGAGGGCGTATAAAAATTGTATGTTATCAAAACAGAGACCATGCTGGACTAGCAAATAAGTCGAGAATGAACCTGTCTCTTACCTTTAAATGATTAGATAAATATCGGACACCTCTACGTTTCTCACCGTACATGTGAGTGACCACTATAACTTTGTGTCCCCTTTCTAACAGACATTGTGACAGTTGATAAATATGGCTCTCTACTCCTCCCATATTAGGGTAGAAAAAATCAGAAATCATACTGAAAGGTAAGAAGATCAGTGATTTATTAAATTGAAGATAAGTATAAAGTAGAAATGGTGAAGGATTTAAGCCACAATATCAATATAGGCTAAAGCTAAAGCCAGGACATCATCAAAACATGACATGACAAGCAGAGGAATAGCTCAGTCTCAGCTAAAGCAACTAGAAAATTTTGGAGCTACACCCTAAAATATCTAATCAGTAGCCTACATCAGGTCTGCTGACTTTGACTGTCCTTCAATTCCTTTATTTACCTTGGACCTTGGTTGGGCTTGAAACCCTTTTGAATTTGAGGCTTGTGTGTTTCCCATCCCTTGCCAATGCCATATTTTTTGGGGCCTACGTGAAAGACTGCATGTTTTGTTAATGCTTTAGACACTTTAATCAGCTCATATCCTAAAGTCACACACTTTTAATGAGTAGAAAAGTTTTTCTCACCAAATGTTGTGCTTCATCTTCATTTCAGTTCTGATTCAATCAAGTCGTCTGCTGCAATCGAGTTATCTCCCTTGACAAAGATTTACTTCCGTCTCGACAAAACCATCTCAAAATTACTTCCCTAAAGTTTGCGATTTGAAACTTTAACATCATTGTCTCAGAGCATTTCGACACCTAAAATTAAGATTGGCAAATCATAGAAATGTAGAAAACTTGCGAAATGTTTTAATTTCTGTTCCAATTTTTTCTTCACAAGTTGACGCCTGCAGCGAGGTTGGGACTATTTGTAATTTCCAACATTGAAGAGTTCTACATCCGGTTAGTGTTTACAAAGAAAATAAATAATCAAAACGTTGCCATTTAAATTGCTTATAAATTAATTATTTAACGACGAATTGAAGCATAATTTAAACAACAGCATGTCTGACGAAGGGCAAGCTGGTCTTGCTATGAATGGTTGTGAAATTCCTCCTGTAAACCTCGGTTTAGATGGAGATATTTTGCAGGTAAAAATACTCTTTCTTTACTTTTTTCTTTTTCTCCAAAGTTTTCCACTTACTTCAGCCATGTTACGACCCATGATAAGACAGATAAGGTAGAAACGAAAAAAACATATTCAAGAAAGGTTCAAATAAAGCTACCTTTTGATTTGAACCCTTTGAAAGTAAAGTTTCTGACTGGATAGGTGATGAAACTCACTGATCTGACCAATGAAAAGGTGACAAGGTCCAGTGGCAGTGAGTTAAATTAAGAGACAAGATTAAGGCCTAATTAAACAATTAGTACTTTATAAACTATGATCATTTCTTCATTTTACTCATGTAATTATGATTTTCAGCAAATCCTGCAAGCGAAGACGGGAGCTCCGAATAAATTCCAGAGTTTTTGGGAGATGGATGAAGAAGATGTTGATGAATTTACTCAGGAAGAAATAGAAAGTGAGTTGGGTTGCCATGTTAGGTTCTTGTTTTTGAGATAGGAACACCATAAATTACGTCACAATTCATAAATTGACAGTAGAAAGAACAGCTTCTGAGACATCTGAATATCATGTCCCCCTTAACTGCTTTTCAAATCTTTGCTTGGATACCATTGAAGTTTGGATCTGAATTTCCAAGCCAACCTCTACTCTTTATTGATGAACTCAACCCTTTTTATTTTTTTCAGATGAGCCAAGTAAGAGAATATTGTGGGCTGCTGAGAATAATAAATTAGAAATAGTGGGATGTTTATTAATAGAAGATCCAGGTCTTGTGAATTCGTGTGATAACGATTATTATACTCCTTTACATCGCGCTGCTTATAACGGACACGCTGATATGGTTAAGGTGGGTGTTTACTTACTCTTTTAAAACACCTGATGGTACTTCCTTCTCTTAGTATTCCACTACTGCCATGATTTGGATGCGATTTGTTTAACGGAAATGTTTTACTTGAACCGGTGGTCTTTAAGTTTTTATACAGACAAGTTCATAGTATTTCATTTTTGACAAAAGCTTTAATCTTTTTCAATAAGATCATATATTCAGTGGATTTACCTAGCATCATAATTGTTTATTGTTTAATCTGATAAATCCATAAAACTATGTAAAAAATCCTTTAAACTACAAGTTATGCACTTTGAAATAATAAATATTTTCAACAATAACTTAGTTTTACTTGTTTTATTTTATAATTTATTTTTCAGTTATTATTATCAAAAGGAGCTGATGTAACAGCTGAGACAGAAGATGGTTGGCAGCCATTACACAGCGCTTGTCGTTGGAACAGCACCAAATGTACTGAAATACTCTTAGAACATGGAGCGAAGATAAACGCTGTTACTCACGGTGGATTAACTCCCTTACATTTAGCTGCGTCGCAACCAGAGAATCGTGAAACCATTGAGATGTTGTTGATGCAGCCGTCCATTGACGTGTCGATTCGTAGTAAGATCGGGGAAACAGCTCAAGATATCTGTTCACGTGTTAGTGATTTACATAAACTGTTTGAAGTTTGTGACAAGAATGTGAATGAATTGGGCAGTGATTAGAGGTGGCGTGTCCATAGAGAGGGAGGGGAGGGGGATGCCCAATTTCTTCATGTAGTGAAAGGGGGTTGCCCAATTTCTTCATGTAGTGGAAGCCCTTTGGAATCGTCATATGGCTCCTAATTGACCCAACCCAACTTAATGTTTCATAGTAACACCACTAATGATTTGATTTTAAGTCATTGCTTTTGTCTCAAACCACACAGTATTTTATTATTGTCTCATATATAGTCTCTATTATCCAGTCTCTACTATGACAAGACTGGGTGTTAGAGACTATAGCATCATGCTTTAATACATTGACCAAATTCATTAAAACATCATTTGGATTTTAAGACTTGCTTTTGCTTGACAAAATTTTGTAAAGAATTTAATTGTATTTTTCTATGGACCAATTTAGCGATACATGATCGTTTATTCAGTTGTGGATCTATTTCTGTCCATTCCAGTTTCAATTTGGATCTGATACTTTAATTTTTTTAGTATTTAAAAATGCTCAATCCGTCCTCATTTTTAATTTGCTTACTTGGCATTCATTTACACATAATATTATATCATTGAAATTTAACAAAATATCGCGAGGTGTTTTGGAATGAGATTATATGTCATAGGTTAGTGAATTTAAGATTTTATTTCATAATTTCTTTTTTTTTTTTACATTTACTTGGGGCCTTATTCTGGAAAAATTAATGTGAAATGATTAAATTGTTCAAGTCATCTGATTGGTCAATCACCAACAGTGATTTAAACTGAGTTAATATTCAATAAGTTAACTGTGTAGCTGTGGATTTTTATGTGAGTGACATATTCCCAGAATAAGGCCCCTGGTTGGTTGATACAGAAACACATTCCAATGAATGTTGTATTAGCTTCATAATATTAACTTATTAATCATTTATATAGGCTTGATTTTGTCATTGAAGGTTTACTTACCTTCCCTTATTGCACACTGCATGGTGTTGCTTGTCTTCATTAGCCCATACAGGTGCAGAAGAGCAGGACACAAAACTCCCTTTCATTAATGAAGATGAGTAAGTTGTCATTGAAGCTTTACTTACTTTGCCTCATTGCATACTTCTTGGTGTTTGTCTTCAGATTCAGAGTAAGACATCACTGAAGCTTTACTCACCTTCCCTCATTGCACACTGCATGGTATGGCCATACTAGGGCCCATCTTCTTTAACTTACTGTCCATCTTCATCAGCCAGTAAAAATCCTAAGCAATGATTAAGAATGCTAATTTAGTATATTTTTTATTGAGTATTTAACTAATATATGCGCATTTAATTACCTCTTGCCTCTTTAAGGTTCAAAACCACAAATTTAACCACTAAGAACTATATCTATTATGTTCAAATATTTTCATTTTAAGGTTTAAAACCACATTACATATTTTATACCTACTTTGACCATCATTTGCCTTAATTGTCGATCTTCCATCTTCCAAGCTTTTATCTGTGCCTTCCAGCATATAGCAAGCCTGGCTGTAGCCTACGCCACCAGCTATATTGCAAGCTATGCATTGTTGAGGTTGTGTTTAATTCACTAATAAAAAAATATTTAATAAAGATATTATAAGATGCAATAATGTAAATAAATTAGTTAGAAATGTGCCAAATTATGTTTTGCTGTGTGTAGATAGTGTTTTAGTTAGTTTAGTTTTGTGTTATAAAACTTTAAGGCTGTTCCAGAAATAACTATTTTGTTTGTTTTAAATGGGAAAAAAAAAATGCAATAAAATTGCTTCATTTTCACCTATTATACAACCCACATTTTCTAGCATAGCATGTCTTTTTCATAATATGATAATAAATATTTTAACAAAATAAAATGGCTGTTTCATTTTCAGTTTTAAAAACCAGTAAGCTCAAGCCCAGCTTTAAATTGTTCTTCTTTGGTTACGGACAATCCTCAATAGCCCAAACAGGTGCAGAAAAGTAGGATGTAAAACTCCATTCATTGATTTGTAGATGTATTGCTTTCCTATTAGCCCAAACAGGTGCAAAAAAGTGAAATAAAAACATCTGCAGAATGAAATAAGCTCAATAATACATACTTACCAGTCATCTTGTAGTCAATTTAAAGACTTGTATTCTAATGATATTTTTCTAGGTAATAATAACCCTTCAAGATATATGGTCTACTTTGAAATAAAAATTGGAAAATCTAATTAGATCTACAGACTCTTGAAAAAAAAATATTTAAAACCATAAGATATATGGCCAAGTGAGGAATTAATAAAGGGAAAATTGTAGTAGCTCTACACAATGTCGAAAAAAAAATGTTAAAAAATAATCTAGAACAGAATATGAAATACTAAATAAAAAAACTAAAATAAGCATACTTGAAAGTGAAAATCTACTAAAGAAAAAAAACTAGCAAAGGAATATACAAGTCTTACAACAAAAAAAGATACTAAACACTAACAGAAATACGGACTGGAGCATAATTATGTTTGACCTGCACAAATATCAGTGGCAGAGAAAAGGGTAACAGTCAAAAAATTCTGCCACAATTGTTCCTCCTGAAGGAGAAGTGGGGCAAAGAGTCTTCTGCATGGTTTCCCCTAGGAAGAGAGGTAAGACGGCCTGCCCTATTGTTTCGTCTAGGAATGAAGTAGGGGAAGGAGCCTGCCCCATTTCAGACCCCTGATGTGTGCAGGTCAAAGGTTAAATGGTTGATGAGAAAGATTATAAATACATATTAATTTATTATTTTATACAATATCATATATTTAGAGGTATATAACATTGGTCTAGTCTATATTATCCAGGCCTTTCACAGCTGTACACAGACAATGTGGCACTGGATGACAGTGACTAAGATCTAGTCCGGTTCTACAAAAGAGTCATAGGGTTTTATCTTCAATAATTATTGTCATAAAATTAAACCCATTTGTTACGTACATGAAGGCTCATATATCCATAACTACTACGTTAAACTTTTGGAGTAACATTATTTAAGTTCGGCAATGATTTCAGGATTTAAATACCCAAAAAATTTGGTTTTATGAGCAATAGGTTATGATAAGATTTCAGACTATGTAGATCTACTGGGGAATAATTCGCTAGGCTAATAACAATAAAACGATTATAGAACACATATTCATTGGTCATGTGATCACTTATTAATCAATTATGTACATAAATGCATATTAATTAGTGTACAAAAATATACAGATATACATATATATAGATTAATAACAAAAATGACGTATGATATTTCAAAATATTGCCAAAAAATTAAAATTAAGTAGAAATATCAAATCAAAAATATTTGATAATGTTTAAGTAGGTTTTGACATTAAAAACTGTAAAAAAAATTGTATAAGATTTGTTCATTTGTGAAGTCAGGAGCCATAGCTTGACGAACAAATAAAATATCTTGAATTCGAACACTTAAGTTGAAGTTAAGCAAATTTAGACATAAGATAATCTTCAAGTCTTTGTGAATCAAGCTTTCATCCAATGCCCATTTGTAAAGTTATTTAGCCCCTTTGTTCAACTTAGTTTTTTGATTCTTTGTAAAAAAAATGTGTATATTATTTTATGACAATTAAAAATAAACGTTAATCATATTGCATAAGTTACATAATTATAATCATCAATAAAAAATACTGGTATTTTGACTAAAAAATCCATTCATTAATCAAGTTACTGTGAAATCATTTTTTTTCGTGGGGCAACAAATGTCGAGGATGCCTTAAATCCACAAAAAGTCCCCGCGAAAATAAATGATGTCGCAGTATTCTAAGTACTCATTACTTAAATCACTAAAATCAACAATTTATTAAAAACTACATAATATCACTAAATAGCACTATTCTACATAATAAAAACATCCTACCACTGAAATCTCAAGTTTCATCAATATAACACTAAACTACTTGGCCTGTGCTTTCGTAACATTACCCAACCCTAGCTTTTTAGTCTTGAGCAACTTCTATATAGTAATGGCATGTGTCATGCACGAAGCTAAGAAGCTTACTCTTTTCGAAACACCTGATGGTATTATTTCTCAACTATACAACTATTGCTCTGGACTTGCCATGTTTTGGTTGAGTTTTTTTAACAACTTTTGTAGAGTTATCTATCAATGATACTTCAGATTCCTGTGTTTTTAAATATACATATAAATCCAGAATTCTCACTTATTCTGAGATCTGTTTAATTTACAAATATTGTGCAATTAACAAGTTTAGATTAAAGCTAAGGTCAGTATCTTGTAAATTAACTTCCGAACATTTTTAAGTTTTGGTCATTTGATCAGTGAATCATTTAAATTTTAACCAAAATTTTGAGACTTCAATTTAAAATCATATTTTGGTAACAAGAAGCTCAGCTGTTGTAATGCTGGCTTTAAACTCTAGCTTCATATGTGCTTGTTTTCGGAATGTTATTCTAATATCACCCTAAAAAGTCGAATGATATATGACAAATAACTGACAGTTTTTCATGATATTTAAAATTCCAAGACTGAGCTTGAGAAAATGGAATGAAAAAGCAAATCACAATAATGTTTAAGCTTTGTGCTTTGTTGAAATATTTACAATAAAATAATCACAACCTTGGTCAGAAGGAAATCAAATTTGTACTCAAATGGGCCACACTTCAAGAAAATCTTATCAAAATGATCCCCTCTATGTATTTCTGAGAAGAATTTTGATGAGATTTTTTGTGAAACCAGGCCATGGACTTCAAGGCAAGTTAAAAAACAAGATTAACTTTTTAAAAACAGAGGAATGTCATCGCGTGTCTGTAAACATTATTTTTCGTGTCCCGAACATCGCGTTCCGTGTTCCAGCTATTTAATTGATATACACAATGATTGGTCGTTTACAGCAAATGTATATGAAATTATTAACATTGCATTATATGAATCAAGAACATCCAGGACTTTCTTTCAGAACATCCAGTCTTCTTCACCTTTCATTTTTCATGGTCATCATTTTCAGTGATTGATTTTTGCAGCTTCCATTGTGACTCGTGACTGCAATATTGCCTTGAAATTCTTTTTCAATCACTTTCTATATTCTGTATCCATTTTCTTTGACAAAAAACCATGTTAAAATTTCACTTGGATATCGCAGGCTGATGCAAATTTTTTCATTTCTAAATTGACCACTCTTAAAAATTTTACAACAGCTTTTCCATATCTCCCATTTCATTATTGAATAGCTTTCACAAAACCACGTTTAAAAATATCACAAGAGGAGTTTATTTACAGAAGGCTATCGTACTGGTCTCCGTGCTTCGACTGTCCACTAGATGGAGCTCTTGTCTATTTATAGTAACACTGTCTAAACAACCCTTGAATCCAGAATAATAAGGATTCGGTAAACCGAACGGTAACGTTGATCTTCCACCTGAAATAAACAAAATTATGTTTTAAAATGTTTTCCTTTAGGCCTGGGATTCAAGAGATAACAACTAAGGACCTCAGCTGCTTCTTGGTCAAACCTCATGGTATTGATTTTGCAAGGATAACAACTTAAGTTCATGAAGTTCTTTTCTACCAGCTGGTCCTTGGACAAATCTCTTGGCATCAATTTTACAATGATAATAACTTAGCAGAATTGGAACTTAGGTTCATGAGGACACATTATACCAGCTGGTTGTAGACAAAATCTCTTGAAATTGATCTTAAATTCTCCTTTAAATTGGTATTATACTTACCCAGCCATAACTGGCCATCTGTATCGAGTTGTTCGGCTCCTAATGTTGAAATATCTGTGATAGGTTCTTCACTATCTATCTGTAGACTTCCTGCTCTTAACTCTCTGAAATATTAAAATATATTCAGAATTTAACAGGGGGCAAGAAGGGCTGTGTTCCATACAGGAATATAACCCAGCTGTTTTATTTCCATCTGCTGAGATATTTTTCCTGCTCAATCTGTAGCAAACAGACCTTCAAATTAAAGGAAGGGAGAGAATGGGGGAGGAAAGGTGAAATTGTTGACGTACCTTTTTGCCTCTAGAGAATGCCACTCCCCATCATCTACCTGAACTCTAGACTGTATTATATGTAAACTTTTTTCACTCTGTTTTCCTGTAAATACATTTTACATCATAATTTCAACAATATGGATATCTATTTTGTAGTAAGTGTGGTATTACCGGTATTCAAAGCTAAATTCCACTCCTACGAAAAGCTTTTAAATGAAATGAAACGTCCCTCTTTTTTTGCACCAATTGGGCTAATGAGGATGTTGCATTTTGAGGAACAGCTTGGGCTTAATAGACAGAACAAAATCAGTAAAATCTATTCACTCTACCACCATTACGCATGTTTAAGGTTTTAATTTAACATTAATGTGCAAAAAAAATCTGGTTGACCATAAATTACGTCCTAAATCTGTACTTACCTAAATTATAACTTAATTCTATTTTACCATTTACTACAGCTATTGCTAAATAATCCCCTAGGACGGTTTCACCTTTATTTTGAAACAATATTAACCCATTAGGCTCCTTCGTACGGAACTTTAATTTTATTAAATTATTTCTTTGACCTTGTTGTCTACAATATACAAAACAAAACTGTCAATGTCATACAAAAAGTTTTTGTGATACAGGTGGAAAGTCACTTGATTGAGTTCCATAACCACTGGCTGTGGAATCAGAACTTTCCTTAAAGATTTTAACACACAGCACCTAATTGCCTAGTAAAAGACAATCCAGTCTCTATGAATATAGCTGTTCAACTGTCATTGGCAAATGATGTATGGAAAATCTAATTTACTACTTTGCATCTCTTTCTGCAGACTTTAAAAATTCTGGTTTCTCCCCAAATAAATTAAGAAAATTGACAACACCATGCAGTGTACAATAAGGGAATTTTACACTGACAACAGTTGTTCAGAAGGTATAACTTACATTTTTGAAACTTCATTAGGATAATGTATAAAAGTATGACCATCAAAACTGACAGGTTGGTCTTTATCTACATGATCTGCTCCTAGAAATATCAACAAATATCATATATCATTTATCTTTTAAAAGTTATAAATTATTTTATTTTTCAAACAAATAACCCATAAGAATAAACATTTATATTCTTAAACTTGGTCAATAAGAGTATATATTCATCAGTGAACCTTCCTGGGCCCAGCTCCTAGCCTTGTGCTTAAAATCTCAAGAAAATATCAGATTAGATAAATGTTAGGAACCGGACCTTGGTGTCATAACTATACAACATATTACCTGTATAATCTTAGAAATACAAGTAATTATTGAAAATATTAGAATTACAGGTTATGTTACTCTAACCAAATAAACAAAGCTTACTTTTATTGCATTTTTCTCCCATAAAATTACTGGGACATTTACAATCTGCGTGGTTTAATATAGGTTGACAGACACCTCCGTTTTGACAGGGGTTGACGTTACACGGAGCTCCGTCATATTCCTCTATATTTCTCATCTCTTCTCCTACCTCCATTAGATTATCTATTATTCTTCCATTTATTATTATCTGGAAATATAAAAATATTCACATGGAAATATTCTAAAAATGAAATACCGTATAATTCTGAATATAATGCGCACTTTTTTACCCTTTAAAGTACCCGTCAAACAAGGGGTGCGCATTATACACGGTGACTTAAAAAAATTATTTTTCACCAGTGATTCCCAAGGCAATATCGTCTGGTATATAATTTGGATAATAAAAGATATTGTACAAAAAAATTGTTTTTTATTCAGGTGTCTGTGTTTTCTGTGAGTATAGAAATTCTTAATTATAAAGATGTCACTATTCTTATATCTTAGAACTTTGTATGAGTAGATGTAGAAGTCATAAAACACTTAGATTTAATTGGGTTACAGGAACCACAGACGTCCACATTGTCCCTGATACACATTAAATGTTCAGATAACCTCTTTCTAATCCCTTGAACGTAATTTGCATTTATCTTATACTTACCCTCTGTATAGAACCTGTGAAACCAGATTCAATACCAGATGTAAATGGAACGTCTAATGTTTCTTTGAATCCACCTAAATATAGTGGTCTACCGAGATTTAATTCTTTATGTTCTCCCTGGAAAATATACAAAAAGTCTAGATAGTAACTTAATTTATTTAGTCTTTACATGTCATTGCAAAAAGTTTACTCAGATATCCTTTAATGAGTTGAGTTATCTCATTATAAGGTGTTTGGCAATTAAATTCCATAAAAACTCAACCTTTTATGACCTTAGCTCCTCAATAGCTCTTTAGAATTTAGATTGATTAAGTTTCTGACAGTGAGGTAAATATAAATTTCTATGACTTACCGGAGCTATTCCAGAAACTGTTGGTCTATCATCAACTGTCATTTCACCAACTTCATTATTTCTCTGTACGACTACTTTATGCCATTTATTTAGGTGAATATGTTTTTTACTTCTACAAATAAGAAAATATACTATTAACTTGTGGCGCCAAGCAGGGTATGCTAACTCTTCTAGACACCTGATAACATTTTATACAATTTTATTTTACTTCTACAAATTAGAAATATTGAATGAAAACAGAATGGTACAAGTTTTGTCAAGGTAGTTCAAAGTCTTTGTTCTTTATAACTTTACAATTTTTTACACACAAGTTTCTTTGAATTACCCATAATAAATTGGGAATGGGGTAAAAATGGATCCATTATCTGCTAAACTGTTACCCCAAAAATCCAGCAAACCAAATCCACAGGGATCTCAAAATATAAATACCAACTTACTCTATCTCTGCTAATCCCGTGCCCAGAAAGAATTTATACTGTAATTTACGTTTCACCAGATTAAGAGATATAAAATCACCAAGTCCTCCCAGAAACTGACTAGCAAAAAATAGTACACCTGAAAAAAACCAAAAAAAAACCCATCAAAAATCTTACCTGGGGTGTGCAAGTCCAATGACCATGAATAAAACATCTTCATTCATAATTCCCGTCAACCCAGCTGTAATTGGGTATAGATAATCTGGGAAAGATCAATGCTAAGAGGTTAACCAAGGATCAGCTGGTAGAAAGGATCCTCATCAAAGCTAAATTGTTATTCTTGTAAAATATAGATCTTTCTTTCTTTCTATATTCTTACTTACCATTAGGTTTTGTAGCTCTAAACCAAACTTCTATAGATAATTGTTTCCCTACGTTATCATCTAGTGGAATTTTCATATAGGAATCACCTTCAAACTGAGGCACAAATACTCTTTTTAACGCTTCTAAAATACAAAAATTTTCAAAAAATTTATTCTTCTTTCTATACTTATTCAAAGAGCTCAAAATATAAAAAAAAGTCAAACTAAGTAGGAATATAATGTAACTTTACTCATGTCTGATATTTCCAATTTCCAATTAACTTCCATTTCCAAACCTAAGTATACTGATGAGGATTGTGTGTCTGAAACATGTGTTGGCAGCATGTTATGAGCTCTTTATAATTACATGCCAGTTCCTCAAATATTGGAAAATTAACTTTAAAATCTAAAGAATCAGTCCTGATGAAGATTGTGTATCTAAAACTCCTGTCAATAGATAAAGTAATTCAATGCAGAGTGGCTTAATTAAAGCCCAAAAAGAAGATTTTAGACCCACCTTTCTCACACCGGAGTCCCATTCTGCCTTCAGGACAAGAACAATAGAATGTGTCTTCTTCCAGGAATCGTTCACAGGTTCCACCATATTGACATGGCTGACTGGCACACGGGTCTGTTAACTCTTCACAATTTAACCCTTAAAACATAAACATAGAACATGTATAAACAGTTCCAATTTGTTAAAAAACATATACATACAGTCACATTCAAAACTAATATTTGGAGAATCATAATTGAGTAAAGATATGGTGAAGTAAAGGGCATTGAGGTTAGGCCCTGAGATGGTGTGATTTGTCTGAGGGTCTACAGTTGCCTTGCTGACCCAGGAATGGATCATTTACATATTTAACTTGTGTCAAAACCTATCAAATACACTTACCTCTGTATCCTTCTTGACATAAACATTGATAATTCACCGTATCTAACATAATACACGTAGCTCCATTATGACATGGCATACTTTTACATGGATTATTACCGCATTCACCTGTAAAAACACAACACAGACTTTAGGATACAATTACTGGTGATATATTGTCACATTGTAGTCTGGATAGCTCCTTTTTAACAAGAGTTATTTCCCTTCTAGTCAGATAGAATTGCTTACCTTGCTGTCCTGTGATATAATCTCAGATTGCCTCGAAGTACCAGTTACAATCTCCAAAATTTATTGTGGTCTTAAAAGTCCCTCCTTAACAAGAGTTATTTCCCTTTAGTCAGATAGAATTGCTTTTCCTTTGCTGTCATGTTACTGGGTAGCTAGCTTATAAAGCATATCTGAGCTTTTAATTATCAAGTTGAACAAATGATGACAATACTTACTAATATCGGCAGCACTTTCAATATCTGTGACACGAGATTCTGTATATTGTAACTTATATTCTTTAAATTCTACTTCATTACCACCTTTAAACGAGTGAATACACCCCACTAGGCCAAGATCTACACCAATTCTTTCATATACACTGAAATATTAACACATTAGTTAGTGAGAGGGGAAGGGAATGGGTGTTGAGGGTGAAAGGGGAAGAGGGTGCTTGTGTCCCAGATCTACTTCGATTTTCTCGTATACACTGAAATAGTATCACATTAGTAAGCAAGAGGGGAATAAAGGACAGGGGGAAGAATCCAGTAAAGATCAATGCCAAGAGGATCAAATTTGACCAGGGACCAGTTGCTATACTTTTAAGGGGTTTGGTAAAGGACCAGCTTGTTAACAGAATCTACTTGACACTTTGTTTTATCCTTGTGAAAAATTATTTTTTCTAAAAGAATACTTACAATTCCTCTGCATTGGGTATAAAACCAAGATAAAGTGGATCTTTAAGATTAAGTGATGTATGACTGGCTATACTGGCACCATTGACTGGTAACTCAGTATCGACTATCAGTATCCCTTCTTCATTAGTCCTTCTAGCTATAACACGATGAGTTTTCTGAACTGAGATTGGACTTCGAGATCGTAATGTTGCGTCTCCTCCTCCTAGATCATATCTGAAATGAAAAATGTTTGTATTTAAATAAAATGGATTTAATAAAAATTGAAGCACTAGATTTTTCCAATGTTTAAATGAAATTAAATCTCATGTCTTACTCAAGATGTATAGATGAAATTGCAGTCAGGTACATGCAGAATCAATGCAGAGCTTGGGGCAAGGAAGGTCTTGGCTTATTTGTTCTATTCAATAACAAGATGCTTTTTCCATGAGCCTAAACAATTTCTTTTTCTTAACTATTGAAGGAGCATAGCTGCTAGCACACAAGTCCTCTTTGCCTGATCATAAGTTTACAAGATTTAAGCTAGTGATCTTAGACAATCCTGATGATATCCGAACTTCAAAACTCACCTAAATTCAACATGGCCGTCTTTCACAGATAAAGAAACGTAATCTCCGGAACCATCAGGATTCTGGGAATTATACAGCAGGATGCCGTCACGATTTAAAGTATGGAACACAATCTCAATCTTCAAATCTTTACTGGCGCCAGAAATCTTTGGCACTTTTAGGAACGATTTTCCACTAAACGATGGAGTGTCGAAGAAGACATCTGTAAAAGGACAAAATGCAAAGTTTGATTTTTGAATTACTTTTAAATTTTAAAATAAAACTGAAAAATAAGGAAAAAATTAAATAAGTTGAAAAAATAAATGGATTCAAAAAATAAGGAAGCAAAAACTGAACATAAGCATAACAAAATAGCTGCAAAAAGCAAAGCAAAAATCACACTTTTTCCTGAAACCAAACTGATGATAGAAAAATACAGAATTCATTCAAATAAACAAACAAAAGTTCCTGTAATATTGATATACTAACATCTGATAAACCAAAAACTTATTCCAAATGAAATGAAAGGGCTGAAGTCCTAATTTTAAGAACTATGCAGTGTGCAATGAGGAAAATTTTGACAGGACAGTAACTACACTATTTTAACTGCCAAAGGATGTTTGAAATAAGACTCTGGTCTATTGTTTCATCCGATCTGACATCCGAAAGTCAACATTTTGGGTATTTTTTGTGAATTCCAACTTAGTGTTTCTGTCTACTTACCGTCTTTACAAAGTGTGCCAGTTTTTCCCAGGGGACATAAACATCGGAACCCTAGAGAATTATCAAGTTGGCACGTCCCTGCGTTATAACATGGGTCATTGGTGCAGGCATCTTCATTCGGGGGGTTGGTCAGGGAGGCTGGTGACTTGGCAGGTATCACTTCTACACAAAAAATAAATTACTAGCATCAGAGCTGGTACTAACCCAATCACCAAATAGCTAAATTCTCGCTGCAAAATGTGAATTGAGCTTTTGCTGACATAAAGCAGGGTGCGAATTTGGCATTATAAAATTATCGCAAATTGTTGAAACCTGAAATTTACACTGGTATAAAGCAATGCTCAAAGGTCTTTCTGAAGCAGTCTTCAAGCAAACAGTAATGCATCCATAACAAGCAACATGCTTTGTATCCCATCACCAACGCAGAAAGATTTGCAAACACAGCCATGCAAAAATTTTAAGAAGATTTGCAAAAAGGCATCTTAGTCATATTTGATGAGAAATAACATCAATAAAGGGAAAGGGATAAAGCTAAAGAAAAGCTTAGGGTGGATGAAATGTTTTTGGGATGTTATTTCTGAGAGAAAAGCTTTGGATTAAATAGTCTTTTAGTTTGTGACATAGCCCCTTGATGTGCTCAGCTGAAAATAAGCTAAGTATCTTACCTATACAGTGTCTGTTGTCAATGGAGGGAACAAATTGATCAAAACACTGACATAATCCTTGACGACAACTAGAGTTAGAAACACAACAGTCGACATCAGATACACATAGCTCATCTATATTACCTTCTGGACCTAGAAATAATATTTTACAATGAAATCAACTTTGATTGGTTCCTTATCAAATCTCTTGGCATTGATTTTACTTGGATAACAACTTAGGTTCATGAGGATCCTTTCTACCAGCTGGTCCTTGGTCTAATTTTTTTGGCATTAAATTAACTGAAATTGGCTGAAATTGTGAGGAAAGATGACTTTTTCAGGGTGACCAAAATTAGAACCCACTAACAGAACACCATTTGTTCAAGCAAATGAGGTCGCGTTAAGAGAAGTGCAAAGGTTAATCAGGTTCATGAGGATCAAAGGTCAGCTTAAAATGTCTTGCTACGTACCGCATTCTCCTTTAGAGTCACTAATCAGTGGTCGTTCAGTTCCCTGTACTTTAGGTGGGGAGTAATTATCACCCTGACCAGGATGTATATGACGAGTTGTCTTTCTTGCTCTAGCTGTAGATAAAGGTGGCGCTGTTGTTCTTGGGGATGGTGCAGCTGAAATCAAAATTAGCATCATTCAGAACAGACGAATTTTCCATTAAATTCAAAATGTATTTTGGAAAAATTTATCCCACAAAAAAAAATAATTAATTATTGTATTGTGGTCTGTAATATTCTTAACAAAAGTTACTTCCCTTAGAGATAGAGTAAGCCTACTCCTTGCTATAAAGAGACTAAAATAAGATGGCTGATCTTTTAATCCAATTCTGATCTTTAATTTTCTGAAGCAAAAGATCTAAATGTTTAATATAAACATTATAAAATAACCTACCTCTACAAGGCCCTCTGTAGGCCACAGTAATATCTTTCTGCAGACGACAACCAAACATTTCCAACTGACATTCAGAACCGTAATTCTGTCCGTCTGTTCCACACACGATATCACGTCTAGCCTCACTTTCATCACACTTCTGATCACAGACACATTCTGGTCGTCCGTGACTCTCTTCACAAATTGCTCCGAACTTACACACCATGTCACGACAGGACTTGGGACGGTTGTCATCTAAAAACAGAAATAATTCATTAATTTAAAGAGTAAGCATGAAAAGGATTGTAAAGAGGTTTTCTAGACTTTGTACGTGTATCAGAGACACTGATAGCATCAATTTACACCATTCCAATTTCAATTCCGACGTCTGTGGTTCTTACAATTCTACTAAGACTAACATAATTTATGACGTCACTGACAGAGATCAGCATAGATATCAATAGTAGCTTCTGGAAGATCACTGTCAGTGACGTCCTAACAGAATCTGTGAAAGAAGAATATATATTGATGGTTTATATTCATCAAGGTATTTATATAAAATTTCATCTTATTTGACTAAGTTAATAAAACTTACCTTCACAGCCTAATGGTCCAAGTTGATTGCCGTCACTACACAAGTTACATTTCATACCATTGATAGAAGTTTTACACATACAACGTCCAGTCATCTGATCACAGTCGTCACGGATAGATCCATAATAATCACAGCCACACGCTGAAATATACACGAGTTTTACACCCTATGGTTCTATACAGCTCTCATTGGGTTAACATTGGTATAATATAGTCGAGTTTTACATCCTGAATTCAAACTGACATGTTGCTTTAAATGTTTAAGACATAAAAATTTGATATTTTACAAAGAGCCTGTTATGGGCAACTGACAATTGGAATCAAAGAAATAGAATGAAGTGATGATCCTTTCCATGTTGCTTTTTGTGGGCAAAAGAAAACAGGCAAGGCCGAAATGATGTACGAGAGTAACAAAAGAAGAGTCTGTAGGGCCGGAACATAAGAACAAAATGTTCCACACTTTGCTTTTTGTAGGCGAAGGGAAACAGGCAAGGCCAAAATGTTATGAGTAACAAAAGAAGAGTATGTAGGGATGGTTGCTTGTTTACAAAAATACAAAATGTTGAGATAAAAAAAACTCTTACGGATACATCCTTGATTTCCCATCTCGATGATTTTATGTAGACCCCAATATCCAGGCTGACACCTATCACAGCGTAGTCCCCCGACACCAGGCTTACAAGTACACTGACGAGTATGGGGATCACAACTTGATCCATAGGAACCCAGATCGTTACAATGACAGTATTCTATAATGAAAAATAATTTTTGAGATAGAGGGATACATTTTCATTAAAGGGATGTAAAAAGGTATTCAATTGTAAATGGCATAAATTTGCATCATTCCAATTTTCAGTCAAAATTCTGCAGATCTTGTAATTCCACTAAAATTGAGTATTGAGTGACAAAATAAAACACTCAAAAAGTTTATGACAGATGCTGGAAAAAGAAACCGTATTATTTATCCCTGGAAAAAATTCATCAATAATGTTTTCATGTTATCATGCTTTAGGAAAATTAAATTCTATCTAAAAATTATAAAAAATTAAATCATAAACATGCTACGTTTTAAAACTAAATTATAACTACGGTACAACATATACATGCTGACGGCAACACCAAACCACAAAAATATTTTGGCAGGCAGCCATTTTGGATTATTTTGGGGGACAAATTTAAGTTTATTGTACACAATTTTGGGGACAAAAGCAGCTTTTTTGTTGATATTTAGCATCACATAGCCTTTTCCAGTCATGAAAGAAGCACCCTTCCCACAAAATCTCAATAAATGAGCTATTTCAATAGCAGCTATGAAGCGTCTGGAAGTGTTTCTTCGTTCCATACCTGGACAACCTGATCTACTTGGACCAGGAGCGACTGTCTTCCCGTCCTGACAACATCCATATTGGGTATCGGAACATAGTTTTATCTGTTTCTCTGAAATAAAAAATAAAGGTAATTTCTAAAATAGTGTGCACCCCCTTTCTTACCCTAAAAAAAATCTGCCATTTAAGCAATATACAACCTCTTAGGAGAAAAAACTTCTTCAGAAGATGCAAATCTACTTCAAAATCTTTAAGCTTATGACACACATTTTTCATATCAAATCACGTTAAGTGTGCAAATTGTCTATTTATGAAAAAAAAACCTTTCCAAGTTACCTTCTGGACAACATTTAGCGAAGAATGGCCCACGATGACAGTAACTTCCACCAGGACAGATATTACTAGTCTTACAATCAAAATCTTTCCCTGTTTTAGGATCAATCAGGGGCAATAATCCATCACAAGGTTCTTCCTCTCCCATATCTAAAACAGATAGAAATCATTTCATCAATATCGACTCAAAGATAGAAACAAAAAATTTAATTTTAAATTTAAGATTTGAGAATTTCTTTTGATAGATTTTATCCACAATGTCATGATTCAAGAAAGCTATCCCATGGCAGTTGGAAATTTAAAGAGTAGAAGTAAGCTGTAAAGTCTTACTAAAAATTTCCTTCATTGCACACTGCATAACATCGTCTATCCTCGTGAGCCCAAACTAAAGCAGAAATGTGGGACATTAACAAATGAAGTAATTCAAATCCCCCAAAAAATAAAAAACAATTCTAACCATCACAGCTATCGTCAGGTAAAACAGAAATTTCTTTTTGTTGTCGACAAGATTCGTATTTCAATTGACATTCGTTGCCATAGGTTCGACTATCAGAACCACAGACTGGTGCTCTGAAATAGTTCAATAACCATTCCATTATTATATGAGACAAAATGATTACTTCATATTTATGCAGCTAAGAATTTATTGCATCCATCTTCCATGCATATGATGGTAGATTTACTCTTTTTGAAACACCTGATGGAACTTCACTTTTGGAGTGTACTTCTATACAGCTATTACTCCTGAATTTACTATTTTAAGAGGAGATTTTGATTGATTTATTTTTAATTGTGATGCCTTGGGCAGTGTTTTTGGAAGTCAGCTCAACTCACCTGAGAGCATCACAGTTGTCATGACAATAACAAATATCATCACCATCGTTATCCTGGACACATTTTCCACCGTATTTACAATTGGTATCGTCACATGATGTTATTTTAGTCTCATCATTACCAGATCCCTCTGAAATATTGTCCTAGGTAGAGGGGGGTGCTCTTTCAGCTCCCCATAATGACCCCCTTTCCCACCCACAGAATATCAGATCTTGTTCAGAGTAGAGGGGGCGCTTTTTTTGCTCAGTACAACCATTAAGTAACCCTCCCTTCCCCATCCCCACCCCTATGTCCCTTATTTCCCTTGTGATGTTAATAATTCAGATATTGATTGTTTTAGTAAAATAGGGTGTAGGAATTCAGCTGTATTTTTAAGTTTTTAGGGTTATAGTTTTCTGTGGCCACCTGCCAAAGTGCCAATGTTTAAACCAAGGAATAAAACCACAATGGTGCTGGACATTTACAAAGTGAAAAGTGAGGAACGAAAAGGATAAATATCAAGAAAGATATTAAGAAAGGTTAGAAAAACACAACATCAATAATAAAAAGTCTAACTATTAAAAAACTACTTGAAAATTATTACTTATAACTACTTTCTATTTAAATATATTCATGCTATTTTTAGTTGATGATTCTACACATCTGATTGGTTAATACATAACTGAGTACAACAATTGACCAATCAGATGTCTGTATCCTGAAACTGGAATATATATATAAGTTAAAACAACGAAAACTTTCTAAAGGTCACTAACCTGTGCTCCCAGAGCCTGATTGAATTTCGTCTTGACAACGGTCGCTAGGAACAATGTCAAGGTCAATGCTCTGAGCACATGACGCCCTTCTCATTTCACATTCGTTAGAGTAGGCGTTTCCATTGCTGGCACACACAGTCTCACGAGTTGTTGGACACATGATAGGACAGACACAAATTCCATTTTCACATTTCGCGCCATATTTACAGACCACATCAGCACATTTATCTGAAAAATACAAAGTTAATGGCATCAAGTTTCAAAACAGCCATTCCATGGAGAGCTGAAAAGACCAAAGACCAAAAGCTAATATACTGTATTCTCAGCCCTAAATTTGATTGTCAAGATTGATTTTTTGGGGACAACTCTGGTTGAGGACCAATCTTTAATAGACAGCAGTAGAAAAGCATCTGAAAAAATCTAGCATTTGATATGATCAGTTTCCCAATCACTATAGTCCTTTGATTTCTCAATGGCTCTCACTGTCTTGGCCCCTCTACTAATAGGTTAATGTTTTTGCAATACAAAATTGAGTACTTACTACAAGAGCCAGTGGATGCTATAGAAATAAACTGTTTACGTTGACATGCTGCTACTTTCAATTCACATTCGTTAAGATAAGATTGTCCATCACTTCCACAAACTTCAGCTTCCACCTACAAATAACAATTATAATATATAAATACTAAATTCACATTCATTAAGATACGATTGGCCATCACTTCCACAAACTTCAGCTTCCACCTACAAATAACAATTATAATATATAAATATCAGACTTTCAATTCACATTCATTAAGATACGATTGGCCATCACTTCCACAAACTTCAGCTTCCACCTACAAATAACAATTATAATATATAAATCTCAGACTTTCAATTCACATTCATTAAGATAAGATTGGCCATCACTTCCACAAACTTCAGCTTCCACCTACAAATAACAATAACAATATATAAATATCAGACTTTCAATTCACATTCATTAAGATACGATTGTCCATCACTTCCACAAACTTCAGCTTCCACCTACAAATAACAATCACAATATATAAATATCAGACTTTCAATTCACATTCATTAAGATACGATTGTCCATCACTTCCACAAACTTCAGCTTCCACCTACAAATAACAATCACAATATATAAATATCAGACTTTCAATTCACATTCATTAAGATAAGATTGTCCATCGCTTCCACAAACTTCAGCTTCCACCTACAAATAACAATAACAATACATAAATCTACATTCAAAATTGATATAAGATTTTATAGTTATAGTGACCAGTATATCACTGTCAGTGACATCATAAAAGACGATAGTTTTAATGGAATTGCAAGAACCACAGACGTCGGAATGGAAATTGGCGCAAATTGATGCTATCAATGTCCCCGATACACATACAAAGTTTAGAAAACCCTCTTTACTATCCCTTTAAGAGTATGGCCCTTGTTTGTCAAGATATCCAATCTACTAGCTACAATCTACTAATCTACAAAAACTCTTGGAATTGTTCTTTCCTGGACCTTGTATTTCCATTTACAGCTGGGTCGATTTATGATATTCAAATCTTACAAGCTCAGACAACAGTGGAATATTCACCCTATTAAACCATAAAATACTTACTGGAATACAGGATGTAGGACAAACACATTTAGCTTGGTTACCATTACTCTCACAAATAGCATAAAATTCACATTTCACGTTTTCACACCCGTCTGAAATATTCAATTATTACTCGTGATAATCGTAAAAATATTCATCAATAATACAAAATTATAAAAAAATATTCAATCATTACTCAGGATAATGAGAAAGATATTCAATTATAACTGAAGATTATGAGAAAAATATTCAATGAAAGGAAATTACATGTAATAATGATGGAAAATATGGCAGGTTATGAGAATTTTCCAGTAATTGTTCCAAAGAAGGCTAAAAATATTATGTATGGTCCTTACAGGGCTGGAAGCCTATAGATGGCAAAACCTTTCTAAACTCTACTCTGGCAACATAATTTCGAGATTTAAAACCCAAGCAACCTGTAAAGAACTTTGTGACCTGCAATGTATTTTTGGTGAAAAAATGGAAAAGTTACTTACTACAAGATCTTCTATGTTTAATTCCAACAGTGAGTTTAAATTTACAGTTTTCATATCGTAATTTACATTCATTTTCATACGTAATACCATTGTCTCCACAAACCTATAAATAAAATATTGGTTAGAGACGTTTCAATGTAATACAGAATTTTACGAGCTAAATAAATATAGGGAAAAGGTTTTCCAAATGATTCGAAACATTTCAAGAAATGTAGATGTTTAAGAATTTAATTGGGTACTCCAGAGGAATAACATTGAATCTAAGAGCTTGAAAGAAACAAAAATAATTTCATATTGAAGGATTTCTTGTTTGCTTTACTGTAACTATTGTGGCAGTTGTAGGCTATGAGACAAGGCATGCTGACTTTTAAGAGCACTTAATTACACTGTGCTATTGGGGATGCCAAATCAGAAAACTATGCACTTACTGGATCATATTGTTCATTACAAGTTCGACATTCACACGTTGGTTTCCCGTCGTTCTCGACACATTCTGCATCATAGTCACACCGATAGTTTCTACAGGGGACATCACCACCTGTGGGGAAAAAAAATCATACATCATTTCAAAAAAATATACCATGTTATGAAACAATTAAGGAAAATCATTCCAAAAGTTTGGCAAGAACCACAGATGTCGGAATGTAAATTGGAATATTTGGAATGGCGCAAAAATTGATGCTATTGATGTCCCTGATACACAGCCAATGCTTTCATTGAGACTCGTCTCAATTCACCCTAATACAAAGTTCAGAAAACCTCTTTACAATTCCTTTTATCACAAAACTACTTACCACAAACCCCAGTATGAGCGACCGTCACATATTTTTTGGTTAAACACGATTTCCGTCTCAATTCACACTCGTTGTCATAGGTAACACTATCGTTACCACAGACTTGTCTCATTACAGGCTCGCAGGGGTTGGGACAGATACATGACGCACTGCCCTGACGATCTATACTACACTCTTCTTCAGGTCCGCAGCGAATATTGTCACATGGGTTATCTCCTGTAACGAAAGAAAAGATCAACCAATGAGAACATGAGATGGAATTTTACGTTATCTCTGGGCCACCTGGTTGGGCTGATAAAGATGAACTGAAACATCTTTTAACTGTCCTGCACCGGAGAGGCTGATTAGCATTAGTCTACATTTTTTTATTCCTCTGCATAATACCAAGCATTGAAATCAAGAACCTATATTAAATGTATGGAAAAAAACTTGAAGGCAAATACTGAGGTTGAAACTGCGTTTTATCAACTTTCAAGAGTCAATAATAAGGTGTGTTACATCATAAGTTTAACAAAAATATTTCTTTTATATCAATCATTGTTAATTATATCAGGTGTGGCCTGATTTTGGACACTGGAAACTACAACACATCTATCACAATATCTAAATATGAAACATATTCTGCTATAGGCAAACACTATAGTCAATACACACTACAAAATGTGCAAACATCAATCAATCTAACTAAACAACAAGACTAAATATATCTTTACACACACAACAAATACTAAGGTTTATAGTCCATATGGTTGCAATATCTTGACATTTCTTTAAGAGAGTTCACATGGAGTTATAGTTTTAGAGACCACATAGCTAGTAATTCCTATTTGGAATTCTTGTTTGTCAAATCAGCATCTTGTTCAGAGACTCCACATAGCTACAAATATTTATTTGGTATTCTTGACATCATAGTGTATATTTGGTATTTGCTTAGGTCAAATCAGCATCCCTTTCAGTATTTTGAATATTGGGCGTGGCTATAACGTACTGATACCCCTTTTAGCGTAATTCTGTGGATTTTGATATATTGTGCATTTTCTTCGTTTTTCACACTGGTCTACATGCATCAAAATATTCATTTTTAAAACATGCTTCAAGCATTTTAATTCATTATTAAAAATATAATATTTAATTTTGAGTAATCACAAGCAAAAAACAAGTAAAAATTGTGGATATTTTGCAAAAAGTATCTAAATATATATGTTCTGAAATGAGATTGGATTAAATTGTCAAACAAAAAATTTAAATTGTGTAGCATGGACCAATGAGAAAGTAAGAAGATGTGAAGAGAATAAAAAGGAAGGCTGTGATTGGTCAATTACCATTAGTGTTATACTCATCTTGAACGGCAGTTCCCGACAGAACTCGGATAGCTAATATTAAAAATAAAATATTTAATTCTTCATCACATAACCACTAACGGACCTTGCCATTTGTAATTATTTTCGGCAGTCAATTTTGACGCTTTTTTATAAGCTTCCCGAGAAGCAGAAAAGCAGGATGTAAAACTCCGAAATTTTTGTCTATTTGCAATACCTGCTATCAAAGTACATATATTGATAATGCATTCACATGGATTTCTAGATTTTTTTAACGCATTGGATTGTTCGTGATTAGGTTTAAATAGGCCTATTGTCAAAAATTTTGGGTCGTAAAGATCTACTCCTCATATTTTTAGGAGCAAAACGGCTTTAAATCTTGTTTACAAATGGCAAGGTATCTGTATAACTAAACCCAATACAATATTTCACTCACTCACTGTAGATGACAATATAAATGCATTTCAACTTTCTATACAAACATTTCAACACTTACAATCCAGACCTTAATTTTTTTAGGTGGTATTTCTTTTTGTTTTCTTTGCAACAAAGGGGGCAGTTCTATACTATTAAATCCCCATTTCAAAATTCTTTTTATGCTAGTGCTTCCGAGGGTCGTCTTTCAAACCTTATTAGCTAACCCTATTATTGTTTCTGCTTTACAATCAACAACATCAAACTCCATTTCATTCCAACAACAAACTGAAGACTTAGCTAGCACAAGATTTGTACAATATCGGCATTCCTTTCATGCAAAGCGCCCTTTTTTTCTCTAAAAATCTTGTGCTTTTTATTAATCAACTTTTAATTCAATATTTATTTGTTCTATTAAAATGTTTTGCCATCCTTTCAATTTAACAAGAAAACGCTTAGAACCATTTGCTTCATTAAATGCAGGGTAATATTCTCCTAAAAAAATTAGAATATTTTTACAGCTTCCTATATCTGTATTAAACCAAGAAAGCTAAGATATGTTAATGTCCTTCTGTATAAAAGTTTTGATTTATTGAACACAGAGATTTTATTATCTTTTCAAATTTCCAGGTTTCTAATATTCTTTTCCTAAATTAGCATGAAGTCTTATGTCTGACTTATTCGCAACCTGTCAGTTTTTATTAGAGAAATCTTTTCAAAACCTTTTAGACCAAATTTATTTACGGTGAATTTATGCAAAATTCTTTAAAAGCCTGACAAGTGATAATTCTCCACGGGACGTTAAAACATAGAATATAAAAAATTCAAATCACAGTTTCAGAATTTGTGAGAATTTTATTTCATGGAAAGTCGTTCGACAATTTGCGAGAATTCTCTTGCGAAATAAAAATTGACATAAAAACCTAGCTCGTTCTGTTATTAGATCATTCGAGCTAAGTGATGAATTTACTTCATGCATACAAATTTCAAATCAAAATGGTGTGTGCGTTTCAATTTGATGTCTCTGTTGCATGGGTTTTGTCAGATGGATGAATGAATGAATGAATGAATGGATAGATGGATGAATGAATGAATGAATGAATGAATGAGCTTAAATGAAAGCACTATACTCGCAATTTATATTTTAACAATCTTAACAGCATCATTTTTCTCGAAAAATCATATTAGTAATTAAATATTAATAATAATTAGTACCCAAAACCCCCCAAATTGACACCCAAGCCTCGTTAAGACACTAGAGTTAATTAACGATGTAAAACATGCAAATATTAGTATAAACAAACCTGTGCTGCATTTCCCATTATAGGTGACGGTGATTTCCTTCCGAGACTTGCAGGCCTCGCGTCGGAGCAGACATTCATTACTGTACGTCCTGCCGTCACTTCCGCAAACTGGCTCGAAATCGTCATGGCAACGGAACTCACATTTACACACAGGCTTCCGCTGCTCGTCAAGTTGACAAATTTGTGGAAGGATGCATTTATGTTTGCTGCAAGGATCTGAAAATATAAATTTTTGTAGATACCAATCACCATGGAAACACTTTCACCAAAAGAATAACAATGTTAGGGGTTAGGTTCTATAATTTGTGTTGGGTGGTGTTCTAAATATTATTGAACATAACAACAAAATGTGCTTGGAAAACAAATAAATGGTGCAAATTGACGTTAATGCATGCATTTTATAAACAGACTGCTGTTCTATTCCAACAGATTTCCATTTTTTGGGATGGGGTCTATAAAAGTGAACAAGTAGGCCTAGTTTTGGCTTGATTGCCTGTCACAATGAGTTGCTAAGAACAAGAAACCCTACCCCCACAACTCAAGGCATTATTTTTGTTAAGAATCAAATAGAAGTTACTTTAGTTCTCTTTTCTTTCCAGGGAAACAAGATTGTCAAAGTTTTTGTTTTCATTTTGAATATTGCAGACGACAAAACATAATCTCTAAGACAAAACTTAAAGTACAAATAGCCTCCAAACTAAAATGTTATGAGACCATGAATGAGTTATTTCCCCTGACAGTTTTTAAAGGGATTTTTTATGCCAGAATATTTGTTGACAGATTATGCTTTTTCTTCTGAAGCACTTAAAATTGTGATGATTGAGTTATTAGCTGGTATAAATTTCATTTCTAAGCTAGTACATTTTCCCTTATTAATGATTCTATAGCATGTATTTTCACATTTCTGCAAACCAAGAATTTATCAAAATGTCAGCTAAAGAACTCCAAACCATTAATCATAAAAACACCTCAAACAAATTAAAAATAATATTAATAAATAATTTACATCATGAATTATCGTCTTAAAAATCTGACATTTCCAATGATCTGAAAATAAATCTCATGTATTTTATTGAATATTAATTAATGGCTTTTTTTTTTACTTCATTGAGTCATCTTGAATAATAAACAGAAAAAAGAGCAATTTATTATTTAGAAGATTAAAGGGACCGGAAAATGTTTTTTAACTTGATTATATTAATTAAGTTTCATGGAACTATTAACAGAGTTAATAAACCTCCTTTTCTAAACCTAAATATCCTGATGAGGATTGTGTACCTGGAACATGTGTTGGTTGCTATGTGCATTTAAAGACACATACAGGTTATATCGGGCTTGATTTCAATTGACAGAAAAAAAATGGGGCAATAACATATTCTAGGTCAGACCTTCTCAAATGGCGGCCACAGTGCCCTCAAGAGTGGCCCTCAAAATGACCCCTTTCTCTTAAATGCTCTGCTCGCTTTGTTAGCTAAGCTGTATTTGGGCCTACATAAAAATGCATAAGGCCCCTTAGAAAAAATAATTGAGAAGGCCTATTCTAGGTCATGCTTTGTTATCCTAAATTCAGGAACTTGGTTTAACTGGAATGAATGGATGAGATATTTTATTTCCCCTTCATTAATCATCATTCTCTACTTTATGTCAGGTTTAATCACTGATCAATTCTTCAACGATTCTTCAATAATACCAGAATAATACACATAACGAGAGTATAAATAACTTATTGGTTTTAGGATATTACTGTATTCGAATTAATCCTTCAATAAGTAATAATCATTCTAGAAGTATATATCCATATAATTGTCTTATTTATGTATTTGAATTATGATACACATACAAGATTAATATACATAACAAGAGTATAAAAAACTTATTGGTTTAAGAATTTCTCGATGAATTCTGTGGTACCTAGAAAAGTTGGTTATTATAGCACCATTGTTTTTAATTTGTAATTAGTACTAAGGTACTACAATAACCGAGAGAGTATAAATAACTTATTGGTTTTAAAATTCTTTATATCGATACTTCCTTTTAAAATCTTGGAAATACTTTGAGAAAACAGTAAACAATATACATAACGAGAGAATAAATAACTTATTGGTTCTAGAATTCTTTATATTAATACCCCTTTTCAAAATCTAATCTGTGGAACCAGTAATCCTAGAATATTACAGTAACCAAGAGAGTATAAATAACTTATTTGTTCTAAAACTCTTTATATTAATAATTATTCTCTTGGTAAATTCTCTATTTTGTCGGTTAAATCACTCTTGTTTTCAACCCTCAGTATCATGGTGACTTTGGATTACGCGACCAAATAAGGAATTTTTTTTTAATTTTCTGAGAAGCACATATTTCAAAATTATCCCCTTTTCATCTACACCAATCCAATGATTACTTAAGAGCAAAAATATCTGAAAACTCAATTTGACAACTACAAAAGGGATTGCACGAACATCAAATATTATCAAAATTATTCTGCAAAGCATCAAATTTTATTTAGTCTTTATTCAAAGAAGAAAATGCGTTTTAAATTAGAATACTCAATTTGATAATAGGCTTGCACCATAAATATAACTCTACTTTGTTCTTGGTCTCTAAATAAAGCTTTTATTTCATTATACTATCTGGTTCTGTCTTTCATGTACGTTTCTTATCAAAGCCTGAGGCACTTAGTAAAATGATATTCCGCATCGAAGTTAATTCCAAGTCTTAAAAATATTGTCTGGAAAAACAAGAAAAATCTTTTAAAAGGATTTATGAGACTTTAGAAATGTCAGGAGTTGAAATATGTTTCTTGTTTTCCGTGAGCATCTATTTCTATTTAGAACAGTAGGTTATGAAGATTCGATGAGCTTTTATGCCAATTTATCAAAATTTGTTGAATGTAGTTAAGCACATTTGTCCAAGATCTTCTGCATATTTTGCAGATGTCCTTTCATCACTTAGTTTCCGTGGAATTGCTGGAACCACAGATGTCTAATTGAAAATGGGACAAGTGAAAATTGATGCAATAAAAGTCCCAGAAACACATACAAAGTTTACAAAACTTCTTTACAATCTATTGAAATATTGTGAATCAGAATCCTGGACTCAAACCAAGCTTCAGAATAAAATCAAAAGATTATTAAAGAATTTCTTTTTTCAATTCTGACAAATCTTCAATATTAAAATCAGAAAAAATACTTTCGCTTTAGTCACGTTCCGCTGAATTCCAGATTTGTAAAAAATTCCTAAAAAGATTTGTCGAAATTGAAATTGGTATTAGATGATAGAAAGAAATTGATATTCTTGAAGAGCTTCAATAAAAGCCATCATGAAAGTGGAATATTGGAAATTCTACAGAGGTTTACTGGGGATATAATGTATTTCTTTCAATCATCGAAAGACATAATAAATGAAGTTCGACATCTGAGAAAGTTATCTCATCACCTTAAACGCAACAGTTGCAACATACAGTTTTAAAAAATTCAAAATTATTGCAACATTGTGTTGGCCCCTTTTCAAAGACCTAAAAAACTAAAGTTAACTATTATAATAAGGCTTGTAAACTCCCTCCAAGTATCGACTTCAGAGAGTCCAAATAGTTAATATTGGTAATAAGACATTATTTTCTGTGACCAAGCACTAAAAAATAACTAAGTTAGCATTCTTAATAAAGGTTTGTCAACTCCCTCCCTCCAAGCATCGCCTTCAAAGAGTTCACATAGTTAATATTGGTAATGAGGCATTATTTCCTGCGACTAAAAAGACTTCCAAACAGGAAGAATGAAGGCCTTGAAAATAGGAAACAGATTTCAAGCTCCATAAAGATTTGTACAAATCCACCTTCAAGCCTTTAGAAACCTCTCATAAATACACTAGAAATACTGGCTCTGGAAGGCAGAGACTACTGATTTCATTAAGGATAGACTATAAAGAAAAAAGACTGGAAGGCAGTGTTGAGTAATTCTGTTATCTGTAAGAAGCTTTCTAAGTAACGTCGTTCGTTCCCTCCAGATATAATTCTTAAAGATCAAGTGTCATAGAGTAGAACACGATATTCGTTTTAACATATTCTTCTGGTATTTTACTGTGAATAAAAAAAAACACCCAAATGATCAGAAATGCATTACAAAACACAAAATCCAAAATGACAGCAATACATTAGTAACAGCACATGAACTATTAAAATGAAAATTTCATTATTGGCGTTTTTGTACAACATTGTTTGGACAAGAAGGGCATGACTAAGCTGGTCAAGCCTCATTTTAAGGTGGAGGGGGTTAGAGAATGACCCTACCTACTCTTTCTTGTTGTAGAAATGCCTCAGTTCAGAAGTGAAAATCTTAAAACATTAGTTTTAAGGCTTTATCAGATTTAAAACAAGGATAAAAACTTTTAAATAAATAACATATACCTTATATTATCAATCTTAACCAAAAACAAATTTCCGGGTTTCAGAAAAAACATTTTGTTAATCAATAAATGCAGAAAAACTCATTAAATACAAAAAAAACCTTGGTTAATGTAGAAAAACTTAGTTAACGAAAATCGTAAAAAGTTTCGCTTCCGTTTTAGCGAGGAAATATGTTCAGTAATGAAATTAGAGAAAGTCCATTACGTTTTACACGATAAGGAATAATAACATTACGTTGTTAAATCAATAATAGCATGTATACGTGGAATACATGCAACGCAATTATTTCAAAATTCACTGAGGCCTGTCACACAATTTAAAAATACACCTATCCAACATTTAGAAATATGATGATTAAAATAATCAAATGAATAGTAGGCCTACTACATGTAGGCACTTGGAAGTGGGTGACATTATTCAAGGCTTTCAAAGTAGGGGCCTACAACATTCTCAAGAGTGGCCTCACCCCGCCAAACTGCTTAAACGCTTTGCTCACTGACTATTTGGCCCTTATATTTCATTTATAAAATGCATATGGCCCTTTACAAAACTTAATTGAGAAAGCCTCTTCACGTTTTTTCATGATATTTTTATGATATTTTAGAATTCTATCTTTGATATCAAAATAATTGGCTTCAAAAACAATTAATCAATATTAAATTAATTAAAAATCAATCATCCACGTGGCTGAATAATGACAAGAATGTTTTAATTGATGATTGTCAACCTGATAAAAATATCAACCCAAGGAATTGCTTCTCATTTTCGGCTGTTTTATCTGCAATTTTGAAAAATGAAATGGAGTTATTTATGTCATGCTTTTCTGCACCTGTATAGGCTAATGATGACGGACCATCGCCATACAGTGTGCAATGAGGGGATAGTGGCATTAACTAATTTTTGATTTCCAACTGTCGAGGTATCTTTAACGTGCACAGTCTGTAGCACACGGGGCCTCAGTTTATTGTCCCATCAGAACGAAAATAGATTTTTATGGTTGTCCAAAACAAGCTAAGTGGACAATGAAAAGCCATGATTGAAATATGAAAGGCAACCCATTGCTGACCAACCCCGACACTAACATATGATTCCAGACTGAATCAACCACGATAAAAAATCTAGATGTACGGTATCCTTTTATTACTGATATCTTAATTAAAATCTCAATTAAAATCAATCTTAATCAATAATTGATAATTAGTTTGATGTCATAACTTTTAAATTCAACTTTATACAGGCAGAATGGTTGTGTTTGTGGTATTCCTTGTGTTAGCTTAGTTAATTTTTGGATGATTTGGTGACTTGGGTCTCGTTTGTTCTTCAGACCTTGGATGATATATATAATTCACAAGTATCAAATTCAACTTTATTCAAGTTTTTAGTTTTCGTAATTATTGGATGACAAATTTGAAGCAGCTGTTTAAAGTTTTACCATGACTTTTCAGAGTATTCTTTTGATTTTTGTGGTTTTGGATTTATTAGGACAACTGAATGCTGAATTCTCCAGTTACGACCTTATATCAAAAGATTTCATAGCAGAAATTGATCACAAGACAGAAACAGTAGAATCGCTAGAAGACTGCGCTTGGCTTTGTGATAACAGCCAATGTTGTCCAATGTTTACTTATGATTTTAAATCTAAAGTCTGCCATATATTTGATCAAGTCACTAATGGCGGCAGGCACGAGGATGGCATGAAAACTTATAAAAGTTTTAAAAGTAAGTTGTAATAATAATTTTATCTTTTACCCTCATAAACCCTGTACTTTTCTTGGCGATCCCTTAATGCAAGTCAAATTAGTTATCTGAAACATTTTTTGTTAAGTTCAGTGTCTCATACACCTTCTGATTTGGTTGAATTTGGGACATTGGACTGACGGAAAGAAGGAAAAGTTTTCATGAGGGTCTACAATCAGTCCCCTACCCCCTTTTCACGTCAGATCCCCCCACCCCTACCTCAAGTCAAATCCATAGCATTTATCTATTTCAGAATCAGAATCAGAATTTAAAGAATATCCGAGAACTATCATCGACTGGTTTGTCACGGCTCAAACAGACGGAGAATGTGACACAATCTGCTCGGGTTTACGGACGTGTGATAATGTTCTTCGCAACGAACAAATAACCAACGAACAAGATGGATCAAACAGAGTGAAATGCTATTTGAAACCAAGCGACACTTATTTTGAAAATTTAAACCAGGAGGAATGCAAAGAAAAGTGCTTGGCGCAAAAAGATGGTAGCTGTAAATCTTTTGTTCACAATTCCGATCGCTTGTCCTGCTGGCTGTATCAGCAAAGATTTACTGGGAAATTCCACTATGTTGATGAAAAATTCTCCTACTTTAAGAAATCATGCTAATGTTTCTGGAAATACAGAAAATGATGGCATTGTTTCTGTAAGTGAGGACAAGTAAAGATATGAACTCTAATTGGAAATGTAAAATAAGAATTTCTACACAATTTATAGTTTCATCACAAAAAATTCATGTATCTTTACAATAAAGGGGAAGTACACGACTCCAAAATAGAAAAAGAAATCGTTTTATTGAAATTTTCGACTAGATAATTTTTTTTTTTATTAGACCTGAAATAATTCTTTATTATCTTTACAATAATGTTAACACTTCTCCGAAGTTTAAAAATATGAAATCATAATTCAAAACAGAAGTTTGGACTAGACTGATTTATTTTTTGTACATCTTCAATTATTAATTTTATCTCACAATAAAGAGAACAGATATGGCTCCAAAATGGAAAATAAATCGTTTTGTTTTATGGAAGTTTTCAGACTTGTTATTTTATTCATTGTATCTTCAAATTAACGAGTTGAACACGAACACTAAATATAAAATATGAAATTATCCAGATCTACTCATCATCGCGTCTGGTCTTAAAAGCTTTCGGTAGCCATATTGATTTGTATTCTATCCTATATATTTCATGTCCGTAATTATTATCCTCATCGCGACAGGAATCATTTCATCTGTCATTTTCTAAATCGTAAACTCATGTTCGCTAAAAGCCAAAACATGTAATTTCCTTATGGTGTCGGATTTCAATCAAAGTAGGGGCTGATCTTGTTAGTGGGGCTTCCTTGCAGAAATCTTTGACTAAATGAAATGAAATGAATAGAGTTTTACGTCCTACTTTTCTGCACCTATATGGGCTAATTGAGGAAAATTTTGACTAGACGCTTTTCCATGTCAGCCCCTCAAATCTTTGACTAAGCCCGGGCTGATCTTGTCAGTGGGGCTCTTTTGGACAAAGAAAAAGGCTGATGGTTTTAAGAGGAAGGCGTCTTGGACAAAGTCAGGTCTACAGAAGTCCAAGAGGGGCTTCTTTTCTTTTTTGTCCTTTTATGGGCAACATTTGATTTCTATAGCTTCTTACCAGTATCATTAAAATTTTTGTTCTTTAAAAACTATCCATCATGCATTAAAAATGTTCTCTTTTTAGTTTGGAGCATGCAATTTTGCAATTCTTTTCACAACATATATAGACTCATATATACATATATTCAATAATTTACATCACAGCACTTAACGTTCTGCCTCCCTGAGTAACAAAGATAAGACCCCATATATTATTAATACAAGCATTTACGAGAGCTCTTTCAGATTTAAACACGAACTGACATTAATTCTGTTACGCTAATGGTTGTTTACAGACCTTCTCCTTATATCAATATCGCTTCGACACTTTCGAGGACCGCACTTAATAACAGGATCGCAGATAATAACAGATTCGCAGTTAATAAAAAGAAATGTCAAAATTTTGATAGTGAAATACTCTAATATCGCGAGTTGTTAATTGGTTTTCACGCGTTTCTATTTTTACAGGACGGACCTCTCGACACTTTCATGAAATCTCATGCCACGTTTTTCCGACAAACTGACAGAATACCATTAAGATTTTCGTGAATTTGATTTCACTTTATTTTTCTATACAATTTTCATTTGTATTTCTTTCGTTATTTTACACCAGAAATTAAAAACTTGATTTCATATTTCAAGTGATTTCATAGTCAATTTTTTTCAAGGAAGAATTTGAAATTTTGTTATTTTATAACTGAAATTAAAAGCTTCATCAAAAAAATGTCCTTTTTTTATATAATGACAAGTTGGATTTTATATTCTAATTTGAAAATTCTTCAGCAAAATAAAGAGATACATAATCTGTAATTCAGGGTATCCACATAACAAACGTAAAAAAAAAAAAAAGTAAAAAAATTGAAAACTATCAATTTCCGTGGCATCAGCAACGAGGCTGAAAATCAAGTCAGGAATGAGATTAAAAAAGACCAGAAGGAAAAAACTAAAAGCTGGCGTTTAGAGATTTCATCTCTGAGAAAAACGGATCAATTTTCTTCTCGATATTTCTGACAGCTTATTTAATCTCTCAACTCTCAAGAAAAAACTGATAACGTGTCGAATTTCTAGCGGATTCACAATGGAAGATGAACTAGAAAAAATATAAGATTATGAATTTAGGTTACATTTCAACTAAAACGGATGTTAGAAAAAATGTAGATGCTTAGAAAGGAATATATGACATCAGCTTGCCACAATCCCGATTTAAAATCCAATACAGATTTCTTGATATAACCAGACAAATTTGTGCTAAACCCACTGAGCTACACCCATAGTCAAAATAAACCAACTCACTATAATCAAATACCTACAGTAATCATCCCAAACTCTTATTTTTTATACAGCTCATAACTAAAGATTCAAACTTATTACCTAATCACCTAGCAGACAGAAAACACTTGGTGCTATGACTATTAGTATTAGTGTTTGTGTGTGACTGAGGAGATTGGTGATTCAAACTAGAAGGATCTACCCCACCCTAGGGGCTGTGACTTTTAGTACTTGAATGTTACTAAAAAGATTGGTTTGATGTTTTCATATTGAAGGATTTTAACTCTTATCACCTAACACCCCACCCTAGGGGCTGTTACTTTTAGTATTTGAGTGTGTAAGAAGATTGGTACAGTGTAGTCAGATTACGTTGTCTATCGTTGAGAGATTGCCTTACAGTTATAGACGGCCTCAAATTATATTAACACGCCGAGTTACTATCGTTATAAAACTTACATTGAACGTTATTATACGTCACTAATCTACCGTTTACTACGTACTTGCCATAAAGACAGAGTTAAATATGGACATGTCATTTAGATGGGAATAGAAATAGACTGAGGCTTGAATTTAACTTTTATAATCTTTGTAAAAAGAAAGTCATCTACTGCAGAAAGTCTGAATATGCCATTTAGATTGGGACAAAAATAATCTTGGCTTCAATTTAACTTTTGAAATCTATAAAAAAGAAAGTCATATACTGCAAAATGTCTGGAACATGACATAATGCGGAGAGAAAAAATTCAGCTTTCAGGAATAGATAGAGTATTCAATTAATCTTTTGAAATCGTTGTTGAAAGGGGGTCAAAATAAGGGCAGTGAAGTTTGATTCAGAAGAAATTCATAAACATTTATGCAATGCTGGGAGATTTCTAACGAAATGAATGGAGTTTTACGTCCTACTTTTCTGCACCTTTATGGGTTGAGGACGGGAGGGAGAGTTCTAAGGCTTATATGGTAGATGTACCACTTCTAAAAACGATTCTAGATATTTTTGTGTTCTAAATGGTAACTAAAACTGAATATGTTCCAAGCCGATTCCACTCAATTCTCAGAAGAAAATCCATTATTATTTACACGACGCTGATAGAATCATTACCGTTCTATATTTGTACATCATTTCGCGTTTCAGAAAGAATTCGTCGAGAATCAGGCCTGAATATTGACTTGGTCTGTATTCTCGTTAAATTATATTTACTTTTTACTTCAATATCTTTATTTAGCAACGTCTCCTCGTTCTTATAGTCAATATACACTGCATCATTAGTCTGGTATATCAAGACCTTTTCATGTTTAGACTAGAACAATAAGACCTTTCTGTTCTTATAGTCAATATACACTGCATCATTAGTCTGGTATATCAAGACCTTTTCATGTTTAGACTAGAACAATAAGACCTTTCTGTTCTTATAGTCAATATACACTGCATCATTAGTCTGGTATATCAAGACCTTTTCTTGTTTAGACTAGATTGTTAAGACCTTTCTGTTCTTATAGTCAATATACACTGCATCATTAGTCTGGTATATCTAGACCTTTTCATGTTTAGACTAGATTGATAGGACCTTTCTGTTCTTATAGTCAATATACACTGCATCATTAGTCTGGTACATCAAGACCTTTTCATGTTTAGACTAGAACAATAAGACCTTTCTGTTCTTATAGTCAATATACACTGCATCATTAGTCTGGTATATCAAGACCTTTTCTTGTTTAGACTAGAACAATAAGACCTTTCTGTTCTTATAGTCAATATACACTGCATCATTAGTCTGGTATATCTAGACCTTTTCATGTTTAGACTAGATTGATAGGACCTTTCTGTTCTTATAGTCAATATACACTGCATCATTAGTCTGGTACATCAAGACCTTTTCATGTTTAGACTAGAACAATAAGACCTTTCTGTTCTTATAGTCAATATACACTGCATCATTAGTCTGGTATATCAAGACCTTTTCTTGTTTAGACTAGAACATTAGGACCTTTCTGTCCTGAACTCTAAGTTCTATTAGGTCTATGTCTAGTCTTTTATGAACTCAACTGACAAAGTTGCAAAATCTAGAGCAAATCCACTTTCAAATTATCAATAGAGTATCCACCATGTACCGGTATGTCATTCTGACAAAATTTCCCTTTTGTTTTTTTTTCAACAAGAAAATTAGATATTGAATTTCTCTGTAATAAAACGTTATAATGTTATTACAGTAAAATATATATATCGCGATGTTTTGACATAAAACACACGTCCCTTGACAGATTCCCAGTTCTTTGAAGAGTAGATTAAATAATATCTGCAGAATGGTTTTACGACATACAGAGCGCAATTTATTAATTCAATCTAATTTTAAAATACCATGTCTGTATTGTAACAATATATAAACTACAAATTAAATTTATAACCAAAGTTTTAAAGGGATTGTAAAGTGGTTTTCAAAAATGTGTATGTGTATAGGGGACACTGATAGCATCAATTTGCGCCATTCCAATTTCCATTCCGACGTCTGTGGTTCTTGCGATTCCACTAAAACTAAAATGTTTTATGACGTCACTGACAGTGATCTGCATAGATACCAATAATAGCTTCCAGTAGATCACTGTCTGTTTGAGTTGCCTTATGCTCGATTCTATTGGTGTAATTCTTTTTCTATATTTGGATCATCCATGTATGTCCATAAAGAGCTAGTGCTGGACAAAATTAGTTTAATTCCTCTACTATATCTGACTCGCTGGTTTACGAATATATCGAACTATTTCTAGAAATCCAGGGGGAGTAATTTTATATGGAATGTAATCATACGATTCTCTAGTGGGGTTGATACTAAACTACGATAACCTAGTTCAACGTGATATAAAACCAGACTTGTAGCATTTTACAAGATATTGACCTCTTTTATAAACATTTATAATTCTATAATTTTACAAGAAATGATTCAATGGAAGGTTGTAGTTTGATGATGGAAAATTCCTCACTTTTGAATCGAAAACAAGATTTAACCCAGTGTCAGAACATTTGGTTAAGGGCAAGCCATATCTTTGAGCAAACTCTGAACTTAAATTTTAATCAAAGCTACATGAAGTCCCTATTGTCAAGCCCTCTAATCTAATAAAGGTTCGAACTCTATTATTTTGACTAAGATAAAGAGGCTAAGATAATCATAGCTACATCAAGTCCCTATTGTCAAGCCCTCTAATCTAATAAAGGTTCGAACTCTATTATTTTGACTAAGATAAAGAGGCTAAGATGATCATAGCTACATCAAGTCCCTATTGTCAAGCCCTCTAATCTAATAAAGGTTCGAACTCTATTATTTTGACTAAGATAAAGAGGCTAAGATAATCATAGCTACATCAAGTCCCTATTGTCAAGCCCTCTAATCTAATAAAGGTTCGAACTCTATTATTTTGACTAAGATAAAGAGGCTAAGATAATCATAGCTACATCAAGTCCCTATTGTCAAGCCCTCTAATCTAATAAAGGTTCGAACTCTATTATTTTGACTAAGATAAAGAGGCTAAGATAATCATAGCTACATCAAGTCCCTATTGTCAAGCCCTCTAATCTAATAAAGGTTCGAACTCTATTATTTTGACTAAGATAAAGAGGCTAAGATAATCATAGCTACATCAAGTCCCTATTGTCAAGCCCTCTAATCTAATAAAGGTTCGAACTCTATTATTTTGACTAAGATAAAGAGGCTAAGATAATCATAGCTACATCAAGTCCCTATTGTCAAGCCCTCTAATCTAATAAAGGTTCGAACTCTATTATTTTGACTAAGATAAAGAGGCTAAGATAATCATAGCTACATCAAGTCCCTATTGTCAAGCCCTCTAATCTAATAAAGGTTCGAACTCTATTATTTTGACTAAGATAAAGAGGCTAAGATAATCATAGCTACATCAAGTCCCTATTGTCAAGCCCTCTAATCTAATAAAGGTTCGAACTCTATTATTTTGACTAAGATAAAGAGGCTAAGATAATCATAGCTACATCAAGTCCCTATTGTCAAGCCCTCTAATCTAATAAAGGTTCGAACTCTATTATTTTGACTAAGATAAAGAGGCTAAGATGATCATAGCTACATCAAGTCTCTATTGTCAAGCCCTATAATCTAATAACCTGCTTGGTTCTGAACTACAGTAATTATCTTTTCACCAAGAATTAACGCAGGGACTTGAATAGTCACTGGGGCGTAATCTAATTACCATAAACTCATCAACAAGCTGGCTGATTGGTCGGACCATGTTCGTTATGATCAATATGGCTAGTTACTAGTAGAGCCATGTTCGTTTTCAGATAATTGATACTTTTAGATATTTCTTAAAGGGATTGTAAAGTGATTTTCTAAAATTTGTATGTGTATCAGGGACACTGATAGCATCAATTTGCATCATTCCAATTTCCATCTCGATGTCTGTGATTCTTGCTAAAATTCCAATTGCACTAAAACTAACGAATTTTATGACGTCACTGACAAAATCTTTCGAATTCTTTAAGTTAAATAATAAAAAAGTTCATTTGTGGAATCATTATTTCCATGTTTCAGCCTATATATGTAATCAATAATCAATTATTTTTTAACTAAAGTTACAAAAAGTCGATCTTAAAATTGGAAAAAATGATGGAAGAGTTCTTACAAATGTCAATTAAAACGTAAATTAAAACGTAAATAATTTACACGCTAAATTTGACGAATCATTGAAATTTTTTTCTAAACATTGATTATCGCGAAATGGTTCGTTATGAGCTCATTTCCTGTCCATTAACAATTTCTATAAAATGGCGTTTTTACAGTTTCTGATGAAGTAATATTTGATAAGTTACGAAATTACAGCAAAGTTTCTGAATAGACAGGAAATTGTACGAATAGTAACGACACAAAATGCGTTGTGAATATTTATTGACAGAATTTCAATCAATTTACATTTGTGGGGTAAAAATCGATTTGAACATAATAGCACAAATTGTAGTTTCGAGATTTTTGTTATGATTTATTCGTACATCATTTGGAGTTATTGTCGACCAGCGAAGGAATGATGAAATTATATTTCGACATGCTAAGAGAACATGCAATACAGAGACTATTATTATGTTAGGCTAAAGAATTAAATTTTTAAGGACCTAGGAGGCAATAATGATATTTTAACATGCTAAAGTCAGTGGAAATGCAAGGACCATTGATTCCATCATTATACCTGATACGCATAAAAAGTTTCGAAAACCTTTTACAATCCCTTTAAGAATTGAATTTGTTACGACTTCTTGATAATAGCAAAGCTTCTACCAACATTGTCAAAATTGTTGAAGAGCGAAGCGAATATTTTAAATATGAATGTTCGTACATCTTTAAGTGAGAAAATTGTCGTCTCTGAGTCTAGAGTTACAGTAATTGGAACATAAAAGATTTAAGAACGGAGAAAATTGGGAACAAAAAACGTAATTTTGTCTATGGAGTGTTATTAAGACTTAAATTGTCCATCTACGATTAAATTGATCTGATTTTCTTCAAGTCTGCTTCGTTATTTGAATTTCCGTCTGAATTATGGAGTCATTTTATGGCTTAAGTTTGATTATTTACTCTGTGTAGAGCTATTACCACAATTTAGGAACATTTCAGACATTTTAAACAAGATATTACATTAGCACAGTCTAATTAAAATCAGACCCTAATTTCGTTTTGTTTGGTTTTTTAAATCCCGCTTCTTAAACACTACATTAGGGTCTGACAACCACGTGCGATAGAAAGAGGTTGAACAATGCTAGATTGAGGTTGAACAATGCTAGATATCTTATATAGAAATAGATAGTTTGGTTACAAGAATAGAAGCAGCAAGGTACAAGGTAACCTTATATCAGAAACAATAACATTAATCAGGACATCAGCACTTCAATGATCTGCTGGAACAAAACTGGTACAATGCTATATACCCATTGTTGAGGTTGTACATTACAAGGTAACTTTATATCAGAAACAATAACATTAATCAGGCAACCACTTCAATGATTACTATTTCTCATTCTGTTTGACGTGCCGAGAGGTGATTATAAAATATAAACTATTAATTATTGATATACACTTCTTAATAAACCCTGGTGAACAGGTCAACATGATATTAGTTCTCGATATATATCAACTTCCAATTTCTCAAACTATTGATGTATGTATTGGATATCTTTACTTTAATTGGAATTTGAATTATCCTGGTATCTTCATGATACCTCAAAACTTTCTCAAGCAAGGTAAAATACCGATGCCATAGCAAACGCTTCTCAAAGTGAGTCTGGTTCCAGCTATCAAAAAATGAGATGAAATCAAATGAAATGGAGTTTAACGTCCTTCTTTTCTGCACCTATATAGTGTAGGCTTATTAGGATGGGCAAACACCATGCAGTGTGTAATGAGTGAAATTTTTCGAGGACAGTGGCATTAGTCTGCTCTTAGAATCAGCTATCAACCCCCAACATCACTAAAATAAAAGTTAATAAAGAATAACATAATAAAATTGAAAGTAGAGGACAAAAAAAGAGTCGAGAAATAAATCAATAAAAGAAAGAAAAGAAATAGAAATAAAACTAAAAATAAAAACGTACCACATTTTCCGTAATATTTGACCCGGATATTTCTCATTCCGCTACATGCCGCTCTGTGAAGTTCACACATATTTTTATAGTCGATTCCATTGCTGCCACAAACTGGCGTACTTCCCAGACTGTCTCCGTAGGAATCGCATCTTGGTGGACAGACACAACGCCCTTCCGTACCATCGATAGACAGTTTACAGGTAGCGCCAAATCGACAAAGTTTCCCCTCACACGGGTTCGGTATTCCTGAGGGAAATTGATAACAGGCATCAGAAAAAACACAGAAAAAATACAAAAATATCGCAATATGATATAACATGGTGGCAAGGCTAAATTTGATGCTATATATCGAAAAATATTTTTGCAAAATTATCGCAAATGACAATAGCGATGGGTGAAAATATTGTTGATTCCAAAATTTGCTGATATTCCTTTTTGTGATATTTATATTTCCTACGTAAAGCACTGATTTATTGTGATTCACTTATCAAACCAATCGACCAATCAAAATCAACCATCACTTTTCAAATTCCGGCAATATTCCACCTATTAAACACTTGTTTTTTAACACATCACCATATTAAATATTCATATATCACTCATTTTCAACGCTTTAACATATGTAATCAAAATTTCATAACATTATTCAAAACTTAACCACCTTTTCATTCATTCAAATAATGAACACACTTTTGTTTACAAAAAATTTCTTAATGCATAGAAAAAATTCACAAATGTTGCTCAAACACTACAAAAAAACATCCTCAAAACATTCTCAATCTGCTAGCATCCATTAAATTTATCGAGAATAATCCATGAGCGCTCGTATATTCAACTCATATCAACCGTACAGAGATCAAACAGCGAAATACAATGATAAATCTGACCAAATCCGGTCAACTGAAAGTCACTTCATAGAATAATGACGACAGCCATGAATACACGAGTTGTTATATTCCAGCTATTGTACACAACACACGGAGTCTCGCTGATCACCGCGATACGAAACTACTGTCTAGAAAAGCTTTCTGTAAATGATTAAACCACATCGAGACCATTCTCCTTCATGCCGAGAGTCTGCCGAGTGATTGTTAGATTCTACCTGAATAACGGTACCATTACGGTCAATTTACAGGCAGAATTCACCAGATAAATGAGTTAAAATAGAATCACATTGTCACGGTACCAAGTCATGCAAGTAATGTCTGATAATGGATAGAGAAAAGTAATCAATATTTTCTAGTCTTGGTTTATTTTATACTGGAAGCTAGTGCTGTATAGTTATTTCCTAGCTATATAGAGAACCATTCTATTATACTTGGTGGATAGCATCATATAAATACTATTATATTATAAGCTATGTGATCTCTCTTAAAGAGATGTTTACACTCTACTGATAAAGAAGTATGACGTTGGAGCCCTCTCACTATTTTCGAAACACCTGATGGTACTTCTCTTTGGAGAAGTCCATTGATATCTTTAACTACCTATTTGGCCATTCCTTGAACAAGATCTTTGATAATCAAAATTATTTTACTTGTACAGATTTTTAATACATGCAAAAATATCACCCCATCATAACTCCTAGTTCCTAACCTAAATCTATTTGATGTCAATGACTGCTCAATAAAAACACACAACTTCAAACAATCCAATAACACTGTAGAAATATCTCTAAACGTAGTTTTATACCAAATCATTTTAAAAACTAAAAAATAAATGAGATATTCTCTAATAAAAGACGTAAAATCAATAGGAAAGGTTATCGTAAGTTTTATGTTTCGTGTATTTATTCGATTTGTAAATACAGGAAGGTTATGTTATTACGATTAAAACGTTTACCTCGACTCGGTCATGACGCGATTTTAACATTCAAATTTCCATCTTCATTAAATACCTATTATAGACAGAGAGCTCGTTAAAATTACGACCTGGAGTGGGATCTTAAGAAACTCTTTATGTCAAAACCATGTCATTTATTTTTTATGCTAATAAAACTTCCAAAGAGTCATTTTATGAATTCTCTGATGATGCCAAGTTCACAACAAAAATAAATAGTTGGGTGTAAAGGATGCTGAGTTCATAAATAGTTTAATAAACTTTGGAAGTGAAAATCTGACAGGCTAAGTCAAAAGCTCTAGTAAAGTCATCAAAACCAAAGCAGTGTTCAGATATGTATCCAAATTTTTGATGGTTTTAGTCATTATCAGGTGGGAAACCATATGAGAAGCAAGTCAAATCCAAAGCCTTAGTAAATTCACCAAACATCAAAACATTAATTTAGTCATTATCTGTTGGGAAACCATATGAAGAGTACAGTCAAATCAAAAGCAAAGAAACCTCGAAAGAAACACTGATCAATCCTCAAACATTAATACATAACTTTGGTACGGCAGTTATCAGGTGTCTGGTGTCACGGCAGTGAATCCTCAAATAGAAACAATGGTCAGGCATCTTGGACTAATAAAACATTCTGATTTCAGACACAGTCATTTCAAGGTTTGTCTTTTACAGTTTTTAATTTCCTGAAATGTCTAGACTGTCAGTGATTGAGTAGAAACCTCATCATGGGATTAGACGTTCCGATATTTCACATGGAACTTTCCACGATAAGCCGTGAAATCTGGTCTATCTAGTGATGATTGACACTTAACAAATCTGTTATTATTGAAGATATTAACTGGGATTATTACTGATATATACTGATTAATTTGTCAATGACTTTATATCAATGGGAGTGTATGAATGAATGAGTGAGTGAGTAAATGAATGAATGGATACATGAAGGAATGATTGAGTAAATGAATGAATGGATACATGAAGGAATGATTGAGTAAATGAATGAATGAATGAATGAATAAATATTAAGCAAATGATTACAAATGTTTGATATGTTTGATAATTTCATTACATCATAAGATATTGATTCATTTAGCTGATATTTTAATCTTAATATGAATGAATGAATGAATGAATAAACCAATGGATGAATGAATGAATGAATGAATGAATGAATATTCAAATCAATATTTAAAGAGTCAAATTATGTAATTTTGCAGTTATTTATTCATGAGGCAACTTATAAAATCAGTAGCTTGCCGACTCTCTTTATATTTATTTTAAAAGCTGCTATAATAGCAACACTATCAAATATTTATTAATCATGTTTAAATTATTCAAACCTCAATTAAATCGTTTCAACCTCCGTATTGATCGCAGAATTAAAATCTCTTTTATACTGAGTTACGATTGGTTGATAATTACAAAGAGTTATCTAACCTGATTATTTTAACATTATTGCTATAGATACACGATTAATAACACCTATAACTTTCATATCAGATTCCGTGAGAAATTACATATTGTCTTACTGATAGCAGATTGATACTTTTATGAATTTTATTTAGTGGGGACCAGCTTTGTTTTTAAGGGTTGAATTTCGGGGAAAATTTAGAGCATGAAACTATATCAAGATCTATGTGACCATATGCACATATATATGTATTAATATTACCATTCTTCCATTATTCACTATTTTCATGCAATTATTAGTTGGAAAAAACCAAAAAAATTGGATTAACTACTTCTGCTCTGTATTAATTTACAAGACAATAAGACGTAAAAATTCTAGAACATCGAAAGTAATCCTATTCTCCATTCTTCTATTACAATTTTCATTAAGTGGATTAGCTTTTCGACCAACTCACGGAGGACTGTCAGTGGGTTTTAATTGGATAATAGAAATATCCGGAATTAGAACTATAGCACGGATATAACTCCTTTAATTGAACAAGAGGCTCCTGTATCGCGTCGTAATTAACCACTTGGCAGTCAACTCATTACGCCAAGTAGCTTACTTGATTATGGAGAAAATGTGAAGAAAATTTTACATTTGAAATTGGAATTGGAATTTTTTGACCAATTGAGCAAGAAACTCAACTCATTAGGTTAAGTGGTTAACTTGATGATGGAGAAGAGGCAAAGGAAAATATTACATGTACTTTATATAAAGGGCTACAATAAAAGTACTATGTAGAAAATGTATGAACAAAATACAAGAATTTTTCAAAATTTAATGGATTGATGCTCTCTAAGAATCTTAGCTTACTTTATTCATTGGAAAATCAACTTAAATTTCTTAAATAAGCTGATGAGGACTGTGTATCTGAGACACTACAGAACTCTAGTTTGATAGAATCAAATACATCCTGTTAACACAGTCAAACCTCAAACTATCCTCAGGCCAACAAGATCTCGAGATTTCTTTTTCTCTTGTTCCGGAGACCAAAATAAACCAATTTTAAATAAATACTCCAATTATTGTTGAAAAAACATGACTTCTCTTCCAGCCATTTTATAAAATTATACTCCATTTTCTTCCTGATCAATACTGTCAAACATTATTTATTACATGATAGTTCTCTAGCATTTTGGATTATTGGAAATTTCCCTCATTGCACACTGCATTTGGATTGCTATATTGGAAATTGAGAAAGAGCAGACTGTGTCCTAAACAATCTCGTGCATGGCAATACATCTCGATTGGTTTCTAGCATATTAGATTATTGAAATTAAAAATATGTAGGCTAACATCAAAATTTCCCTCATTGCACAGTGTACACTGCATTAAGATTGGATTATTGTGAAGTTATAAAAGTGTAAGCTTATATACTGCTTTTTTATCTCATTTTACACAGCATGGTCTGGTAAAGCAAAAAGTAGAACCAAAATGCAGTAACTTTATGAAACTCTAAATGAAAACGGGTAGAAAACTTCTGTCTTGTGCCATGTTTTGATGTTAAATATGTATTTCTAAAAACCATAAATGGTTTTTATCTGGAATAATTGTTCCATATTTCAAAGATCAAAGACATTATTCATTCCTCTAAACATTAACATTCACAAAAATTATGTTAGACAAAAGTTATTAATTATTCTAGAATCAAAAATCATGTTTTGAATAAAAGATTACTAGTTAATTGTTCAAGTCTAGTCGATATTGATTGAAATTAATCGACCAATATCTTCTTTCGTTTACATACTTTCCCTATCAAATAGACTCTTTAATTTCAGGATTTCATGCGCCGACTGACAGAGACAGATTCCTGTAAGTCTGGAATGGTAATGACAAACATGGAATTTACACAATAGTTAAATTAGAGGCTTCGTCTTTGAATAAAGTTTGTTTACGATGAACGCAAAATCTAGATGAAATAGTTTGAATATTAGAAGTCTAGAATATTTCGAGTTTAATGTCATACTTTTCTGTACCTATATGGGCTAATTGAAGACGGGCAAATGCCTTGCAGTGTGCAATCAGGGAAATTTTGCTAGGATAGCAGCATTAGCCTACCCTTATTTTCGATTTCCAACTGTCGAGGGATCTTTAACTTGCACTGCACGTGCCTCAGATGAAAGTTAAAAGATTACATTCCAGTTCCAGCTCTCCAAAATTCTTTAGAGGCAGGGTTATTCATCCTTTTGGTACTTGAAAACAACAAGTCTATGGTCTGACATGAACATTAAAATTTAAAAATTCAATTTCCGTAATAAAACATTTTGAAACAGTAAATTGAAAATCACGCAAAAGTTGTCAATTTCCATTTGAACGTGTCAAAACTAATCTAAATTGAAGATTAAAAAGCAGTAAAAATATAAATTGATGATGTAATTAAGAGAAATCTGTAAAAGTTTTGAAGTAGGAGTATCAAGAAAGATGGATGATGGTATTTTATTTTTTAATGTTGTTTAAACACCTCATCCATCAAAATTTCAAACTTTATCGGTGATCAATATACAGTTCTGTATCATTGTTTAGTTTTTATAAAGTTTAATAAAGATCATTTTGACCAAAACACAGTCTTAAAGTACTCAAAACAACTCCATTTCATTTGTACACAAGACTCAAATTTTTTGCTATAGCAGACCAAAATAACCATCTAAGATTTTTAATTAGTTCCTTACAATTTGGGAATGTCCTCGCTCTGATAAGTTCCATCATTCTTGGTTTTATAGGAGGTATGTTCAATGACATTTCACTTATATCTCTTCCCATATTAGACCAAGATGCTCATCCAAGCTTTTAATTAATTCCTTAAGATCGGCCATTAACAATATTGCATGTCAGCACCCAAATTAATTCTGTCTTCCTCTGATTTATTTTTTATGTTTGCCATTGTTTAAGTCAAAGCCATTTCATTTATATACCCATATCCAGTGCCATAAAAGACCAGGACTAAAATAGTCCTCCAAGTTTTTAATTAATTCCTGACAATTGGCCATTAATACCAGCATGTCCGGCGCCGAGATTGGTTCAGTGAGTATTTCTGAGATTAATTCCTGACAATGACAGAGTTCTGTCACTAAGAGACGATTCATTTCCTTTATTTACTCTGGCACTACCGCCAATAATCTGGTATGAAATCTTTTATTAGCCTGAAATGACTTGAGAGAGTCAAAGTTAGGAAGGTTTCAGGGTTACTCAAGATGGCCTCTTTTCCAAAATGGTTTTCATGTCAACTAGAGAAGACATTATTAATAAATTCTGGAATAATTGGAATAAATGGAGGAAAGCCAAGGCCAGGGTCATTCAAAATGGCCTTGTCACCAATTACCACCACTCATTACAGACTGAACATGGAAAAAATCAAATCAGAATGGTTTTCATGTCAGTGATAATATCAAGATGAGGCTAATTCTATCAGAACGCTATAGAGGTCAATAGTTCCATCATTACAATGTTCCCTCAATTTTGCTGAGTCATTCCATCGTGGTTGGTCAAGAGACAGATACAGTTCTACCATTTAAACATCCAGTCAAATTTGCTGAGTCATTCTCAGACTGGTGGTAAATTAACAAATACCATGATCTTTCAAGACAGTTAAGGCTCCATGTAGCATGAAAAATCTGACACAAAGCTGCCATATTTGGTAATATTTATATGGACTTACTATTGACACGAGATTGTGGTAGTAATGAGTATAAAATACTACTAGTTCAACACTAATTAGGTCTTATGTCAGATAAAAAAATCAATACCAATCAATAATTAAACATACTGATCAATAGATCAATCAATCAATAAATATTAATAAAAGATTTTCTCTCATCAGAGAATTATTGAAGCTTCAGCCCGAAACACTATAAGCAGTAACAGTATTTTTAAACTGATGTTATATTTTTATATTTTATTAATTGACAATCTATTGCCAAATCAACGACAATTAAATCAAGGTTTCTAAGAAAACAACAAGATATATAAGATAATAAACCTTGAGAGGTTATGTCCCTTTACTTCACGTCTGATAACTAGTTGAATAGCAGGGAGACAAACTGATTGGAATAGATTATTCAGACAACAATGGATTTATTGTTCTGTAGATGTATGTTTCCCTTCTGGTACGTTGTTAAATTTCATAGGAGTCATGAGACATTCAGCCATGCAGAAGCTTAAATTGTTTTTGCCAAGTAGGATATACTCTCAAAAGTACCGACCGTGATACAATTTTTAATGTTTAGAGAATAAATTGAATTTTATACTCCAAATTTTCTACAAGACGTCAATCCAACTCTTTTACCTGTGAATATCTGTGAACCTCTACATCATCACAAAACTGTGAAACAGATTACAACATTGAACACAAAATACTGGTTTAAAAGTAAATTATGACGATCATACTTCTAGTCTACCTAAAATAACACAACACAATTCAATCTAAACTAAATGACACCATTACACAGTTTTTATAGCAAATCAAAATAACTAAAACTAGAAGACTCATGACAAAAACACAATAAAACTACGAAAATCACAAAATGATAAGTGAATCACAATAATCATGCTAAATTGAAAATAATACAAAAATAAAAATCACATTTAGTTATATAAAAGACAATATGTATAATTTGTATAAAAATGATAATGTGTATATAAAGCATCAAAAGCCAAAAGTCTTTCATGTTCCTTTAGCAACGGCTATCATTTCATTTCATTACACTAATCCGTTGCTATCATGATAAGCTTTTCTCGTCATTAACTTTGATTGGTCGAACGATTATGGTAGACCAGTTATATTCCTTGTAACAAATTATTGCGGGAAAACTTTCGAATGACCAAACGTCAAATTTCTTGTAGCAAATTTACCTTGTGATAATCGAGTCTCAACGGTCATAAATTGAATGTGACGTAGTGTTTTTTAAACGAGGTTATTAGTTGTTAATGACGAGAAAACCCTGTCAATCCAGCAACGGTAGATAATGCAAATGTCTAACGTTGCTGAAGGAACATGAAAGACTTTAAAAGCCGAGGACCTACCTTTGATTGTGAAGCCATGGGAGAGGGGGTGGGGTATAGTGTGAAATATCAGCTGCTGCTGTAAGCCAACATTAACTTGCTTGGGTACGAGGGGATGTCTCAAGCCATAAGTTAGTCAATTATTTGAAAGAAAGGAGGGGGGTGAGGTATTATTGCGCGAAAGGGGACATAATCCAAAATCAAACTCACCACATTCTCCAGGAGATTTTATTTTAATTCTACGTTGAGTGGTACAACTTGTTTTCTCTAGAAGACATTCACTGGAGTACGTCACTCCGTTAGTTCCACATACTGGTGTAAATACGGGTTTACATTTCTTAGTACATTCACAATACGGCGAGTTATCAGATTGGTTCACCATACATACTGCACCAAACGCACAGAAATGTCCTCGACACGCATCTGGAAGAAAAAAAAAACAAAGAGATCTTAAGATATTTGCAAAGAATATAGGGGGACTGAACACTATGCTTGTTGCGTTTAAGTGAACAAAAATGTCTTTGAAATTAAAGAATTTTTGGTATGCCATACATACTGCATTGAAGGCAAAGAAAAATTTGCAACAGGAACCCAAAAAGACAAACTACCATATATCACAACATATTTTCTTAACAACAGAGCCCAAAATTTTAGTTGATTTTAAGATCATTTGGAAAGATATTGGCAGAGTTTTGGCCTCAAAGATAATGCTAATAAAGATCTGTGTTTAGAGTAACTTTTAGAAACAGCTTGAAGATAAAACAAGAAAGGATTTGGTCAAAGGAATATTTTAACGACCAAGAAAATAGCATTCTGATTGATCTGGGTTTAAAGATTGTAAAAAGTGCAGTTTTCTGATTAAAATGCAAATCAAGAGGCTTTGATTCTCAAACAAATTGACATTTTTTAAGTTGGCCATTACAGAGTCAAGTCACAGAATGTCAAAAAATAAAATGTACATATCGAGTCTTCAACCTTTGTTTAAGAGACAATGGCCTGTGACAGTGTCCATCTCTAGACCTGTCTGTCAGGGAACAAGTATTCAATTTGCTAACTATTGTCTAAGTCATGAAGTGTTGCATTTTATTCACAGAAAGTCACAAAGTGAAGTCTACGTCAATATTATCAAAGTCTCTGTTTGTGGTTTACGACTTTTACGAGACAATATCTTCACCTATGACAATGTCCATCTCTAGAACTTTATAGGTAAGTAAGCATTCAATTGCCAAGCTACAACAACACTGCAGTGCTTTTAACAAGACACAAAGTGAAGTCTACGTCAATATTAACAAGTCTCCGTCCGTGGTTTACGAGGAAATAACGGACCACTTTCTATCGCTACATAAATATCAGACAATGAAATGGGTAAATCAATTCGCGGATTATTTCCGACTTTCACAAACAGACGAATGAATCCCCAATATTTTCCTAACGTAATGAATATAAATTGATTAATTACGGAACATGAGTTGTATCTGTCACTGTTTCTATGACAGCTCGACAAAGAATCATATATTTTACGACGGTAATCTACGACAGCGAAATCGGAAATAAAATACATTCGGCTCAACCTTCGTCATTTTGTTCAAGACTATGTAATGAATTGACCGTGATAGTCAACCATCTTGCCTGGTAAATTGGCAAAGAAGATAACTCTTGTTCAGAGATTGATTTTGATTGGCTGTTTTTACCGTGAAAGAAGACAACTCTCTCTGAAGAATGATTCTGATTGGCTGAACTATAATTTATTCAATATGGGGATCTCCGTATAGTATACAAGGTTATCTAGTACGCTAGTCTAGTTCCGAAGTTAATACGAGTGATTCCAATTCTTTGATATTTCTCGACACAAACCAATGAATAAATCAACCAAATAATTCAAATCTTTCTGTCTTTTTCTCATTTATATTCTGATGTAGAATTCAGATACTATTGATGGCCATTTTGTTTTTGCTTCAATCAAATGATTTGGCCATTTTGTCTCCAGTCATCTTTAGAATCAGGCAAGCAATCAATATGATTAGTCAAGATTTGGACTTTGACTGTATCTTATTTCCATATCACATTAATATTGCTTTGCTGCGTGAAAAGTTGACCATTCTGTGTACAATGAGGGAAATTTGTCTAAAAATTTTCGACAAGTCTACCCTTTTTGATTTCCATTTGTAAAAGGATCTTTAAAGTACTCAGTCTGTAGCACATGGGCCTTCGATTACTGTCCCATCAGAACAACAAGACATTTTTTCCAAGTCAGCCCTTCAACCTGCATCACTGACAGGGGCAACCAAGAAACAAAGTCTTTCAAATTTAGGCGAACACTGACAGAGGACAGCTAGACAAAAATTCCTTCAAAATTCAGGGAATACAACTTTAAAGTAGATAAGAATATATTGTTTAGAGTAAATAATTAATCCTAACATCTCTTCTACTGAGACAATCCATTAATAATATACATCTAATGGTTTTACTGTCCGCTTGGGACGGAACAAACATAATATATAAATAAACACATGTCTGGATATACAAGACTTACTAGACTTGATTAGGGCAGGTCACACTACAACGGTATGTTTGTGGGGGTGGGGAGGGGGGGGGACCAGGCAATGCTTTAGAGAAACGCAGCTGAACAGGTCTCTTCTGACTACAGCCATTATATAGTAACTAGACGTGATTAAAGCAGTTCACACTACAGCATAGAGCAAAGAAAAGCGATAAGTAGCTCAGTGCATTCAACTTTTTTTTGCATGTAGCTGAGGGTTGTGCACCATTCAATTAGAATAAATTGCGCTGCTCCCTCTGCTAGGCATAGAGTGTGAACAGTCCCTTATACAAAATAAATAAAGAAATGACTTGATATCGAAGACTATCTAGACATGATTATCAAATATTGAAAAAAACAATATCAATAATAAATTGTTTTTGTCTCGAGATGGTTTCTTCGTTAAATCTTTTACTTTAAATATTGACAAACTTGGCTTTCTCTTTTCAAACACAAAATCAATTTATTATGATAACCGAGAAAAAGGCTAAGATTGAAAATCTTTTAAATCTTTTTCAGCCATTAAAAACGATCACTCGTATCAACTTCGGAACTAGACTAGTGTGCTAGATAACCTTGTATACTATACGGAGATAAGTCATATTGAATAAATAATAGTTTAACCAATCAAAATCATTCTTCAGACACAGTTGTCTTCTTGTGCGTTTAAATCAACCAATCAAAATCAATCTGCGAACAAGAGTTAATGTCTTCCTTGCCTATTTACCAGGCAAGATGGCAGCCTATCATGACCAAGTCTCGGACATTGACGAAGATTGAGCTGAATGTTAAGATGATATCTTAAAGAGGAAAAGTCTGCAATTATACGAACTAAAACAATATTTTCTTAAATAAGTCGATCAAACTTTTACTAGTAGGTCCAGGGCAACGAGACCCAACTCAAGTCTGGTTTTATTGGTACAATATATGAAATTGGCAAATTTTTAAAACTTGGTCATTATCAAAGGGATTATAAATTGATTTCTAAACTTTGTATGTGAAAGCATCAATCTGCTCCATTCTAATTTCCATTCCAACGTCTGTGGTTCTAGCAATTCCACTAAAACTAACACTTTTTATGACGCCACTGACAGTGGATCTACTGGAAGCTACTATTGATATCTATGCAGATCACTGACAGTGACGTCATAAAACATGTTAGTTTTATTGGAATTGCAAAAACCACAAACGTCGGAATAGAAATTGGAATGGCGCAAATTGATGCTATCAGTGTCCCCGATACACATACAAAGTTTAGAAAACCTCTTTACAATCTCTTTAAGATTTTGAGATTAGGAAACTTAAATCTAGAATGGACGAGAAGGTGACACTCGGACTAAAGATTTTAACAATTTGACAAGTTTATGTTCTTGTCAAAATAAATTTATTGAAATGTTTCAAACATTAATATTTCTGTCTACGTTTTCAATTTCCCTTTACATTTATCACATTTAATACAGAAATAAATAAAAGAGTTACATCCCTTGATGGTCGTTAACGTTCTCCTGTTTCAATAAATTAGACCAATCAGACGATCTCGTGTTTCATTGCCGTGGAAATATAATTATCAAATATTCACTTTACAGTTTTAATGACGGCTAAAACTCCGCGATTGTGATAATTAAATTAAATATTTGGATAATGCAGTAAATTTTAAGAAATCTTAAGGGAAATCTTCCTACATGCTGTGTAATAGCTGCATCAAATATTCTTCTCTGGCAACAAGACAAAATTTTTCAATAACACCCAAAAAGAAAAATAAGACGTACATGGGTTTAAGCTATAGATTTTTCACACTTGGTAAAAACCGCAATTCATCTGAATTTCATGAAAAGAACTCTTCGAAATTGACAAATTTGTAGTTGTATTTGTTTAGACTAACTGATAAATGGCTACTTTAGTCGCGGTATAACAACAATCTAACAGTTGACTCGCAATTACAGACTGTGAAGTACCAAAACATTGACTTGAAGAGACTGGATAAATAGTCTATTGACTTGAAGAGACTGGATAATTAGTCTATTTACAGACAGACGGATATTTCAACGACCACTTTCTGGTATTGTTTTCGTCTTGTTGAATCCGGTCATGATATTACTTTCACTTTCACGAGGTGATTAATTCTCAATGTGGTTTTGTCACTTTGTCAACTGACCGATTTTACCTCAGACAATCTGAAGATTCGTACAAATAATTGGGGACTTAAGAGTACAGCCATCTTGAGACCCAAGACGTAAAGCAGTGGATGCTTACGTACAGGCCTTGAATCAGTTCTTTTAGTCATTTTTCTTGCAATTAATTTTCACAAGTTAAAGAAATAAGTAAACAGTGCCAGAAATTATGATTTCCCTCGTGGAATCACAGCCGTTTGTTTGAATTATCTACTGATCAACATATAAAATGGAGTTTATACGACTCTTCTGTACCTTTAAGGGCTAATGAGGATGGGCAAATGCCATGCAGTGTGCAATGAACGAAATTTTGCCAGGACAGGAGCATTCACCTACTCTTATTTACAATTTCCAACTGTCAATGGAAACAGAGTAGAACAATCTAATGGTATCATCTCAACCTATGAAGGGATTTGACCCTAGATCTTCAGGATTACAAGCAAGCGTCTAACTTTCTAAGCCACCATAGACCTCTGTTGAATACATTTACACGTAAAGAGATTCCAGTTTGATATTTCGTAACAAATTGGTTTATGTGTCATTTATCTAGCGATTATAATTAGGAACACGATATTATACATCACATTACGCATGACTATAAAACCAAAACCCTCGTCATTATTTTACTTCCAAGGGATTACATTACGAGCTTAAAATTATATAATAAATGCCTTTTTCCATAATTTATCTGTCGTTCAAATTACGGACATAATATTAAGTCGACATAAAGTCCTAAATCCAAATTTAATCTACTCTGTAACACATTTACTGTGATATAGCTTTTAACCAATTTAAAATCTAGACGATATCAAAGCTGGCTAACGAGATGTTTTAGTTTTGAAATATGATCCACTGTTTATAAATTTCCCCTTCCTAATTAAACAGAGAGTTAGAAAAGCAGGAAATAATAATATTTCGAATTTAGTCTAGCTTATAGTGTTTCTTAGATCCATTTGTAACAGGGACACTGATAGTATCGATTTGTACCAGTCCAACGTCTGTGGTTCTTGCAATTCCACTAAAACTAATGACAATCCCTTTAAAATTAGAATGACGCCATAATTTCCTGGAGAGGAAAATCTCTTTACAACCCTTTTAAGTAAGGCCAGGACATTCGTTTAATCTATCACACATAAACTGTCATAATATACCAGGTTCTGACGCGTTCTCCCGAGTTCTTCGTGACAATATTCATTACGTTATATCAGAATTTAAACCCAGCTTAATTCACCGTTTCTCACTAATAGTTAATTTCTATATACAACATTAAATATAATGGTCTAGATTCTTGTTAGATTCTACCTGTTAATATACATCATGTCTACTTACTTAGTGAGTACTAGAATGTGACATTACATTTTACAATTTCTTTATTTCTTTTAGGTTTTGATGTCTCTGTGCACAGACTAACAACCTAGGAAACCACTTAAAATCTTTTTAAATTTTGATGATGATTTTGAGTCTACTTCAATTCTTCTTTGGTTTGTTCGGACGGAACATATTGGACGCTTTGACCAATATAAGTCTTTATTACCCCCCCCCCCCCCTTTCTCCTCTGTTGTTGTCCCAGATATTGTTTTCTCTTAATTAAGGTCTGCTTAAACCTTTTTGTGCAATTTTAAAGAATCTTTGTTTCGGGCCCTTTTGACCAACATAAGACTCAAGAAACCGTGCCCCAGCTCCTCCTCTGTTTTTGCCCCTTTTTCCCTCTGCCTCCCAGATTCTACATATTAATACAATCAATGTAAATTATTATTCGAACGAGGACTCGAGAGACACTATAATGGATTGTTTACCAGACGTCTGGCATGATCTTACATAATGTGTCTTGATTATCCAGTTGTTGACATATCATCCAGACAATTTCATCAGACAATACTAAAGCTGTGGACAGGCTGAGCGAATTTTCCCTGCGATTGGTTCGGTGTTGATTGCCAGCAAGCTTAGCCTAGTGTGTCTAGTGCGACAATATTTGTCCAAGCTTTGGTCAAAGCCAATTTTCAGGTATTATTGCATACATTTGCCCTTTGTGTCAACTTTATTGACCGAATGAAGTCGGCGGAGAATAGTTTGCCCAAAGACACGGCAAATAAAATGTGCTCATACTGTCCTCAGCTTTAGAATCGATTTTCACAAATTTTGAGATCTCATTTTTGCAATGATTCCACTGGAATTGTGAGGAAAGTTGACTAATGTCATTTCCAGTAATATGTAAGAAATCTGGTCCGAGAGATTTATATGGCATACAGATTCAATTATTCACTTAGATATAAAACTGTGACTGTCTGTTAGACTGGAGATATTAGATTTACAGTTGTAATATCGTCCTCTAAGATATTAATCCTGTCCCTAACCATATTTCTTAATCACTTGAACATCAGACATCACTTAACTCTAGGTTATATTCTAGAGGATGGTCAACATTATAATATCGTCCTCTAGGATATTAATCCTGTCCCTAACCACATTTCTTAATCACTTGAACATCAGACATCACTTAACTCTAGGTTATATTCTAGAGGATGGTCAACATTATAATATCGTCCTCTAGGATATTAATCCTGTCCCTAACCATATTTCTTAATCACTTGAACACCAGACATCACTTAACTCTAGGTTATATTCTAGAGGATGGTCAACATTATAATATCGTCCTCTAGGATATTAATCCTGTCCCTAACCACATTTCTTAATCACTTGAACATCAGACATCACTTAACTCTAGGTTATATTCTAGAGGATGGTCAACATTATAATATTGTCCTCTAGGATATTAATGGTGTCCCTAACCACATTTCTTAATCACTTGAACACCAGACATCACTTAACTCTAGGTAATATTCTAGAGGATGGTCAACATTATAATATCGTCCTCTAGGATATTAATCCTGTCCCTAACCATATTTCTTAATCACTTGAACACCAGACATCACTTAACTCTAGGTTATATTCTAGAGGATGGTCAACATTATAATATCGTCCTCTAGGATATTAATCCTGTCCCTAACCACATTTCTTAATCACTTGAACACCAGACATCACTTAACTCTAGGTAATATTCTAGAGGATGGTCAACATTATAATATCGTCCTCTAGGATATTAATCCTGTCCCTAACCACATTTCTTAATCACTTGAACACCAGACATCACTTAACTCTAGGTAATATTCTAGAGGATGGTCAACATTATAATATCGTCCTCTAGGATATTAATCCTGTCCCTAACCACATTTCTTAATCACTTGAATATCAGACATCACTTAACTCTAGGTAATATTCTAGAGGATGGTCAACATTATAATATCGTCCTCTAGGATATTAATCCTGTCCCTAACCACATTTCTTAATCACTTGAATATCAGACATCACTTAACTCTAGGTTATATTCTAGAGGATGGTCAACATTATAATATCGTCCTCTAGGATATTAATCCTGTCCCTAACCATATTTCTTAATCACTTGAACACCAGACATCACTTAACTCTAGGTTATATTCTAGAGGATGGTCAACATTATAATATCGTCCTCTAGGATATTAATCCTGTCCCTAACCACATTTCTTAATCACTTGAATATCAGACATCACTTAACTCTAGGTTATATTCTAGAGGATGGTCAACATTATAATATCGTCCTCTAGGATATTAATCCTGTCCCTAACCACATTTCTTAATCACTTGAATATCAGACATCACTTAACTCTAGGTTATATTCTAGAGGATGGTCAACATTATAATATCGTCCTCTAGGATATTAATCCTGTCCCTAACCACATTTCTTAATCACTTGAACATCAGACATCACTTAACTCTAGGTTATATTCTAGAGGATGGTCAACATTATAATATCGTCCTCTAGGATATTAATCCTGTCCCTAACCACATTTCTTAATCACTTGAACATCAGACATCACTTAACTCTAGGTTATATTCTAGAGGATGGTCAACATTATAATATCGTCCTCTAGGATATTAATCCTGTCCCTAACCACATTTCTTAATCACTTGAACATCAGACATCACTTAACTCTAGGTTATATTCTAGAGGATGGTCAACATTATAATATCGTCCTCTAGGATATTAATCCTGTCCCTAACCATATTTCTTAATCACTTGAACATCAGACATCACTTAACTCTAGGTTATATTCTAGAGGATGGTCAACATTATAATATCGTCCTCTAGGATATTAATCCTGTCCCTAACCACATTTCTTAATCACTTGAACATCAGACATCACTTAACTCTAGGTTATATTCTAGAGGATGGTCAACATTATAATATCGTCCTCTAGGATATTAATCCTGTCCCTAACCATATTTCTTAATCACTTGAATATCAGACATCACTTAACTCTAGGTTATATTCTAGAGGATGGTCAACATTATAATATCGTCCTCTAGGATATTAATCCTGTCCCTAACCATATTTCTTAATCACTTGAATATCAGACATCACTTAACTCTAGGTAATATTCTAGAGGATGGTCAACATTATAATATCGTCCTCTAGGATATTAATCCTGTCCCTAACCACATTTCTTAATCACTTGAACATCAGACATCACTTAACTCTAGGTTATATTCTAGAGGATGGTCAACATTATAATATCGTCCTCTAGGATATTAATCCTGTCCCTAACCATATTTCTTAATCACTTGAACATCAGACATCACTTAACTCTAGGTTATATTCTAGAGGATGGTCAACATTATAATATCGTCCTCTAGGATATTAATCCTGTCCCTAACCACATTTCTTAATCACTTGAACATCAGACATCACTTAACTCTAGGTTATATTCTAGAGGATGGTCAACATTATAATATCGTCCTCTAGGATATTAATCCTGTCCCTAACCATATTTCTTAATCACTTGAATATCAGACATCACTTAACTCTAGGTTATATTCTAGAGGATGGTCAACATTATAATATCGTCCTCTAGGATATTAATCCTGTCCCTAACCACATTTCTTAATCACTTGAACATCAGACATCACTTAACTCTAGGTTATATTCTAGAGGATGGTCAACATTATAATATCGTCCTCTAGGATATTAATCCTGTCCCTAACCATATTTCTTAATCACTTGAACATCAGACATCACTTAACTCTAGGTAATATTCTAAAGAGTTGACTATGCTATAACTCTGAGCTTTGGGTATTCTAGAGGGTCATGATGTAATATCGTCCTCTAGGATATTAATCCTGTCCCTAACCACATTTCTTAATCACTTGAACATCAGACATCACTTAACTCCAAGATTACCCTCTATCCAAAATGAGCTCAGAATTACATTTCACTAATCATTTTTGTATGAATAAAACTTTGCTTGAATTAAAGATCTTTATAGACAGAGAGTAGGGTTTTTAGTCTTTAAGGGCCCTTGTTTAATAATAAAAATCAAAAATATAAAATTAAACTTACATGTTTTCGGTAATTCTGGCTTCTTATAAGGAATGTCTGAAAAATACAAACAAAAAACTAATGAATTTCACTTCAAAAATGAATTTTTCATGCTAGAAACACCCATGAGCATATATTCCCATTACAGTATATGCAATAATAACGTTAATTTCATTGTTGTCTCATAATCCTGCACTATGACCCAAGCGTGTATTTTTCATTGCGTTGTTAATCCAAAACCAAACACGGCACTTCATTTATCTTCACTCTTAATCTTTTTACACTCTTTTCAATATATTTCCATTCCACTGTCAAGTAGAGTGATATTTTACTGAGATATTTGTGTCGTCCCAAGATAATTTGTGAGAGGTAGTAAGATAATTTGTCTGTGGCAGATGAGATTTGAGGAAAGATAATTTAATTAGAAGTCAACCACCAGATGGTTCCCGGGCAAAAAACACGGAAAAAACATGGTGATAAATGACTCAAAAATCTCAAGACACAAGAAAAAATCCTTAAGAGAAAGTCTTGAGATCAATGTTTGCCAGAGTTGAAACAACTATTTTAAGTATTTTTTAAAAAACAGGTCTAGAATATTTGGAAATATGGCACAAAACTTTAAATCTTATTCTTTAAAGGATTGTAAAGAGGTTTTCTAAACTTTGTTATGTGTATCGGGGACACTGATAACATCAATTTACACCATTCCAATTTTTAATCAGATGTCTGTGGTTCCTGTAATTCTGATTAAACTAATGCTTTAATGACATCACACCTGCAAAAGATGCTGGTATCATAAATGACCTTCGCGGGTGAGACGTCAAAGACTTCAGTTTAAATGGCATTTCTCGAACAACACACAATCTCTTCAAGTCGCTTTTACAAGAAAGAAACCTGAACTCCGTTCTGTATACATTGGCAATGACAAATTAAATTTCGTGCCCCTTTGACTCTTTTTTACAAAACCAATCAGATGAGGAATAACAACATTTTATTGAAAATGGCAGCGTCTTTGTACAAGCTAATCTACCGGTGCCAATAAAATGGTATTTTATCAAAGGAATAATGCATGGTCTGCAAATATCAGGAATTCTTTGATTGACTGGGAAATGACTTCTGGTAACTAACCAATTTATCAAACTGACATGTTACTACGGTGATCTAAATGTTACAGTTTACCACAATTGATGAATTGACAAAAAAAACATCGTAAAAATCATCATCTTGGATTATTGAATGGATACATTGAAAAGTGGCATGAGTGAACAAACAAAATGAAAGATATTAGCTATGTGGACTCTCTGTGATTCTTGCAATTCCATTTAAACTAACTCGTTTTATGACGTCACTGACAGTGATGTGCATAGATATCAATAGTACCGGAAGGTAGATCACTGTCAGTAACGTCATAAAACATGTTAGTTTTAGTGGAACTGCAAGAACCACAGACATCGGAATGGAAATTGGAATGGCGCAAATTGATGCTATCAGTGTCTCCAATACACATACAAAGTTTAGAAAACCTCTTTACAATCCCTTTAACTATGCAAACTCTCTGAAAGGGATGCCGAGTTGACAAACCTAAATACCAAATATACATTATCAGCTATGTGGACTCTCTGAAATCTATACAAAGTGGCATCAGGTGTCTGGAAGAGTAAACACACCATGCCACACCCATTGGCCACAATCCTTATCATAGTAAGCTTGGATGGATGGATAAACACACAAAATGGCAGAAATTTCACGGAAGTAGTAGAGCAGAAATTAAAAGAGAATTAGTATAAATATTTAATACGAACACATTGTTTTGATATTTCTATAACGTGTGGTAATTGTTTTATCATCAGTTATCGTTTCGCTTTGGAGTTTTTCCCTTTTAATAAATTATATATCAGCACCAAAGATAATGGCCTTGGGGAGAGGCATAGTTTTTTGTTTTGGATAAACCTCTGGTACTGATGCTGGGACTGTCAGTTTTCCTGATACACATCAAAAAGTTAAAATGTATTGCCATGTGTTAATATGTATTTTGAGTTTGTTTTACAGTTGGGATCGTTCATGCTTGGGTTGTTTTACAGTTGGGATCGTTCATTCTTGGGTTTTATGATCTCTACATTTCCTTTAATATTATTTCTAGAAAACCTTTATACACTTCCTTTAATAAATACATTCCCTTTAATAAATACATTCCCTTTAATGTTAAATTTTTTTTTGATAATTCTTAAAAATTCCCTGTCATTTTTGTGACAGTAATTGCGTAGAGAAAAAGGTAAAAGAGGAATGTGATTTGTGTATTGATGTTATTTGAAGCAGATCAGGTGATTCCCTCGGGATATTACACTGATAGAAATATATATCTATATAGACGGCTTCATAACATTTCAATTTATTTTATATACTTTGGTATTACATAATGATTGAGAGATGAAGGGATGGATGAATGAATGAAGGGATGGAGGGAATGAATGAATGAATGAAAGATACACTGATAGAAATATATATCTATATAGACGGCTTGATAACATTTCAATTTATTTTATATACTTTTTATGATTGATGGATGGGTGGATGGAGGGAGTGAATGAATGGAAGGATGGATGGGTGAATGAATGAATGAATGAATGAAAGATATACTGATAGAAATATATATCTATATAGACGGCTTGATAATATTTCAATTTATTTTATATAGGTTAATTCTTTATACTTTTAATCTATTATACAATGATTGAGAGATGGAAGGATGGATGAATGAATGGAGTGGAGGGATGAGTGAAAGGATGGATGGATTAATGAATGAGTGAATGAATGAATGAATGAAGAAACTAATAAAGCAATGAATGAGAGTATTCTCAAAAGTTACTTCAAAATGAACTGAAATTGAGTTTTACTTCCTATTTTTCTACACTTTTTAAAGGTAATGAATACAAGGTCATGAAGTGTGCAATGAGGGAAATTTACATCAAACCAATACAGACCTGAATTAATAATGCTAGAATATAGAATAATCATCATGACGGCCAATCCACACCAGAACGCACCGAAAGCACAACACAGGAGGGGAAGACGATTGGCGCGGACACAACGAAACAAGGGTTTAAACATGGTCTTAATATTCCCAAACATTGTGACTCCTCCAAATTCACGAACTCACAGAAAACAATTTATAATTCACTCATTTAGGCTTGTAGTGCTTGGTTTGGTTATCAAATTTTGGAATTATCACTCAAAATTTTTAAAGCTTACACAAGAGATGGCTTCACTTTCAGCAATGTTTATAAGGAATTCTATAACCTCGCATAAGGAGTTGTCAGATTTCTATAAGCACAAGAACTTATCTCATTATTTCAAAGAAATCTTGGTCACATCCTTCTCAGAATCTTCGGTATCCTAAAATTAATTTCCGCCACATGCCAAAAGAATCCAAGAAATATTCACAAATCAAAGCTCACAAAGTTATCCACAGGACTTTAAACTTCTACAAGAATTTCAAAAATCCCACAGATGATCGGAGATTCAAAATCTCATAAAAACTAGAATTTAAATGGAAAATTATCCAAATGTAGAGAAATTTCCTATTTCTGTTTATATCCTTGTATTTACATATTTATTCCTTAGTTCTGTTTTTTTCTGATAACTGGTAAATTCTATTCCAAATATCAAATCCTCAATTCATCTAGAAATTGTGCCCATGGAGTAATGGCATTTTGCAAACAAAATAATCCAAAATCAAATCCTATTGAAATTTCAAAGATTCAAGAAATTTCTGTATTTAAAAATATTATCACAAAAATTTCATGGACGTTTTCTTATTTTTGATGCCTCAAACCACATCAGAAATTATTCTGCTTCTTTCAGAATTCTCTGATAAACAAGTGTCCCAATAGACTTAAAAGTTCCAAGAAAATTATATATTAAAAAATATCACCAGAATTTTAGACAACCAAAACAGATCCATATCCTAAATTGATGCCACTCTGAAATGTTTCTACTACTTTCAGGAATGTTTGATACAGAAGTGTGACAACAGTTGGTGATTATCACTTATTAATCCTTAATTACTCAATCACTAATTAACTAATTAACCATAAATTCCATTAATCAACTACGATAAATCTAACAAATCAGCCTTTATCTTAGAATTTCATCATAGATAGTTCGTTATCTTTCGATATTTTCAAATTTACACAAAAATCTTTTACGGCACTAACAAGTTGCTTTTTTAAATTTTTTGTCAACTCTTTCTTAAAATTGGAAATTTTGATTTCACCACCACAAGGTTTTAAATATTTTTTATCCTTCTATAAACTTTTGAAAAACTTTGATTCCACAAGCACAAAGACATCTGTAAATCCCAAAAGCCTTTAGTAGAATAAAGAAGCTTTCTGTATTCTGCAACTTTCTGTTATCCGTAAAATTCATAAAAAAATCTTTCACTTCCGAACGTAAACATGTAGAAATCAGGTAATCCCTGAAGCTTTAGTTGTACAATCAACTAGATTAATACATTTATTTTACAGGAATAATATTCCAGACTAAATTAGCACTTCCATGTTAGAAAATACAATGAGAAGAATCGGTCATAATCTTTTGAATATATATACAGCTGATTTGTATAGCTTTAGTCCACTTTTTTACTTTGTCAGTGACATGTATAAGAGACACAATTATCCTAGTATTTCAGAACCTATATTACGACACATTTTTGCAGTTAAGTTCTAAGAAAGAAATCAAAGACTCACATATTTTTCACACAGTTTTATACAAAGTTTTGATATAATCCAATGCCTTGAAATGGCTTAATCCTGAACTCACATGAAAGTTGCACAGAGTTTCACTTTCCGATCCTGATTATCCAGAATGAAAAATAAACACTATAGAGTTCTAGGATAAGTTCTAATGATAACAGCCAACGTCCAACTAGAGTAATTCCATCAGGCTATTTATCTATCAATGTTTATAAAACTATGTTAAGCCTACAGTTACAAACTCTTTCACTTTTTCTTTTAGAGACTTGGTAAAAGTTCAGTCCATGGTACAATAACAGTTTCACTTTTTCTTTATAGTGTCTTATAATAACTATATCAATATAACAAAACATAAGATAATATTATGGAATATAACACACTTCTTTAATACAGTTAAGCACATAACGTTTCAACACAATATACACGTGTCATCATCAGATGACGGCATGTGTATCTTGTGTTGAAACGTTATGTGCATTAAAGAAGTGTGTTATATTCTATAAAGTTGTCTTGTGTTTTGTTATATGAGCTCCTCGCTACTACATGTCGTTCATATCTTATAACTCTATCAATGTTGATACAATGTATTACAATTTCAATTTTTCTTTCCAAGACTTGGTAAAAGTTCAGTCTATGGTACCGTACAATGATAGTGTCACTTTTTCTTTGCAGTGCCTAATAATAATAATTGGTAAATGCAATACAATTTTTCTTCCACGACTTGGTAAAAGTTCAAACTATGATAGTGTCACACAGGAACTTTTCTTTTAATTGCTTTATAAAAGTTCATTCTTTTGGCACTGAGTCAATTGTCACCCAGGATAATTGTATAATTCTATAGGATCTCCTAGTCTAAATGTTATAAAATAATAATTATCAATATTAGAAATATCAAGACATTATGACTGACAAGAACTGATATTAAAGTACAATTTATCAAAATCAGGGCTGTTGATTTAGCTCTATATTCCGGACATGTCCGTCTGACCCATTCAAATGTCCACCGGGGTCAAGGGTCAATCGGACATCAAGTATAGGCTACCCACTACGTGTTTTTCAATGCTAGTAAAAATACTAATCAACAGCCCTGATCAAAATACTGTTGCGTAAATATTTCAAATACTGTTTCGTAAATATCTCACATATGATTTGGCATATCAACACAATGTCCCTCACAAACAACCTATTCTGATATTCCAATAACAAACTTCTCAAAATATTGTTCCGCAAACATCACTTAAGAAACTAATAGCAGAAAATTAAAATGCTTTGTTTTTAAACCCTAGACCAAACATCCAATATCCTTCTAAAAACATCTCGAAACGCACTCTTTAAATAAGTACAAGTTCATTAGCCTGATATCAAAAGGTTCAACGACATTAACAAGAAACTATTTTCAGAGAATAAAATCCTTTGTTTTGTTAAAGACTTGACGTCTATTCCCGACGGCAGAATAAAAATAATCTCGATTCTAACAGTGATTAGTCCATGTTTACAATAATTAATGTTTTCACACAAACCTCTAGTCATCCTTTAATACTGTTTACACTGGGCAATTGGGGAAACTTTAACATTTATACACTTCCTACTGTCATACTTTAATACTGTTTACAGTGGGCAATTGAGGAAATTTTATTTGTGTTTGTACACAAGACCTGTAGCTACTCTTTACTTTACTCTTTATATTTACAATGAAGGACATTTTTTATTAGTGTTTATACACAGAACTATAGTTATTCTTATAACTTTGGCTAATGAAAACCATACAGTGTGCAATGAGGGAAATTTTGCAAGAACAGCAACATTAGACTTTGTCTATTGTCGAGGGTTCTTAACACAGCAATAATGTAGAAGGGTTTGGTTTATTGTCCCATCTGAACGACTAGACGCTTTATCAAATATATATGACATAATGTACATTAATATATTTATTATCCCTTTATTGTCTAATTAGTGTCCATCTCTAATTAGATTGTAATTCGTTAATAATCTTCATTAGTATCCTAATAATCTCAAGGATAAGGGATTAATTTATGATAATATTATTATTACTTGGTTGAAGTGGACAGATATCAACAAAAATGAATAGATTTTTGCTCCTTTATCTCAGGACTTACAAGACTATGCAGTGTGCAATGAGGGAAATTTTGTAAAGACAGTGGCATCAGTCCCTTTGACCAGCATCACTGACAGATGGACCCATGCCTGGATTGAACCCTGGAACTTCAAGTTAGCTAACAAACCTCTTATCTCACAGAGCTAGCCATTGTATCCCGAATACAGGTTTTGACGACATGGTGCCGTAGTTTGGACACAATGAGAGCTACCATGTCCCCCGACATGTCAAATGGTGACTTTTTGGTTATAATTTTTTTATTCATAGACAAACAATATCAATCAGACAATGAAATTCAGCCCTTCCGTTTGAAATGATAATAAAAATCTATATTTTACGGTTCTGATTACGATTTGTTTCATCAGATTACTCCGGCCACCATCTGTCAAAATGATTGAAAATGTCTGCCATCAACTATCAACATTACAGACTATTTCACTTTGTTTTCATTATATTTTTTATAAAATAAGGAAGTGATACTTCTTACTTAAAATCGGGAAAACATCTTTGAAGCAGAGTCTTCTACATGTTTCCTGTACATCATTTTGAAACTTTGAGAGTGTTAAAGAGATTTAAACCCATCCTTAAAATGATTGTAAAGAGGTTTTCTAAACTTTGTATGTGTATCGGGGACACTGATAGCATCAATTTGCACAATTCTAATGTCCATTCCGACATCTGTGGTTCTTGCAATTCCACTAAAACAAACACTAGTGTAAATTGATGCTATCAGTGTCCCTGATACACATACAAAGTTTAGAAAATCACTTTACAATCCCTTTAAGAGATTGAAACTCTCCTCAAAACTAAATGTACCCAAGGTTATAAAATTTAATTTCATCTTTTTCTAGCAACTTTATCCACTTCAGTGTTTAAGTTCTGTAGAGTCTAGTACTTCAAATTCATGGACAAATCACTTTCTCAAAACTGTTAACAGAATCTCTTTCAGAAAGTTTTATAACAATTTTTTCTGATATTTCAATTGCCGTTTTGAGACAAACTCAAGTAGAGAAAATTTGGAATCAATCTGTAACTAGAAACACCTGAAACCACTCTGTAAATGAGTTTATCAACTTGAAATCACATTCAGAAAAGATGTATAAAACATTGTGCCTCATATCTAAATTGCAGTTTAAAATTAAACTAAAGAACAGAATTTTTCTGCAATAAAAACACCTGAAACCACTCTTCAACTTAGAATATCAACTTAAAATCATATTCAGAAAGCTGTATAACAACTATTTCACCCATAACATTTGAATTGCCATTTTGAGACAAGCTTAAGTTGAGAAAATTTGTAATCAATTTGAGAGATTAATAGTCTGTAGGATAATATAATGAATTTAGTGATATTATATCAATTCTAATATTCCTGATTCTATTTCAGACAGTCTAATTTCTCCATCACTCTACCGGAATAACTCGTATCAAAAAATCTCACGTACAAATTTCAAAGTAAAGTGCTTTCAGGGTTGGGACTTTTTTAAAGCTTGATTTGGAAACTTGTATAGAAATATTAACGCACAGTACCTGTAGGGTTTTGGACTTAAGCTTGGACTTTAATTTCGACTCTTGTTTTGTCGTGCAAAGTACAAGGTTTTCAAATTAATTGTAGTGCACCAACAAGAGTTGTGTCCAGAAATTTCACGTACAATTCTTTAAGTACATTGCTTGAAGGATTAGGACTCTGAGTTTAACTTTGATTAGAGTTTTGTAGAACCTGCTTTGACTTGGAGTTAGGTTTAATTTTGACTCTAGTTGTCTTATAAATTCATTACTTAGAATTATCAATCTGTATTTACAAGTAAAAATGTCTAACAATAAATAAATTAAATCTATTTCATCCAGGAGATTCTATCTCATGTGCACCAACTGACCTAAATTCCATCACAGCCAGCAGCCGACAATGTGATTTAATCAAAAGTCAATCTGGATATTAAAACATTGTTCTGTTTAAAGACACCAATTCAACTTCCAGTATTTCTACATTGATTGTTTATAATAGCGGTGCATTAGATAAGTTCATTCGGCTCATCTTCATCATGGTTTGACACTATGTAATGACTTGGTTGTGATAGGTGTCCATCTTGCCTGGTAAATGGGCAGAAAAAGACAACTCTTGTTTCAAGATTGATTTTGATTGGCTGTTTTTACCACAAAAGAAGACAACACTCTCTGAAGAATGATTGTGATTGGCTAAACTATAATTTATTCAATATGGCAACTACCGTATAGTATACAAGGTTATCTAGCCACTAGTCTAGTTCCAAAGTTGATACGAGTGTAGTTAAATCCTGCAATACATTTATTGATGAAGTTCAATATCTTTCAAGAAGATCAAGCCACCAGTTAATGTAGTGCAGGGTCTCACAACTAATTGTTTAATGACGGTAACTATTGCGCGTGTATCGGCGCCTTTTCTCATCTCTTTAACAACACTGATTGTTAATAATCACAGGGCATTAGTGCAAGTCCTGCAATGTATTTATTGGTGAAGTGCGATATCTTTCAGCATTTTTTTTTTGGTAAAAAAGGAAACTGCTTTACAATCTCTTTTACAACAAATCCAGATCTACGTAATTACTGGCATTGTATTTCAATAAGGCCATATAACTGGCACCATATCTCCAATAAGTGAATGTCACACAACACTTAATTTTGCAATATTGCACTCGATTAAGTGTTTTATGACCCAACAAAAGCAAAGAGGCTCAGATATTAGCAGCCTTCATGATCCCATTGAGACATAATAAATGATGTTACTGTATTTCAAATATGTCATGCTGTTAATCAACTGCAGAATATAAGGGTCTAATAACATCACCATAGCAAAAGTAAGCAGCTTACTCTTTTCGCAACACCTGATGGTACTTCTCGTATGGGAAGTACACTGCTATATAATTATTGCACCCGATTTTGTCATGCTCTGGATGAGATTTTTGATTAATGGAATTGTTTTGCATGTACTGATTTTTATTAATAGTAATTGCAATCCCTTAATGTAACGAATGTAATAAATGACGTTGCTGTATTTCCAATAAGTTAGAACATCAAGACGTCATGCTGTTTAATGGCTACCATCATGCTGTGAATTGTATTTCAATCTAACAGTCATACAAGGGAACTGTTGATGATATTTCTATAAAATATATAATTATGATTAGATGATTTCCTCTGCTGTCTGCTTTCACTATCAGTTGTCTCGAGGGTTGATCTGGTGCAGAATTGCAATAAACATATTTCATCTGAAGATATCAAACCAGAAAATCAGTAAAATGTGTCTTTTTATTTGTCTACTTAAACAGTTGTCTTGGTCTTCCAGGTCTCAGAAGTTGATCTGGTGCAGAATTGCAATAAACACATTTCATCTGAATAAGCTTATTTCATAACAGCTAAAAGTAAAGGCAAATGTGTCTCATCTTTAATTAAAGGTCTCCAATTCTATTTCTTGCTCACTAGCAATGGTCATTGAAACATTCTGTCATTTATCATAAAACTGGACTTGAAAATAACAGAACCCAGCTTCTGTCATTGCCTCTGAACTTAATTCACTAATCTTATTGGTCAAACACTTAAACTTACTTGACAAAAACAAGACTAAGATGAAACAATTGCGTTGACAACTTCTGTCATTTATCAAAGAACTGAACTTGAAGATAACAGAAACCATACTGTATCTATCAACGTCCAGATACAATTTATCATTTCGTATTCTGTTAGAGATTATTTATAAATCGCAAGGAAATGAAAACGTTTTAATTTCCTACTATTGTCTACCTGATGATGATATAATAGAGAACACCTTGAAGTGTCCAATGAGGGAAAGTTTTATTTCTACATCACATCTGTCAAACTTTAAAGTGTGCAATGAGGGAAATTTCAATTTACATAGAACAGCCTTAATATCTTGGTGCATTTCCACAACAAATGTCTAAATAAAAAACAACCAATTTCAAAATTATATTCCAAATATGTCGGCAAATTACTCTCCAAATTTACTCTAAAAATTATTCAAGTTACGTCATTTTCTTTGAAGCAATTCAACGATTACCCAATCAGCGAAATGAGCGTTATGAATTGAAATCAACGTAGATTGACAATCAGTGGTTATTATCAAATTAGGACATGGAACGGTAAATTATCTCTATTCAAATCTAATTGGTCGTTTCAACTGTATTCCTCGTTAAAATTTTATATTAACGATTCATTATGTTTATTATTAATCATCAATTTGTTCAATTGACTTGAATATTGGTTAGGATTACCTCCCCCTACATTCTATTTATCTTTATACTGTTCTACAGAAGCATTTTATTTGTGCGGAAAGTTTGCCTCATTACATATTGGTGGGGATTTACCCCTCCCCCCCTCCTTTAATTTGATCTACATTCTATTCATCTTGGAAGTCTTTATACTGAAGCCTTGTATATATGCTTCAAAGTCGAAAATAAAAAAAAAATCATATAAGCAACTTAGCTAAAAACCTTATCAAAAAATAAAATTCCATCAACTTTACAAAAACATCGTCAATTACATATTTCATGATAATTCTTATACATTAAGAAAACAAATCACACGGTCTTGTCAAATATAACCTCACATGATACAAAAAACCTTATCAAATCCATAATCCATAACAATTATAGTCCAAACTTTTTAAATTTAAAAACACATCACAAGTTCTGAGAAATTTCATATCTTGACCACAAGAATCCCACAATATTATTGAATTTAACTTCACAAAAAACCTGAACAAAGTCCATAATACATAACACTTACAGTCCAAACTTTTTAAAATTAAAAGCACATGGTAAGAAAACAAGTCCACATGCCGATTAATATAATACCTTGACAACCAAATCACACGGCAATTATCCTATTTAACGTAACACGAAACGAAGTATTCTCCGTAAATTCCAAGTTTATTGTCGTCCCACTTTACTGATAGTTGATGAAACGTTAAGTTGACTGATGAAACGTAAAGTTGACTGAAACTTGAGAAAAGACGCGATCTACGGAAATTCAGTATTACATTCTACATCGTAAAATCAATTCTTTTATTCATTGACTGGTTGGTTTGTATCTTAAATAATTTCTTTACAATAACATTTAACTTTACTCTCAAGATTTCAAACTATCAAAGACCTGATACCATTCTTTTTTTATTCATTGATTGATTGGTAACTTAAATAATTCTTTAACTTTACAGTGGTGATGTCTTATGGTATTGGTCTCTGAATTTAACTTGGTGTCAGTTCTGATTTCACTTAGAACTAATTTGTTTTATGATTCTGCATAGATATCAATAGTACCTTCTGGTAGATCACTCTCAGTGTGACAGTGCTTTAGTTTTATTGGAATTGCAAGAACCACAGACGTCGGAATAGAAATTGCAATAGCGCAAATTGATGCTATTAGTGTCCCCGATACACATACAAAGTTTAGAAAACCTTTTTACAATCCCTTTAAGTCTTAATGTCAAGGGGTTTCTTGTCTTATGTAAAAGATTTTATAAAGGCGTTCTTTGTCTATCAAGGACACTTTTGGCATTAACTTTTTATCATTCCACTTTATCTAAAAACTTACATTATTAATTAGAAAAGTAGAGTTTAACGAATTAATTAATAAAAAATAGAAAATTAATTCATTGACAACTACAAATTAATTCATAGAAAACATGTCATTTCTTCTGATTTATATTAAAAAATATGTTGCTATGCAACCGACAACCTTTTCCTTGAACTTATCAAACAATTAATTTGTATTTACGTGAAAACGGAACAAAAACTGTCTTTCACAGCCTTTTAATCAGAAATAATTCAATTCAATGCTACTTTATTATTCGCTTGTTTGACAGTTACTGAATCTCTCCATCTTTAATTTAGTTTTAAACTCCGTGTAAAGACCGACGCCGCGCTGTTAAATCAATGGAAAGAACATTTTAATTGGTTCCAAACGTCGAGATACAGTGTTAAATCGAAGTTAAAAGTATTTCAACAGTCCTTTAAATAACAAGATGGCTGTTTAATTCTACAGTAATTAGATCATTGAAGTTTTATTTTCTACCTTACTGTACTTGTTTGTCTACTTTATTCGGCTAATGAAATTAAATGAATTCACTTTATTGGGCTAATGAAATGAGTGCACTTTATTGGGTTAATGAAATGAAATGAATGTACTTTATTGGACTAATGAAACAAATGCACTTTATTGGGCTAATGAAATGAAATGAAATGAATGCACTTTATTGGGCTAATGAAACGAATGAAGTTTATTGGGCAAATAGAATTAAATGAATGTACTTAAATGGTTTGTAAAGAGTATTTCTTAACTTTGTATGTGTATCTGGGACACTGATAGCATCAATTTGTGCAATTCCAATTTCCATTCTGACGTCTGTGGTTCTTACAATTCCACTAAAACTACCGCGTTTTATGATGTCACTGACAGTGATCTACCGGAAGCTACTCTTGATATCTATGCAGATCACTGTCATTGACGTCATTAAACGAGTTAGTTTGAGTGGACTTGCAAGAACCACAGATGTCGGAATGGAAATTGAATTGAGCAAATTGATGCTATCAGTGTCCCCAATACACATACAATCCCTTTAACAGTTTTGTGGCCCCTAGTGTCCTACTCAACCCCCCTCCACCACATAATATATAGCACACCATTCCTTCTGATATAGCCTATTGATATTATCAAGATCAATCTATAATTTAACTATTAGATGATTACTGAAACTAAACCAATAGTGTTAACTGCTTTAGACTCTCTTGCATGTCAACAACAATTAAAAATCTGAAAAGATTGCCTGAAGCGATTATGAATTAATAGCCAAGTTGAATACAACCCTTTACAGATATCAAAGAATCAAAGCATGACACAGTCTTCCTCAAAAGAAATTATTTCCTTAAAATCTAAATACACTTTTAATAAAGTTTCTTTGAACTCAACGCCATAAACATTGTCATTAAAATATATCCTTTCATGTCCAAAAATGGGAAAACATCATTAAATTCTGAATAATAATGCTATACAGAAAATTAATGAAATGTTTGTTTAATGGCGGAAAGTCTATCATCAAAATTACAAAGAAGGTTTGTAATAGAAGTGGATAGTCTTCTAATTAATTGGAACTGATTCTTACTCTTTCAGAACACCTGAAGACACTCTGCACTTATGTTATCCCTTTATGAGAGTCCACAAAGCTAACATTCATCCCTACGGATAGCTGAAAGTGAGTTCTATCAGTGTGCAAAGCTTTCATAGAGATTAATAATCTTTTTCATATTTAATACTTCCTATTTCTTACCACACTCAAGGGATGGAATTTTCATTTGAATTGTAGACAAACTGAAAGTCAAATTACATTTTAAAAAATGTTACAGATTTACAGATTAACTACTAAGCAATCACATCCCTTTAAAAAATCTCTAAAAAAGACCAAAATAGAAAATATGAAATTATAGGATAAAAATTAGAGAAGAACCGAGTCTCCATTACAAATAATTGGTTGCTCAGACATCTTCATTATATTAAACAGTCATAGAAACTTGATGGACGACCGAATTAATGTCAGAAATTGATAAAATTATACAGTTTTTATGACGTTTCTTTCTCTCAATTGCTATTTTGTTTGTTTACAAGCTATCATTAAAGAGATTATAAAGAGATTTTTATATTTTATGTGTATACTAACTGACTGATATCATCAATTTGTACCATATAATTTTCAATTAGACGTCTGTGGTTCCAGCAGTTTTTTTGCTTTGTGCTGGGAGATGTAAATTATACCTATGAGATCTATCTCATTTCACTTTAACACCAAAAAGAAAGTCTTTTCTTGTTCAATTTCCAAATATTTTAGAATTCAGAGATCTTCAGTATAGACTTGTCCAAATGATTACCAACAGTCTTTTTTCCATGTCAGCCCCATAAATTTGCATCACTGATTGAGAGAAACCAACCATTGCCTGTAACACCTCTTAAGACTATCATCCCATCCATAAAACTAAACCCCAATACCATATCATCCCCTTCAACCTGAGTGAAGAAATTTGTTGGAACACACTCAAGAACTAAAGTTCTAAAATGTTTTATGAGGTTGATTAACGACTCGGACAAACAGAGAGACCATTTACATTTTTATTATTTCCTAGTCTCCAACGGTGATAAAATGTTTACGAATAAAACGGTGGGATTAAGTCAAGATGATTGGACGAATCTTTAATTACCCGTCAGGAAAATTAGACATCTCCACGGTAATCTGACGTTTAATCAGAATTGGTAATTTGGCGACACTGTATACCAATTGGAATTGGTAATTTGGCAACACTGTATGTCAATTGGAATTGGTAATCTGGCAACACTGTATGTCAATTGGAATTGGTAATTTGGCAACAGTGTATTTATCTCCGAGACTAATTGATCATTCAGCTAGATGACTGCTAATGAGTCTATATGTTTGTTGACGGACTGTAGTTCAATTGCTTAGAGTGCTGGATTATTCATGTCATTTGATGGAGTGCTAATGGTTGTTGTAGGTTTGGATTTTGGTCAAACTAATGCTCCTTGACTTAGGGGATAGGCTGTCTCATAGCCCAGTTGTTTAGTTGAAATCTTAACATCATTGTACAAATGTTCGTTATATTATACAATCGATTTTTTCTACAAATCTAATGTTCGTTAAAGTACATTGCCACGTCACAAAAAACTTGCATTATATCTGAACTTTTTTTAAAATTGAAAGCGCAATCATTAATCATAAAAAAAGAAATCAAGATCATTTGTGACAAAGCTCCACTGCTTTCTGTGAATAATTGAACTAATTTTTTACTAACGAGCGTCCGTCATGCAATGTGTTGATTTTTCATTAGTCGAGGGAGGTTAAAAAACTCAGCGTCTAAATCCGATTTTCACGTCTAGTAAACATGTATATTAGCAGCTTAAAGTTGTTTTTGTCTTATTAGTCTAACTTTAGACTTCTCATGCTGGGAGTTTGGAATAGTTTTAAATTTAATTTTCTGATTTCTACATTTCAAGATTGATTATAAGAAGTTCAGTGACACCCAAAGAATTGAGACTAGTTCAGCTTTAGCCTCCTATTTATCATTTTAGATAGGGAAAACAAGTCTGGAGTCCCCTTTTTATATATTGTAGCTCAAACTTAGCAATTACCAAACTCAAATTTCTATAGTCATCAGACAAGCAAGAATATAACAAACTTGTATCAATCAGAACCAAGAAAGTACAGGTGGAAAAAATGCAAAGTTTCCCAGGACAATAGTAGAGGAAACAATTATTTTCCTGCAAGAAACTAAGGATATCAGAAAATTGTGATTTGCCGGATATATTCCCTACTCTCTCCAGTTGTGGCCAAGACCAACCATAAAATCCTGGGACCTATAGGTCGTGGAGCGAGTTGATAGTAGATTTAAGAATACTGACAATGAATGCGATAAAAAGATAATCAAGAAATCATTAAAGCTCCATGATAACTAGGTATTATTCTGACCAATGCTTATTTTGATCCATGGTCCATCAGGTTAACCAGCAATCTACTAAAATCTTGGGACCTACAGGTCGTGGAGCGAGTTGATGGTAGATTTAAGAATACTGACAATGAATAAGATAAAAAGATAATGAAGACAGATAGTCGTCTAACAGTTACAAAGTTTACTTCAATCAATCAATACAAATAACAACTCTCTAGCAATCTTTAATCAATGGTTGGTCACAAACAACTTTACTTTTCAAAACCAACATTTTTCATTAATGAATAAAGAACTGTGAGAAAAAATAAAGGCTTTTGAAAGATTAAAAAAATTTTGATTATAAAGGAAAAAGAAATGACTGGAACACTCAAATCTTATGTTACGTTTATGAGAATAAGGCTCTAGATTTATTTTAGGGCTTTTGTGTGATCAGAGAAATGTAACAGCAATGTCAGATCATCTGAAACAATTATATCAATTTCAACAGTTCTATAAAATGTTCTGCCTGAATCGCCCAAATCCGCACCTGTATGAACGACATTTCAAACGAATGGAAAACAAGATTTCTGTTATCAAACCGACCGTAATGATCCAAGACTATAACACAATGTTCTACAATAAAAGCAGTACCATTAATTTCCCCTTCAAGCAGGTGCTTGTCCAATTCAGAACATCATATGTGTATCAAACAAGGGAATACACGATTTCTGTAATCAAACCCACCGTAATGATACACGACTGTAACACAATGTAACACAATGTTTAATTATACACCAGTTCATTTCAATAACATCGTCAAGATATTAAAAGTGACAATAGAGAGCCGGTCGTGAATGACAATAACGAGAGAGTTGTCAATAATCTTAACTAAGTTGTTGTCTTCTCTAACCAACATGTTTCAAACTAACTCTTTACATTGATTGATAGATTGACAATCTCAGTTTGAAGGAGAGTGACTGAGATAGAGAGCCGGTCGTGAATGACAATAACGAGAGAGTTGTCAATAATCTTAACTAAGTTGTTGTCTTCTCTAACCAACATGTTTCAAACTAACTCTTTACATTGATTGATAGATTGACAATCTCAGTTTGAAGGAGAGTGACTGAGATTTTATATAACTGAGTGTTTTAACATTTAAAGGGATTGTAAAGAGGTTTTCTAAACTTTGTATGTGTATCGAGGACACTGATAGCATCAATTTGCGACATTCCAATGTCTGTTGTTCTTGCAATTCCACTAAAACTAACACATTTTATGACGTCACTGCTAGTGATCTATGAAAAGTCATATCTAGTTGATGAGGTTTATTTATGATGAAGACATACAATGATACACGATACATAAAACCCGGGGAACATCACAAACATAAACATACAGATGAAGGAAATGATGATGACAAGATGGCCGTCAGACCATGCTTCCTCGACTACCTCATATTCATCGAGTGAAGAGCACGGGCGGAAGTTTTCCTTTTAGATGCTTGACAACTTCCGGTAACAATACGGAGCTAGTCACTATTTTACGTTAACAATCTACCAGAAGCTACAATTGATATCTATGCAGATCACTGTCAGTGACGTCTTAAAACATGTTACTATTAGTGGAATTGCAAGAACCAAAGACATCTGACTGAAAATTGGAATTGTGCAAATTGATGCTATCAGTGACCCCGATACATACAAAGTTTAGAAAATCACTCTTTAAAGAAAGCTAACATTGGAATTGTCAGTAAGTACAGAAAGTGAAGTGTAGTGACCCCAGACCCATTCATTTCAATCAAAATATTTAACGAATTTACACTCCACAAGGAAATCGAATTATGTCATAACAGCTTTGACAGTTTCCACCAGAAACGGGTGAATATTTGACAACCAAAGCGATGTTTATCTACAAAATCAAATTACAGGCTGTCACAGGACATTTCATCATAATAGAAGAGATCATTTAGAGTCTGTCATTTTATAGTTTAACCTCTATCATTCATAATTTAGCTCACAACTTATTAGAATAATCTAATTGTGGGGGCTAGGAAATTTAAATCGCATCAAATCCGAGTTGGTTTTTGAAAGGTAATGTCAAAATTTAAACAAGTGAGGGGGTAGGACAGGGTAGGAGAATGAAAAGGGGACATCCCACTTATTAAGTATCCAGCCAGAAATTTGAAAAAATTTTGGGAAAAATACTGATATATTTCTTTCTAAAAATGTCCAAAAAGGTCAATCCCCTCTCCTACCCTCACACATCATAGTGAATTATTTATATTTACCACAAAAATGAAGAACAGCTTCCAAACATCATTTCTAAAATGTCCACTTTCAAATTATTTGGTGCTCCATTGTCATTCTTGTTTGTAAACTTGGAAATAAAGTCATGAAATTCTTCACTGTTAACTGTTTAAAACTTTTTACCAACTGTTAACTGTTAGGTCATACAGTACAATATACACCTTACTAAACCCTTAAAATCTACTCACTAGTACTAATGACGAACTGTTCAGATTATACCTGAAATTAACTCACACTCATAATGAGCCTTAAACCTTCAAAACTGTTTAGATCAAAACTGAAATTAACTCACTCAAGCTATTGTTAACCCTAATTTAAGTGTTATTCTTGTCAATGATGAACATGTTCATGAAACTAAAAATACAACCACCAAAACGGATTTAAAAGAAATACTCATTGCATTAAAAGGATTGTACAGAGTTTTTTCTAAACTTTGTATGTGTATCAGGGACACTGATAGCATTAATTTGCATTCCGACGTCTGTGTTTCTTGCAATTCCACTAAAACTAACGCATTTTATGACGTCACTGACAGTGACCTGCATAGTTATCAATAGTAGCTTCTGGTAGATCACTGTCAGTGACGTCATAAAACGTACAAAGTAATAGAAATACTCTTTACCATCCCTGAAAAAACACATGGATTTAAACTCCCATCCATTTTGTTTCCAGATAGCCAAACATGCTGTGAGCAATCAAGTTGGCACCAGACATGGAATCAGTTTATCCTGCTATTATATTGTCAATTTTCTCCAAGACTTTCAGACCTCCTGACAGCTAGTTGGCATCAGGTATTTAAAAACATCCATTACAACATCAATATCTGAGTATTTTTAACAGAAACGTTATAATCATCATGAAAAAACAAGCAGAAATGTCTAGAATCGTCTGGAATTTTTAATGGGAATCACAATTTTGAATTGTTCATGTGGACACTCTACAAGAGTACACCTCATGCAACTTTACAAATGTTTTTTTAGAATGCAAACGTTTAAGAGAGTCCACATAACCAAATAACCAATATTTTTGACATAGCTTCAAGTTTCAGAGAGTCCACATAGCTAATAACCAATATATTTGTCAAAGTTTCAAGTTTCAGAAAGTCCATATAGCTACTAACACTTAATGCAAATCAAATATTCCAAAGCAATCTCGTATTTCACAAACATTTATTCCAAACTTCAATTATCGAGCCATAAAAATCAAATTAATTTTTTTTACGGACATATTTCATTTCTTGTAGCTCTTTCTAATCTTTTACAACATGCGATTTGGACATTTACAGCCCATAAACCAGAGCAAATCTTGAATTGACAACAAACTTCAAACGATTGATAAATAGGTGACATAATCTAAGGACAATTCACTTGCAGGTAAAATACAAATATAAAATACTACTTTGGAATCGATTATATTAAATTACTAGACTTTCATGCTGCTGACAAGGTCAGTTGTTCCAAGACATCACAATATTAAGTTTCTATATTTGTTAGGTGTATCAGGAACACTGATAGCATCAGTTTCCATCTGTGGTTCCAGCAATATTATCACACACTTAGTATGTGTGTATCGGGGACGTCATAAAACGTGTTAGTTTTAGTGGATTGCAAGAACCACAGACTGATTGAAAATTAGAATGGTGCAACTTGATGCTATAAGTGTCCCTGATACACATACAAAATATAGAAAACTTATTTACAATCCTTTTAATATTTCAACTTCAACAGCTGAATAAATACAAAATATAAATAACTATCAATAAATATAAGAGATTTGTGATAATCCTGGTTATTTCTAATAAATATTTGATGAAAGTTTCAAACCCACAGCACCATATTACACAAACATTAGATCTGAAATCTGAGAATATCAATTATATATATGAGATTTGTGAGACTCATGGCCATTTTAACATCACCAACGATTAACAAGATTACTTCTCATGATGGAGAATAATTCAGGGATATTTTTTCTGTCTCTCCCAGGAATTCCGTACCAGATTGTAAAAACAGTAATAAAACTAAAAGCTTCGAATCGAATCTGCCTCGTCGAGGGAATAAATAATTATTATTCAGATTGTGCAACTTCTCATCAATATTTACGATGTAAACATTGTATAATAAAAATACGAGACTAGCTGTCCGGGTGAAGATTTGAATCTGATCCTGCTATCATGGGGAATAATCTTCATAATGCTTGAGGGGCCTAGAAGTCTCATATGCCTGAAAACGACGGGGAGAAACACGTCAAAACCTTGCATAAAACTTTAACCAGTGATTGTTGTTCCATAAAGCTGTGTCTATATATTGTGCTTACAATTGCTAAATGCCATTAAAAACTTAAGTCTCAGTGAGTTGGACCACTCATATTAACTTCAAAACTAGACTCTGTTAGTTAAGATCATTGACAAAGGCCGAAAAGTCCCAGGGAGTTGTACCCTTCCTCGCTAACTTGAAGATCCAGGGTTCAATCTCAAATCCATCATGGGTCAAGATGATATCATCAGATTTTTCAACCCGGTTTTCCCCTGTCAGTGATGCAGGTTAGAGGGGCTGTAATTTGAAAAAGCGTCTAATCACTCAGATGGGACAATAAACGGAGACCTTATATGCTACAGACTACGCGTATAAGATCCTTTAACAGTAGAATATCAAAAGATTAACCTAATGCCAGTGCGCTGGAAAAATTTCCCTCATTGCATACTGTATTGAGTTGCTCATTAAATAACTACAGACCTTTCTGCACTCATTAGAAAAGAGTTCAAGTCAATTTTCTCAGTCTATCAAGTTTCTTGATTCTTTGTAGAATGTTTTATCTTTCTATTTCTAAGACAAACAGACAAAGACGAGATGCCAGTAGAAGAATAACCGGAGTGAGTAAATTATCAGTCAACATACGAGATTGAAAACATGTTTCTACTGAGAATACACAGTGTTTGATCTTTACTAAAACATTGGCTGTAATCTAACCACAAATCTAACCACGAAAACAGCAGTCGCTTCTTGATTTAGACCTATTCCATGAGCCTAATCTTTCAACCAAAATCTTTACTAAAACATTGGCTGTAATCTAACCACAATTCTAACCACAAAGACAGCAGTGGTTTTCTTGATTTTAGACCTATTACATGAGGCTAATCTTTCAACCAAATTCTTGTAAATTTAACATTATAGTTATATTTGACTTTAAATATTAATTGCGTCTTTCTATTTAGAAAGAAATCTTAATCAAATGTTCTTATCTTCGAGTTTTTTGCAATTCGCATCAGACTTTTAAAATATGTATTGGCTTAAGTTAAGAATACTTTGAAACGATATGCAAATATCTGTAATCTTAAGAGTTAAAAGTTAAATATCGTCTCTGATATCGAAAAGACCAGATAATTCCTCTGTAATAACATCGTAATTACAATTCAGCTAAAAACTGTCTTAGACCATAAAACAGAATCAAGACAGTCATTAATACTGTATCTAACTCTTTCAAGATGCCAGTAAAAAATGGCAACCTGATTGTCTTTGACGTGTTTATTTTTGCTTTTGTACAGGACAATTTTTTATCCTACTTTTAAAGTTCAGGTTACTACCCAAAAGGAGATTACATAGAAAACACTTCTAAGCTTTCAGATGGGACAATAAACTAAGGCCCCATGTGCTAAAGGCTGTGCTTATTAAATACCCCTAAAAAAATAAATTAAAATTGGCTAATGGCGTCCATGTAAAGCAGTAGGAAATATTATAGAAATGAATTTTATTTAAATGTCTTTCAACGGATCATAAACAATTTTCTTTCAACAAAATTCCATTCTGCATCTTGTAAGAAAATCTTTATGCAACTTAGCCAGACCAGAAAATAACTTTATGTTCAAACTCAGTGAATTATGAAATTTTAAGGATTCATTAGATGTTAAAAACTCTACAGACTAAATTCATCTTGCATTATATCAACGAACTGGAATCTTTAATATTGAAAATCTATTTTTAGTTGTGCCATTAACGCGAAATTTTTTATTTTCCGCATATTAGCGATCGCTTGACTCGATAAAAAAAGCTTTGAAGTTGTTCGTATTGATAATCTATCTTGGTTACAAGTTTCACGTTTTGTAAGGTCTTGATGATTTTCACAAGAAACATATTAGCGTTTTCCCAAATGAAATCCTGCTTTCTTATTGGTTGTTTCCTATTCATCGGTGATAAATGAGTTTTCGTTGCGTTTTTTGTCAAGTTAAAGACTTGATTCAACGTTTTCAATTTAAAACTAATGAAGTGTTTTAAAGATTTCTCATTGCTTCTGGAAATTGAAATGGATATTTTAGATGAATTTGTGAAATCACACATTATCAGCATCTCATAAATCATTTCTTTCAGTGTCCACATTTTTGTACTTTTATATTTCATGGAGATTAATTTGCTGATAGGAAATTCTTCAAAACTAAAAAAAAAATGTTTGAGCATGGCCTTAAAACACAGCAAGTTAGAGCAGGGATGATGCTTTTTTCGGCCATTTTGGGAAAGTATGATGACCTTGAAAAAGTCACCTTTTTTCATTATTCTAGTTCTCGCGCATTCTTTATCATGAATTCATTATTGAAGACAAAAGTCTTGAAATAAAAGACACACAATAAATCAAATGATTTTTTGTATTTTTCTTAAAAAAAAATTTTTTATTGCCCGAGTAATTGGCACATGTTTTTATGTTCGCGGAATACAAAGGGAGATAATAAGCATGTAAAAATTTACGAGACATAAGACGAGAAGCAATGTTAATATTTCCTCTTGTTGCTGTATAAATTTCGTTTTTACGATTCGTCAATGACAGGAATAGACCAATAAAATGAGTGGAAACGACAAAATTTAATCAATGTTTCACATGTTTTACTTGGTGTAATGTCACAGAGACACTCAATAAAATACAGCATGAATAAAAAAAGAACTTTCAGGGAATCAATGTTTGGAGTTTTTTTTTTTTGTGGGAGTCATCTTGAGTGATGGAGGGTCTTTGCTAAAGTCAAGGAATATCCATATTTGGTTGAACATCAAGATAATCATCACATTTCCCTTTGGAAAAAATTTCTTCCATCGACATCAACAATACCAAAACAAATTTGACAAAGTCATTAATGACAGTCTTAAAGAATTTCCTATCCTCTCTGGCGTTCTCATTCCTCAGATCTTATTACTAGAATTCCCCTGTCGATGCTTCTAATTATCCTCTGGATCCCTAGAAGGTACCAACGTCATGCAATGGTCCAGAGATCGGAATCTCAAAGGTGATTTAGGAGATAATGGATCATTCCACATGCACAAATACATCAATAACTAAATTCTGGGTTTCAATTATATAAAGAAACTTCACAAGGCTCCTAATGAAAAGTGGTATCAGGTGTCTAGAAGAGTTAGCATACCCTGCTTGGCCCCACACCTGCCATAACCTGCAGAAAATACACAAATTGAAAACATCCAGATCTGCATTTTCATAAGATTATCAATTTGAAGTTATTGAAAGTAAACAAACAGTTTATTGTTGAAAGCCAAGAAGAATAAACAGCAAGACTGAGTCACAAACTCATTAGAAGTTTTAGAATATTGAACCAACAAACACACAGAATGATTCTGACATAAAATTATTATCGGCAAGTTGGCAGAGTAAATGTTACGAGATCCTAACTTTATCTTAAATCAATTATTTTACAATCTCACTTTCTTTAAAGAGATAGTTTGAAAGAGAAGTTCTAGTGATGGCAAATGATGTCAGGTGGTGCTCCTAAAAGGTGAAGGATGCCCCTGACAAAAGTTATTAGTAAATGTTACCAGATCTAACTTTATTTCAAATGATTATGACTTTATTTAGAGAGAAGGTTTGAATATGAGAAATTCTATGACAGTGATACCAAGTTGAAAATTGGTGCTCCTGACTTTCTGGAATTGTAAAGAGTTAATTTTTACATGTTTCATGGAAACTGAAAGCATCAATTTGCACTATTTAAATTTTCAGTGGTTCTTGCAATTTTTACTAAAACTGACTGATTTATGATATCACTATTGCAAAAGCTGTTAATAATATCTCTGGACCTAAAGAAGTTTGAGCTAAAACAGCAAATAAAACTAAATCATTTTCTCTACATAAATCATGTTTAAGATGAACTGTTCATTTGTTGAAAGGTAGACATTTATAGTAATTTAGTTGAAACATAATTTAATACCCGGCAGGGTCGTAAATCTCAATTTTATCACTTCAATTCTTCTTTTAAAAATGTTATTAGTTTTCAACAAAAACTCCAATAAGTTTCTATACACTAGCTTTATTCTGCCAACATTGCATGTCGTTTGTAATTTCTCTCGAAACGGAAATGCTCACGGTCATCGACCCTCAAGACACTTCATAATCGATAACTCAATTTCAATCTCAGATTTAATTTAAGAATTTCGGATGTTGAGATGATGTTTCTCAATATTGAAATTGTTTTCATAAACACTTCAAATTTTTACAATTTAATTGCCTTCTCCTTCAATTGTTTTAGTAGGTGCCCGAGGCTGGCTAGAGCAGGGATGTTGTTTAGATTGTATTTACCAGCCATGTCTGACAGACCTTTGCCAGTTTCTAAACTACTAAAGGATGGCTAGAGGTTCTCCTTTCTTCTGTTTTAGAAGCTGCCTATCCTGGCTAGAGCAGGGATGTTGTTTTGGCTGTATTTACCAGTCATGTATGACTAGAGCATTAAATTGTTGATATGGCTTATGAAAATTGTAAAATTAAATACAATTTCTAACCTTCTCATAAGCTTTATCATATCTGCTTACTTTTCTGGAGCATATGAACCCAATATTCTTCTTGAGTGTTCACATAGCTAATAATATTTATCTGTTCAGTCAAAAAATATATCTAATTCTTCACTTACCTAAAAAAAAAATAAAATATAAAAAACATTAGACAAAAGGATCAAAGAGTGATGTTTGTGGTAAGTCTTTTACAAATTGAATTGATAGGTATTGGAGAGAAACCTATCAATATGATGTTTGTGAGAAGTATTTTACAACTATTGTGTACTGAATAATAATATGAGAAAACAGTCTGAAAAGAAATCTACAAATGTGATGTTTGTGAAAAGTATTTTAATGTAACAAGATCTCTTCAGAGAAACAAGTGAAACCTTACTAATGTGATGTTTGTAGTAAGTCATTTATACCTTCCAGAGCCCTGAATGTCTACTAAAGGAACCTAATTACCAGGATGTTTGTAGAAAACATCTAATCATTAAATGGTGCTTGAAAAAGGAAGGTTTATGTCATTGTCCAGGTAAAATTTCCCTCACTGCACACTTCATACCCTCACCTATACTTAGGCCTACTAACCATACCAAGTTGCATAAGAGTTAGGGTGTAAAACTCCATATCAAATCAAGTCCTTGTGACATGAGAAAAGATTATTTTTAAGACAAGTCGTAAAACGCGAGAAACTTTGTAATTCTGATATTGAAGATCAATGAAAAGACAACTCTAGCTTATTGATAAAATATAAAATTGATCGTCCAGTTCTTTCCGTTAGACAATTACTAAGTTTATTCTATACGAGTTCGGGACTGGAAAAACATCATTAAAGTTTATCGATGCTCTTAAAGATTTCTCTTGGTCGACATTAAAGTTACTATCTTGGTTTGCTTTGATTCAAAATATCGTAAATTTCATCTTTATATAAATATTCTAAATTACTCACAAAACATGTTAGTTTTATTTTGCAAGAACCACAGACATCTTGAATGGAAATTGGAATGGTACAAATTGATGCTATCAGTGTCCCTGATATACATACAAAGTTAAGAAAACTTCTTTACAATAACTTTAAGATTATTAAATTACTATTGTACAGGAGTGTTCAATCTAATGTTAACAACTCTGTCAATCACTTTGTGAATACAATTTTAAAATTAAATCAAACTAAAGTAAAAGTGTCAGTAAACTATAAAGATTATTAAATTACTATTGTTATAAGAGATATAAAATCTGGGGTAATTTAATTCTCCACTATTACAGCAACGCTAAAGTGTCTGTAACCAAATTTAATTTAGTTCTAGAAAGCTATCTTCATGTTTAAATGACACACTAACATTTCAAACTGTTTTTCTTCTATAAAACCATTATTATACATGGCTTTTAAATTTAAAGATGTTTTTTGTTTTCAATTTTAGATTTATATTAGAAGTTTTAAAAGATATTTAGAAGTAAAAAGTACAATGTATGAAGGATCATTTATTGGCTATATTATTTAATAGTGGTCTGGAAATCTTACATTAATGCAAGAGTTACCTCCCATCTAACAGTTAAATTTCATTCATGGACAAGGAATTCAATTTTATATCCTTAATTACAGCACTTACTGTGGCTAATAAAAACAAGCTAACTACACTATGCAGTGAGTAATGAGGGAAATTTAGGGAATTAAATATGGAGAATTAAGGATGAAATACATGAGCTTAGTTGTCGGGTTTTGGTTATTGTAGAAAACAGATTTAGTAATTCCATTCTTGTTTCTTGTGTATTTGTTTCTTTAGTAATTGAAAGCATGTTACATTCATATCATTATTCTAAATCCTATCTCTTTATCTCATGTAATATTATCAGTTTTTATCAGAAGACAAAGTTTCAAGTGGGTGTAAAGGGGAAATATTGTACATTTAGTTTATTCTAATCTGCTGTATCAAATCTTATTAGGATTGTGATAATCTTTATCAGGTAACAGGGGCTGAAGTGGGGATACAGGGGGGCTGTTGAAATAGGGGCTGAGGTGGATGAACAGGGGGAGGGGGTGGGGGGTGCTAGAGATATCTACCCTTACTCGATGCTATAATTCCTCTCACAAGTCAATGTAGGGGACCCAGGGGGCTGTTAAAACAGGGGATATTAATATACTAGAGTTATCTTCTAATGCTCGATGCTTGAAATATTGACAAATCAACCAGACAAGATTATGAATGACAAAAATCTAAATAACCAATTCAATTCAGCTCGGAATTGAAATATTTCTAAATTGCTCTGTAATTACAGGTTATGCTTTGAGCAACATTTTAACAATAAGCTTAGTCGTTATTTACCTGCATTATGCACATTTATATGGATAATAACTGTTAAATACCAAAAATTATAACAATTTCAAAAGAAATATGGGTAAATTGCTCAGCTATGAAGGGGAAAACTCTTATCTTCATCAGTATGCATTATCTAACTTATTACCATACATATGAAACATTATATGACTATTTACATAGAAATATTTCTGAAGTGCTCTGTATAATCAATGTATTTTGGTCATTATCATGTATTATTTAGATTTTAAATGGATAAAATATGAAAATTTAACAAATAGAAATATTTCTGAAGTGGTTGGTTATCAATGCATTGCGAAATATTTTAACAATGTTAGATTTTTTCATAATTATCATGGATTATTTAGATTTAAAACGGATAGAAATATTTCTGAAGTGCTCTGTTATCAATGCATTGAGAAATATTTTAACTGTTAAATTTTTTTATAATTATCATGGATTATTTACTCTTCTACTGTAATTTTGATTCAATTCAAAATATTTAATGACAGGTTTTAGAGACTGTCAACATTGAATAAGGTAGATAATCATACAGATGAATAAACTCAAATTACAGAAAATACCCATTCAAAATCAGTCAGCTTAAAAATCATTGAAAATATTTTTTGGATTTTGACATAATTAAGATTTATGATTTAGAAAATTAGATGGTAACAATCCATTTAAAATATTGTGTCAGTAAACATTGAAATTATATCAAAATTGGGCTTTTAACTCTTTTTTTTTTTACATTTTACATCTTTAAGATAGTCAAAATAAATTATTAAACTTATCAGAGAAACTTGTGATGGATATTAAGTATGATTTTGAAAATTGGTCTTAAATATCTTAAATCACTTAATTCTCTTTTCTTAGCTTATTAGGAGACTGTACAAGCATCCATTTATAATGGAAAAAGAAATTTATATGGACAGCACAAGTCTTAATGTAAAAAGAAACGTGTATTTTGTGTAACTAATGAAGACCATCTATTTCGAAAATATATACACCACATTTTGAAGATAGTAAATGTTTAACAGAGCTTTTGTTCCTTTAGACACTTTATTAGGACAGTTCTAGTCTAAAATGTAAAAAGAAACTTGTATTTTTCTAACAAATTAAGACCAGCTATCTTGACAATATATACAATGTTTTTAAGATAAGGTAAATTTATGAGAAATAACCAAATTAGTTGTTTTATTTCTGGGTGTGAATCTGTAATGAGGACACAATCCACCATGACCTTCTTCAAAAGTTCAACTCTTAAAGTGACAATCTATTTGTTTTATCAAAGTTTTTTTTACATGACTTGAAAATTAGTTTTTTTAATTCATTTTTGTTACATTTTTCAAATTAATGTTCCAATCTTCTGGCAGATATTTTGTGGTTAGAAGGAAAACATTAAAGGGTGGTGCAAGGCCAGCCAGTGTGCAATGAGGGAAATTTTGCTACAACAGTAAAAAAAAAAAAACTCTTTTTATTTCCAAATGTCCATGGATCAATAGTGTGCTAATTGGCGATGTGATCTAAAATAAATTGCTAATTGTCGAGGGATCTTTATCTGCACAGCCTTCAGAGTCTGTATCACACCCTTTACTATGTCAGAATCGTGTGCTAATTGACGATGAGATATCTATAATAATAATATTGGTGTGTGATATGGTACGTTCGTGTGAATGACCGAATATAATCCCCCCTCTCCCCGTCTCTGTGATGTCTGTAATTGTTAATAACCCAGACGAGATCTAGACTTATTATTCTGATGTGTACTAATAGTATCAAGTTTCCCCTATTGACGGTAGGGTAGATATGCCCGTTGGGGTGTCCATCAAATCATTAGGGGGAAGGGAAGGGCAACTGAATTGTCGAGGGGCTGAAAACACCATGAATGTATGTACTTTGTGGTACCTGATAATTGAGAATGTACATAAGAGTATGTGAAATCAGCATCCCTTCAGAGAGTCCACATAACTAATAATGTGATTTTGATAATTTTCCTATGCAGGGCAGAGAGGCATTTCATCCTTCAATAAACCACATTGTGACTAATCAACCTTGACTAATTTCAACTCTTTACGGGTCATTTTACTACACAATTAGTCATAAAAATACAAGCATATTGACTTCCAACTGCCTTGATTTTATCTCCTGAACTAATACCTCAGTAATATATACTATTGAGGGATTCTCTACCTTTATCATGCTATTATAACAAACGTATTCCAAATTCTTTAAATATTTTCTCAGCAGGTTAAAAATTTATAAAAATATTCAACAGGTGACTGACTTGTAGAGTTTAAAGAGGGGGTCTGGTTGAAATTGAAATTTATAGGCATAGGGGTATTTTTAGGGCTTTGTATGTGCATAAGGGATACTATTTGCACCTTTCTTGTTTTCTCTCATAAGTCTTTTGGTTCGATCATTTTCAGGAAGAATTTACCAAACTGAAATGCAGTAAATGTGGCAATCTCATTCATTCAAATACACCTAAAGAATACTTTAATTTATTCATTCATTCATTCATTCATTCATTCATTCATTCATTCAATTCATTCATTCATTCATTCATTCCTTCATTCCTTCACTCATTCATTCATTCATTCATTTAATCACTCATTTAATCAATCAATCATTCATTCATTCATTCATTCATTCATGTAAACAATAATCCATAACTAATCTATTCTATATCCTTTCCTTTATTCATTCATTCACTCATTCAATTATTTTTCATTCATTCATTTAATAACTTTCTTTCATTCATTCTTTTATTCAATCACTTTCTCTCTTCATTCATTCATTCAATCACTTTCTCTCTTCATTCATTCTTTTATTCAATCACTTTTTCTCTTCATTCATTCATTTATTCAATCACTTTCCCCTTCATTCATTCAGAGCAATAAGTGGTCAATCAGTTGTTGGCCCCTGGTCACTCCCTGTTAATTTATGATAAACCAGTCAACTTGATACAAGTATCGTGTTTGTTTTCTTTCAGCTCCAAATTGTCTCCAACAAAACACAGGGAAAACAATATCTGTTTGAATTAAAATAAACAATACAGAAAGAAAGGCAATGATAGCTTATTTTAAGTTACTTCAACGCATGATTTACTCCAAACATTGATTAAGTTTTAGTCAGGTATGAACATATATCTTACATTTTTAGTAGCAGTATACTTTACACACTCTTATCAATAATTAAGCAAATGCCATGCAGTGTACAATGAGGGAAATGTTACCACAACAGCAGGATTAGCCTCTATGTCCCATTTTTCAACACCCAATAGGTCAAGGACAGGCGAACACCATGCAGTGTGCAATAAAGGAAATTCTACCAGGACAGCAACATTAACCTACTTTTTTTTTAATTTCCAACTGTGAAGGACGCAATAAATGCCAGACGATGAAAACATGTGTCTAGATGAACACCTGATGCTACTCTGCACTTTGGATTATCTCCTTTTAGAGAGTCCACATCAATGCAACTAACGACAAACCATGAAAATATTTGTGGTTTGTCATGTTTAAATTTGAAAGAAAACCTGATGTTCCTCTGCAATTTGGATTGTCAACTTGGTTCTGTAAGAGAGTCCACATACATTCAATGCAACATTTGACAAGCCATGAGAATATTTGTGGTTTACCGTGTTGTAATTTAAATGATTACGTTTGTAAATGACATGAATAGTAAAGGTTAGAAAACTTCACCCTGTTTCAACCCTGTCTGATTTATTTTAGAATTAACATGTTACTGTGATATAACTTGTCTTTTTATAAACTAGACTCAATATTCTCACATTCTCTAGGCTGTCAGACAGGTAGACCTGGGCCAGACAGGTACAGACAAAACTTGGGCAGTAGACTCCATTTTTTTAATCCTTTAACAGACCAGATTTTACAACTCTTCTTTCCCATCACATCTACTACATTCAATTATCGCTTTCATCTGCACATAATATTAAATATCAAACTTAACCTCGGTTTGTAAAACTAGCTGTCCTGATGAGGATTGTATATCTGAAACATTTGTGTCAACAACATCAGATGAGCTCTAGCCCTGACGAAAACCAGGGAGTCAAAGCAACTTTAACATTTAGAATTCATAATATCATTCATGAATCAGATAAGATCTTGTGTGTAAATGAGCATACAATTTCCAGGATATTCACCCCAAATAAAAAAGATAAAAAAATCAAAATCAACAAGTTTGCACATGGCTACAAAAAGATAAAACATTCTTTGTAACTTGAGCAAATACTTACAAACTCACAGCAAATAGAATATATTTTAAAATAGTTAAGGGGATAGGTTAAAAATTCATATATCTAAAAGGATTTTTGAAGTGGAGATTGAAAATGCGGGAGACTTTTTGACAAAAGTTGCAAAGTGTCCACGCTTTTATTTCCGATGATCCATTTTTAGCAACAAAATTTGACATATGTTCAAATTCGGTTTTTGACCTTAACAACTCAAAATGAAATTTGTTAAATAGTTTATCCATTCATAATTACTAAACAAACATAAAAGTAAGTTTAAAAGGGGTAATATTTTCAACATCAACTGTTTTTAAAATGAAATAGTTCAGTTGATCTATTTATTCACAAAACAAAGAGAGTGATGACATAATTTAATTCAGAATTTGAGGTTGTCAGCAAATTTAACAAATTTATTGTTTAACAGACAGAAATATAAGTACAAATTTTATGATTTTGTTGACAAAATTAGCATCATATTAAACCAAAAATAGTAAAATTATGCAGCAAAAACTTGATCTTATCTTTATTTAGAAATTCAAATTTTTCAAGTAATGTTAGTTTAGAATAGGCCTTCTCAAATGGCGGTCCGCGACGCCCTTGAGAATTGCTTCTTTAAGAGTGACCCCTTACATTAAAACGCTGTTCTTTGTGAGGTTGTGATGTTGGCATGACTGAGTCTGTCCCAGCACTGACGAAACCACCTATCCAAACTCTCAATTCAGGAATAAAAGATATTCCCTGCTATGTACAACCAATAAAACTTTGCCAATGACCCCCCTCCCCCCAAAATTTGAACCATATTCAGGAGAATTACTCATCAATACAAATTCTTCATCAGAAAATTAAAATCGTAAAATTATCAGATAGAAAACAGTGAAGTGAGAAAGATAAGAAATCTGTCGAAGCATTAGTCTACTGGATTATCATTTTGTTTAAACTTTATCACATCAACGAGAAATTGACCACTCGACCACTCGATAGCCGTTGTTTGTTTTAGCATGTTTACACGATTTTATACCAGATCACATGACCCTTTACATCGTCGTAGCGCGATTTGACCCGGATAATACCCACTTCAAATTCCAATCTAAATCTCAATTTGTATGACATTGTAATGAAGGTGGGACAAATTGAAAAGGACAGTGTTTGATTTGCTTTAAACTAATTGTCCGAGGTATGATCACCTCAATGGCCAGATTTGATTGGTGTCGGTTTTTTTGGTGGTAGGTTAAAAGTGCCCTTCACCCCAAGGACCTGGTGATAGACAAGATCCATTCATTGTCAGTTTTTGTATAAGCAAGGCAGCGCATTTCAAAATAGAATGACAACATTTCATGTTCAGAACACCTTTTGGCTTTTACATTCAGATATTCTCCAAAAGGTATCAATATCAAAAGTAGAGAGGTATGAAAAGCAACCTCTTAAAGACAGTGTTTGAATTTGTAGGGTAGGGCAGGGCATTTCAGACCACCATGACAACAATATCATGTTCACCACACCTTAATTTGTCCCCTTCTTATCCCCTCTTGATCCCTCCTTACACCAGTACTTACCCTGGTCTTAATGGCCTGAACAAACATTGACACTTAATTTATCTTTCTTAACACCCTCAAATCTTTTCATTAATACAGTTAGGGTCAGGGCTTGCCCTTTTAAAACACCATACCCCCACCCCCAATTTCACAAGACCCCAAACTTGAGCCCAAGATTTTTCCCCTTCCCGAAATTTAATGATCCTTAAGGCCTAAATTCTCACCAATTTTGTTGCAAATTTGAATGGAAATTAAAAAGACAAAGTAGCCAAATCAAGGACAGAACATTAGGATGTAAAACTCCATTTCATTTTATTGCTAATTTAAGTTTTATGAATGGATAACATTATCACCTAACAAGTTTTTAAATTGTTTTTAAAACATTTGATAAATTTAAAATATGTAAAATAATTGGTTTGATAGAAATAATCTGTAATAAAAATATGAACATAAATAAAACACTGCCTGTAGGCTAGAAAATGTTATTATTGTGACTCTCTAGTTGTTACTATCTCTCAACATGTTAACAGATGTTGATGCATAGAATAATACCTTCTTCGTATTTTTAACCTGGTTTTTCTCTCTGTCAGTGACGCAGGTCGAGGGAGCTCACATGGGGAAATTGTCTAGTTGTTCGAATGGGACAATAATTATTCAATATTCAATATACAGAGGTCCTGTGTGTTACAGGCTGTACACATCAAAGCTTGAATACTTATGCTGCATAGCTTTGTCCAGCCTCATTAGCCATGCCAGGTGCAGAAAAGTAGGATGTAAAACTATGATTCATTTTGACCAATCTTAGAATCCAAGCCACCACAACTCTCCTAAAGATGCACAAAAATAGGAAAAAACAAGAATTGCACCATGAGCCTTCACCGAGACATCACAGCTCCCTTTAAAATGCACCTTGATATAAAATGATGGGTTATAGTACACCGTGGAATGTTAGACCTATTCATCAGACGAATAATTAACTCAAAGGTCATAGGTCACCACGAAAACGTCTCAACGCAATTCACACAAACCTGCAGTTTTCATAGAAAAAATATCTAATTACTACCAACAAGATACACATAGAAACTTTTAATATATTCAAATTTGAAAAACTCACTCTTGATTTTACAGCTGACAGATTTTAAATACAAAAATTTCTTTAAAGATGAAATATTTGGGATGTATAATGTTTCAAATATGTCTTGAAATATTTCATAAGCACAAACTTGAGAATTTAAGGTCAAAGAATTGTACTATTGTGCCCTAGATTCTCCAAAAATTTTACGATAACCTTTGTCATAAGATATCATGCAGTGTGCAATGAGGGAAATTTTGATATGACAGTGGCATTAGGCTATCATCTTAATTTATAACTATACAGACATTTAACCACCATTGACAAAACCATGCAGTGTGCAATAAGGCAAGAACCGAGGCTTTATCTTTTTTAATCTCTCAGAATCAAGGGACAATTGTGCCTTGTAGCAAACCTGGACAACAACTAATGATAGTCATGCAGTATGCAATTAGGGAAATTTTCAACTGTCAAGTTATAATAAACAAGCATGGCCTGTAGCAAACAGGAATAACCAAGTATTATAAATATATAAATATGATACAAAGATTACAATATAAGATAGTAACAATAGAAAAACAGATTTTACGATAATATTTTTATCTCGAGTCTTCATGTTTCGTATTAAACAGTTTATATTTTCTCATGGTCGGGAGCGCTGATATGAAATTAATTTTTATGTCCTATTTTCTTATCCCGATTTGGCTTTGCAATGTGCAATGAGGTAAACTTTGCTGGAACATCAGCATGATTTTGTATACAGTGAATACTTGCTCAAACTCCCTTTTTAATTGAAGTGATTTCTCCTTGAAAGGAAATAGAGTTTTACATCCTGCTTTTCTGCACCTATATGGACTAATTGGGGACGGGCAAACTCCATTCAGTGTGCAATGAGAGAAATTTGGCTAGGATAGCAGCATTAGCCTCTCCTTGAAGACATAAATGCTTTTTAAATACTGGATATAATTCTTGTTTTTAGGTTTTTTTTTTAAGCCATCGTATATATTCCCCCATAAATAAATTTAAAGATTTTGAATGGATATCTGACAAGATATAGGGACTGATATAAATGTATATTTAATGCACCCATACACTGAATATAGTGAATATTATTTATCAATAGACATTCTGTATTTATAAACAGATATTTCACCTTCAAGATTAAAATATCAACATGTTTTAACAATTGAGTAACATAATCATTTTCATATTCACCTTTGATCTATGATACTTTTACTCATATTTATTATCTAAACAACTATTGTGACAAAATCACAGACTATCCTATAATTGATAAGATCATACCTGTAGCCAGGTGGGGTTCGAGGGTTTCGTACGAACCCCCCTTGAAAACAAGTAAGCACTGTTTAAGTCCACGTTCTGTTTGAATTGTAACTGTTAAAGTTGATTATGATTGCTTGACTAGTCCATATAACCCCCCCCCCCCCTTCGAAATTCCTGGCTACAAGCCTGAAGGTAGTAAACTGAAGGACAAGCAGCCAACTTTCTAAAGCACAGGCTATGGGATTAGAGTATCTTAATAACAGATTTGCCTTCTTGCGATATGAAGTTGAAAGCCAGACTCTAGTACATACTGCGATACTGGCCATGATATTTTTCATTTAATCAATCAGTTTTATATCACATCAAGTCCAAAACTCAACCATAAAAGACAAATTAGTCTACATGTGTTTGTCAATTTTGTTGAAGATTAGCTTGAACCATCAAACAACCCACAAAAGATGAATTTCCCCAAAATAATAATTCAGTTGTCTAAAGTGGAAATTTATTCTGTTGATGAATAATTTGTTTGGCCCCATGTCGAGTCCAATTTACTGGTCTACAGCCGAAATTTTAAAATAGGGGCTAATTTTATCTCGGAAAGGTTAACAGACCATAAACTATTTTAGGGTCAGAATAAAAAAGGGCTGATTAAAAGAGTTCAAAAGAGATTTTTTTACTCTTTATGTATCTTGGTATTTTAGACTTTCAATTTGCATCTTTTGATTTCAAATGAGACTTCAATAGATCCCCAATTTTCCATCTATTCACAGCTTTTCTCCAGAGATAAAGTCCCAAGTTTGTACCTTATTATATTAGACAGTATAAAGCAGTGGGTGTTGACTAGTGATAAGTTAAATAGATCAAACATTATACTAAATAAATATCAGGATTAGACGGAGATTATCTGGATTATCTTTCCTTGCTGACATATCAACCTGCTTTAGTCATAATTATCTTGAGGCAGGGGGGTTAGGTGAGCTTGGTAACTTTGGAAAGTTAGGCCAGTCAGCACTTAAGGGGATTAAATAAGAACCCTTCAAAACAGCAGTATAAGGAGAGGAGGGAGGCATAGGGTTTGGGGTATAATTGGTTTCCAAGGCTATGAAGATAAATTATCATGTTACTATATCCCTTAACAGTATTGATTTCTATGTAAGCTGCTTATACAGAATATTGTTTTTAAAATATTAGACAAAGCTGTCCCTTTAAAATCGGTATCTATGTACTGTATTGTAGACATAATATTATGAGTGTATTAGAAACATGAAAAGTGTTTTAACTATGTTTAAACAGAGTAACAAGGGTATTTACCTGTCATTACATCAGACTTATTATTAACTACCTGAATAAATGAATGAATGAATAGATAGAGTGATGGACAGATGAATGAATGGAAAAAGGAATGAATGAATGAATGAATGTCAATTGCTAATCATCAAAAAGTATGCTAAAATGATGCACTGCAGTCTTAAATTTTCCTTTATTGCACACTGTAAGGCATTGTGAATGCTCATTAACTCAAACAGGCATGGAATAATAGGACGTAAAACATCATTTCATATCAAGAAACCAAAACAATGTAACACCAGAAAGATAAATGACAGAATGACAAAATGTCTCCGAGGTTTACCAAGATGAATCTGTACACCGATAAAATTCCCTCATTGCACACTGCATGCCAATCTATTTCTTTAACATTAGATATCAAGAAACCAAAACAATGTAACATTAAGAAAGATAAATGACAGTGTGACAAAATGTCTCCGAAGTTCACCATGATGAATCTGTACACCGATAAAATAATTAATTATTTCATAACACTTGTCATAAAGTGTGAAACATAACACGCCATGAATGAGACACGGATATTTTACACTGACATAGATATCTTATAAATGTGACTTATCTTTTTAACACCGACGAACACGCAATTTTCAGAAGTGAGAGGGGGTATTGAGAGAGAGTGGGGTTGCATTGCTAAGGATACTTAAAGGGGAAGAGGGGATGGGGGTAACTGCTTTAAGTAGTACAGGGGAGGAACTATGCTAAGAGGGGGGTTGCATACTAAATTGGAGATGGGGGTTCTTACAGCTTAGCTATCTAAATGGGAGGGGGGGGGGGGGGGGTGATTGCATTTGACTTGGAAATGGATGATATACAAAATCCTTTTCAAATGAATCACAGTTTTGGGATAATTATCAAAAATTTATTACAAAAAAGGACATAAATTGATATCTAAGTATTTTGTACTATCCAAGGATATTTCCATTATAACAAATCATAAACTGCCAGCCCCTTTGTGAAGATCAAGGACTCATTGAATTTAGGGACATAAACTAAGAGTAAAAGTGTCTAGGTCTAGTAAAAATAAACCCAGTCCTCCCTCGCACTATTTAACATTGTACCCATTCAATACGGACATTATCATCCTCTCAAAATTAATAAACAACTCGTAAAATGGATGGATTGTCAATCATAAAAGACTGAACTAGTCATAAAATAACTTTACTTTCTTCAGTGAACAGACAGAATTTGATACGCTCTTGCTTTAAATTGTTACTTTGAGAAGAAAAAGATCTTGGCTATTTTGGTATAGAAAAAGCAAAACAAATATAGAATTTGAAATGATCTTGCTCCATAACAGAATATAATCTCCAATATATTATCTTGCAGGCTTCTTGTTCAAAAGATGTATCTTCTTGTTCAAAAGTAGCATCATCTACAAACACCAATTTTTTTTAGCCTTCACTTTAACCCTTACATAGTGTCTTCAAACCTCTGTGAAAAAAACAAAACCCCAGTATCACATAGACTATCAAAAGACAACAAGAAACCAAAATATCAACTATCTTCTTAAAATATCTGAATGTAAATAGAGAGGAGACCTAAATTCAAAACTCAGCCATGTGAAATCACTAAAACATTATGCCACCCCCTCCCCCCCTTCTACTTGCCCCTACCCCACCTACAAACACTGGTATCTACTATACTATCGGTATAAAATATCTAAATGTAAATAGAGTAGAGACCTATACTCAAAACTCAACCATGTGGATCCACTAAATCATTATAATACTCCCCTCCCTCCTCTCTTTCTACTGCCCCTACCCACCTAGAAACACTGGTATCAACTAGACTATCAGTATAAAATATCTGAATGTAAATAAAGTCGAGACCTAGATTCAAAACTCAACCATGTGAATCCACTAAATCATTATAAACCTGTCTAATTTGATGGGGTCTTGTTACAGTAACAATTTTATGGTATGCCAGTTTTCCCAGTCTCTTCAGCAAGTTTTGGCCACTTGTCCACTCAAATTTAACATACTGTTTGTCTTTGTCACTGACAATGTCCGAAATAATATTTTTAAAATTCATTTTTGTGACAAACTTATGGTATGCCAACAACTTTCGCCATCCAGTCTCCCAAAGTTGTCTACTCAAATTTACTCCATGATTTGTCTCTTTCACTGGACATTTCCAAAAAAATATATTTTTAAAATTAATAAAGGAGTGAAGAACTGTTTGGAAATTTGGCCTTCTTGTGTACTACATGGGGTCATAAGCACTCATTAGCAAAATAAATTTAATTTTGATATGTAAGTGGTCCCTTACATTAGATAAATACAATTAAAATTTCCCTCATTGTACACTGCTTCAGTAAAACAATAAAACTCATTAATATCAGTTTCATTTGACTTCATGACTATGTTAAAGGGATGATTGGTTTTCTAAACTTTTAATGTATATCAGGGGCAAATTTCCATTCTGACGTCTGTGGTTCTTGCAATTTCATTAAAATGATGCTATCAGTGTCCCCAATAAACATACAAAGTTTAGAAAGCCTCTCTACAATCTCTTTAAAGTTGTCCCATAATTTAAATGACGTAAATCAAAATTTCACTAATCTCTGGTTTATAGAAGGTATGTCACCATTGATATACAAGTCAGCAAGAATTTTATCTATGTAACTACCAATAGGTGTACTGACATAATACTTTAAAATAGATTTCTCAATTTATACAGTTTTACTTTTTACTGGGAATTTACACCTTTTAGGAATACACCATTTCTTAAAATGTACAAAAACTTTAAGTTCTTAAACTTGGTTAATAAAAGTATATTTTCATCAAGAGGTGTTATCACTTATATAGAATTGTACACTCTTTTTTAACATTTTATGTGAATTGGGGACAATGATAGTCATTTATATATTTTCGGTTCTTGCATTTTTAATTAAACAAAGCATTTAATGTCCCTGAGATCCCTTGCATTCTGAACAGAAGCATGACACTCTGTGTTCCGGTCAAACAAGACTGGCAAATAAAAAATGTTGATATCAGAGTAAATAAAATCTAATATGAAAAGCAAATAGAATAAAGGCGTCAATCATGGACTAATTAAACACTGATTATTGATTATTGATTTTAATCAATGAGTGATCAATAACACTGATTGATTGAGTACTACATAGTTTTACAATATCAATAAAATTAGGCTACGACACACTTTATTCTAATATTAATATAAATGACTTAGTAAAAAATAATTTTATCTGACAAAAAAATCGACAATCGAAATCTTGTATTCTAATAGTATAAGCCTAAAGACATAAAATAAATTCTGAATTAAAATCAAGCCAAGGGCCATGAAAAATATGATCTTCCATTGATAGTTTTACTGTAAATATCCAATAAAAGTTAGGGATGTGGGTAAGGGATAAGGGGATGAAGGGCCAGATAGTGACATCAGGGGTACAGAATACAGAATGAGGGGTAAGGGAATTGCCTTCAAAAATAAAGAGCCAAAAGCCATGAAAAATATGATCTCCCAGTGATATTTTAACCATAAATTTTGAAAAAATGACAGGATAAATAATATTTTAGAATAAGAAAATTAGTTGTAAGATAATCTAACAAAAAATATCATCCCACCCACTGGTTCATTGAAAAGGTTTTGTAAATTTGTAAAAATTATTTAAAGGGATTGAAAAAGGTGTTGTAGTCTTTTTAGATACATCAGAGACACTTAAACTGAGTTGCTCCTTTCATAACAGATTATTTGGAGGCTAAATAGGGACTAGCCTTTTAATCGAAATATCGTAAAGTTTTTTTAGATACCGGTAATTTTCACTTGAATCAAAAATATTTGGAAGTTATTCAGGGAATTTCAGGGTTCGAAATAACCGGTATCGCATCGCAGTTTGCGATACAATTTTCGGCAAAATGCGATGTAATCTTAGTCAGTAGAGCAGTTTTTTTGCGATACATAGTATTTTCTATATAAACGAAACTCAGTTAAAATGTTACGATTGGATGACTATAAAAATCCCGTTAATTTGTTACATCTTGGATTTATTTCCCCCGAGACACAGAAAAAAATGATTGTTACTATTAATAGATGTGCTGACTCAGGAAGCGTATACATGTAATACTGAAGACGAAGTGAATAGGCCTAGCAGACGACATAGTTGGCTTCCTATTTCATCCATATTGGAATGGAAAATTACGGCAATGAATCATGAAATACTTACATATATTAGAGCTGGGTCGTAACATAATAATTGCAGGCCAATAAATATCCATTTCCGTAAAAACTGTAACTCAAACTGAGTCTAGAAATGTATCGGTCCATAAATATTATCGGTTAGTTTTGTCACCTGGAGATTCATACGCGTGCGACCTTGTCAATTTAGATTCAATGTCACGGGATTATAATTAACATACAAATATCGTACTTTTTGAAGATTCAAAAATGAATTATGAAAAACCCACATCTTGGCCAAAAGTAAGGAAGAGTCAGTCACTGTCCTGGAATTAACACTATTACATGTATAAGCACATGAAACTATGGTGTCTCCGTTTTGCCAACTTGTTGGGGTTTTTTTTCGAGTGAATGGTTGCGTGCCTATGATTTACGGTGATTTATCCAGAATTACTCGACGAGGGATGTACCTTATAATTGATAGAAAACACTAAAAATGAACACATTCGGAAAGCATTTTATATAAAATATACTAGGAATAAACGATATTTTAGCACTCAAAATTATGGTGTGTCCGTTTTGCCAACTGTTTTTTTTCTCGACTGAACGGGGTGCGTATTATTTACTCGAGGGATACACATTATACCTTGATATAAACACTAAAATGAAGTCAAAACACACCCTTAGAGAGCATTTTAAAAAACTGCTATACATTTGCAACTGCCAGAGAAAAAACTGCTCCACAAAATTATAAACTGCTATGCAATTATGTCCCATAGAGCAAAAAACTGCTATGCATATAAAAAAATTAATTCGAACCCTGAATTTCCCCTTTAATCCTAAATATTTCTGTGTTTTTCAGGGAGTTTCCCCATTAATGTCAAATATCTTAGTGTTATCCTAAAAGTTTCCCTTTTAATCTTCAATATTATAGTGTATTTTAAGGAGTTGCCCTTTTAATCTCAAACCTTAGGAAGTTATTCAGGGAGTTTCCCCTTTTATCTCAAATATTTCAGTGTTAATTCAGAAGTTGCCCTTTTAATCTCAAATTTTCGGAAGTTATTTGGAGAGTTTCCCTTTAATCTCAATATTTGAGTATTGTTTATGAGAATAAGAGCTCCCTGTTTAAATATAGATTGTAACATAGTTTCTAACAAGGGTCCACTTTACCTCCCTCATTGACCCAAATACCTAAAAATCCTTTCACTTTTTGCCCTAAATAAGGGCTCAACAGCTTATTGGAATATCAGTTTAGGCCTATTATGTTTTGGGTTGATTAATTTAAGGATATTTTCAGATACATTTCAGATGGCCAATCACAGAATTACATACTTTTATGGTAAATCAGAATCCTTGGTCAACCACATCAATTTCTATCTGTATCCCTTTACAGAGTCGAGGTAAATAAAAATTATTGTAAGAAGACCTTGTATTTTGAACTTTATTTCAGCCATGTGTATCCCTTATTTAAATCAAAATTACATCTTGTAACAAAAGGCCATAAGACTAATAAGAGTACATTTATATACAGTGAGGCATTGTATGTTAACACAGAGTTTTATTTACAAATGAGTATTGTTAGCTAGCTAGTTATGTAATTCATCAACTGACAACAAGGTCTGGAGAATCTGATACTGTTTAAATAGTCCCCACCCCATTGTCTGGGTCAGGCTGTATCACTAGGGCAGGTATACCAGAGGGGGTGGGGGTGGGGATGGGGGCAGGTGTACTACAGGGAGCAGGTATACCAGAGGGGTTGGGATCAGGCTGTACCACTGGGTAGGTATAACAGAGGGGGTGGGGGCAGGTGTAACACTGGGCAGGTATACCAGAGGGGGTGGGGATCAGCTAGTATTATCTGGATTGGATGTTTGCACTATGCAAGAGGAGGGGGCTGTGTGTATCACTTGAGTTGTAACCCTAAACTAAGGAGGGGGTATGATTCAGATATTTCCACTTGGGTATGGTACATACAATGAGTGGTGAGCTTAAAAGGGGGTAAGGGCTGCAAAAGGGACCAACAACCATGGGCATGTGATCCTGAACCATTTTAATTAGTAGACAATACCTTAAGGGTATTGATTGGGCTAGCGTTCGAGAAAAAAACCACGAGATGGAAGTTTTGCGAATTACTTATTATTTTTGGGCTCAGATTGTAGATAATTGTTATTACTTTATTTGTAAACTATATAGAATGAAAAAAAACGAAAAGAAATTAGGTATTTCGTTAGTTTTTGCTAAAAAATTAGGAAAAAGTAGCAAAATGTGTTCCGGTTGATACAAGATTTCTCAGCCATTTTTTATTGGAAAATTACGATCTTGGTCTTGATTGAAAGCTTATCCAATAAGGATGAAACGTACAGAGAGTTTGTTCGAAAATTCTAATTAGTTTGGCCCCTGAAAAATGTTTGCCGTACCTACGTTTAAATTTTTGTAAATTTTCGTATTTTCATGGTAACCACCAAAATAATATTTTTTTTTGGAAAATCGCTCTGTACGTTTCTCGGCAATGTAATTGTCTACATTTATGCCAAGTTTGATGTAGATTGATCCATTCACATTTTTTAAAACTTGTATCAAAGGTTTGAAATGTCCAATTTTTATGACATGTTTGAAAGGGATGTCAACTCATTAAAAAAAATCTGATTGACATGAAATCAACCTTAAACTATCGAGAAGGACCCCAAATCATCAACAAATGCACAACAAGTCTCAAGAAATCATTATTTCATATACTTATTCCATTTTTTCATAACGTGAAATAGCCCAATTAACACCCTTAAAAGGTACATGTGTTCTAACAAGCAATGTCTCAAAAAAACATTTGTGAAATTACAGGTGTTAAGAAAATTGACCTTTTCTCACTGAAATATGATACCCATGATATCCACTAATAGGGTTGTGATAGTCACGGTAGGACAGGACATGCTCTTGGTGAACAAGTGACAACACATGTCGGTTCTCAACTCAGGTGGGAGGAAATGACCCTCTCAGGTTACCTAAAAACATAAACTTTTGTCCAGGTGGGGCAAGTGATCCTACCCACATACAATTGGAAATTGTGCTCCTTTTAGTTAGTACTACCCACAGATTATTTTTGGGGTCTTGTTTGTTGGTTTGATATATCAAAAGTTTTAGTTTTGATACCAAGTTGAACATATTTTTTTAAAAAATAAAGTTTTTCTTATATTTATTGTGTTTTGAGGACACTGATATGCAGGAATCTACTACGCTCCTGATACACATGAAAGGTTTTAGAACACCTCTTTACAATCCCTTTAAGGACAGGCCTCAGTAAAGAGATTAGGATTTAAACAGATTAAAAGATAATCCCCTTACCTTTAACGACTGCGTCTGTGTAATCCAGATTAATCAGAGTCACTGGCACAATACTGGAGTTCAATTTCAGCTCCCCATTTCCATTGGGGTTCAACAGAAAAATCTTGGTGTCATGTCTTCGAATTTCACTATCACAAATATGGGGATCGCCGAATCCTTCGATCATCACCATTTTATGGTGGGATACTGGGTCCTCAAAATTGGCAACTTTTGACACAATGTTGGCTCTGTCTTTTAAAATTCTTTTTACCTCGACTTCCCCCTTGTACATCCCGTCCCCCTTTGAATCCAGCATCACTTCCTTGACCGTTCCAGTGATCACAACGTTGGCCATTTCCTCTCGGGTTTCCAACGCCATTTCCAAGTCTACACATTTGGAATTTTTTGCCGACGAAACACAAATAATCAGATAAAACAAACAAGCCGAAACTAAAAGTGAACGTGAATTTGATAAAACACCCATAACTTTTAACCGACACATTTTAAAAACTTTTCACCACATTGAAGTCAAAACCGCAAATTGTGTCTGTTCCTGTTGTCAACTCGTCAAAAAATGTCGCCACACCATGAAAACTGCTAAAAAAATCCTGTCCCAGCTTCAGAAACAACACAGGTGAACTAACGAACAACTCACGACCGGTCAACACAAAACTTGCAGACGAAATTGTCCTTTGAAGTGTCTCCGAATGCTTTGACGGAAAAACACGATCATAACCGAACCTGCCTCAGGTGAGATAAAATCAGGTGAGTCCGAGATATTTTACCTGAGCGATGTTCAAAATCTGTTTAGTCCTGTTCTTGTTTTCCTCTCTGATCAAACTTGTACCAAGTGATCGGTTTATACGGTGCACAATGAGGCAAATTTTGCCAGTCCAGCGGCATAACGTGCTTCACTCCATGTAGATCTCTTGGCAGCAGAAGCATATCCAGTCCTACCCTGCGATTTTCAACTAAAAATACCTCAAAAGTAATGACGTTGTTTTTTTTACCTCAGGTATTCAAAACGGCATGGTGCAGCAGGTAATTGAAATTCACACTTCCGGTCTATTTGCACGTGACATTGAACTCTGCACGTGCAACTTTGGCGGGAAACAGAAAGGGGTAGACTAATCTTCAAATTGACCTGATGTAATAAAAATGGACAAGAAATCACAAGTAGGGACCGATAGTCAAGTGGCTCACCACATCAAACTCAAGAATTTGAGAGGGGTGGGGGAATGCGGGCCAGCAAAGACTTACACCTGTACCTTCCTGTATTTATCTCACCTGTACAGTCAAAATAAAATAGTTTACAAAGCCAGTGACAGAGTAATTGACGATCTTTTAGAGTCAACAGAACGTTTGGGGACAATTGGAACATGTGAGACGAAAATCATTAGAAAATCGTTTAATTGAAGGAATATAACATTAATAATATGTTTTCATTTCTTCAAAAGTCACAAATATTGAAATGAAAAGCATATTTATGAAAACAATAAGTTAAGAATACGCATGAAATGGTCCTCATTACGTTCAGGGGTCTACTTTTATAAACAGTTTGAAAAAAAGTTTTGTCTGCCTTCAGTAACCTATTGACTATTGAAATGACGCAACAAGTTCAGCAGTAACGCAAGAAGTGACTGTTCAAACAATACCAAAGTTCGCACCTGTATATCGATCGACTTAACATGGAAATCTCGTGCATGCTATCATTGTAGTATGTAATATTCTGAATATTTTCTAATTGAAGGGAGACAACTCTTTTTAATATGACTGACTACTACATTAAATATTTGTAGTTTGTAGCCTGCACTGAAATAAGTCTATGCAAATGACTGAAACCTTTGGAAAAGCTTTCATTTCATAGTGTTTTATGAGAAGTGGAGTAGGACAGTGGGCCAGAGGACGGAACTGGCAAAGTTTTTGATGTTTGAGTCAGGGGAAACTTAACCTTTGATCCAGAAGTTTAAGATTCCCAGGCGCCTGTTGTTCAGGTGCTTTCTACTCTGGCTCATTTAATCAAAGACAAATTCTCATTTGTCAAAATGGGTTTTAAATCATAGCCAGGTATTTTGAAGCTTTAAACAGACATGTCTGGTTAATACAGGGGCTTAACAACATCCCTTACTCCCACCTAATAACCAAGATTCTTTCTGAATGCTGCAAGGAACCACCCTGATGGGGACAGCCCCTCAAGCCCTAGCCCTAAGAATCAAACTATTAATATAATACAATGACTAATTACAAAAAAAACTTAAACAAGATTTTGATATATTAGTTTTTTCTTTCATATTTTTGATATAAATTTACAATTTCTTTATAATTATTATTTTGAAATCAGAAAAACGAGATTTAAAAAAAATACATACACCAGCAACAAAATATATAGATCAGAGTCAGACAGAAATATTCGTAAACATTCAGGAACGATTTAAAATAGACACACAAAAAGTTCACTTTATTTGAAGACCAGTTCAATGTAATTTCTTGGTAGATGACAAGTTAACGTTCGATTCCAGCAGATTCTAATATCGCAAACAAGGTAGTAGTTGGCAGTTGGTAGTTGGATTGGTTCAATCGGATTGTACTGTGATGTTGATTTGGTAATATGATTGTATCCCATAATGTTGACCTGTATAGTAATGACAGATGTTCATGTAAAGCAGGTCAGGCTTACTCTTTTTGAAACAACAAAACACTTTTCTTAAAAGAGCAATAATTCTATGACACATCAAGTCCACAACTACCAAAACTACCCAAAATTAAAGAGGACTGTTTATGTTAAGGTTTTAAATCATCAATGAAAATGCACAAATATTTTTGTCCCACTAAAAGCAGACAGTTTTGAACACAACAAACATCACAATTCAATCTTAATTTTAATAAAACAGAAGCCTAATTGGTACTTGAAACACCATAGCTCTGATAGGTCATAAATTCAAAATGTACCTTAACCTTATAATTAGCATAAATAAACTTAAAGAAATGCTAGACCAGGCTTTTTCAAGATAATTTCATAAAGCGCAAATTTGGAGGTTGCAATGCACGTTCCCTGCCAGTTGACAAAGCCTGTGCTAGACTGCCATCCCAATACACTTCTATTTTTAAGATTTTCAGGCATGACATTTTAGTTAATTAACGAGAAAAAATTATTTGAACACTCTAAAGATTATTTTTTAAACATCACAATTTTAAAAAAAAAACTCTTAAGAAAAACATTTTTAACAAATTTTGATATTATACTGACCACCTTCAATCTCAATTTGTGTTAAAACTTAATTTTGATTTTATGTTTTTATAATTTTATATTCAGCAACACTTAAACAAAAACATCTTCACATAAAAAAGACAACAACACTATATAAAAATTATCATCAAAATATCCCAAAATTTCTGGATTTATTGGGTGAAATCCTCCCTGTGTACTTAATTTCATAGATCTGCATATACAGTTATGGCTTCTTATTTTTACCCCCCAATGTTTGAATATCTTCTTAGGGGCATAAATTTATACATCAATGGTCCTATGAAATCCAAGAAATCCTAGCCCAATGAAAAAAGGATGATTTCACAAGAAAAATGCAAATTTCAGTCAAGAAACTTTGAAATATTTTGTTGATAATTTAGATATTTGAATATTCACAGAATATATTATAATTATAATTATTTACATCTTTATACTGGAATGCCTCATTAATATTCGCATATATTTACATATAATTATCACATACATTACATAATTAATGGCTTTTCTTAATTACAATTAATAAGTCTATAATTTTTAAAATCTTTACCATTATTACTTTGCCTTAAAATTACAGTAAAAAAGAAACCTTGCCTTTAAAATAGTTTTAACGATAAATTTCCATTTTAATATTAATTTTACCTAAAAGTCAAAGACACATTTTAAATAAGCAATTAATAAATCACCCTTAAAAAAATGTAAATTTAATAGAATCTAAAATTTCATATTGACAATTCCATCCTTTTAGGCATAACTTTTAAAAATCTTAATATCAACAAAGTTTTAAAACTCGAAGTTTGATAAACTGTAAAAAAGGGAAGACTAAAAATAAAACCCAAAAATGATTTTGATGATAATATGACTAAAATAAAAGACGAAAAATGAAATTTAAGCTTAAAAATTAGACATTTAAAAGCTATGATCTTTATATTTTAATTTAATTAGAAGCCATTGATCATTCTATATACATTTCACAACCTTTTTAAGAGAAATATTTGATTTTATACTGATCTATAACTACTAAGATTACACGTGTAAATTGGGTTTTGTATTTAAATGCCTTCACATACAGTATAATTCCTAGTATAGTACGCATCTTTAGATAACGACTACTGAACCGTGTTTATATCGGACGCAATTCCTGACATTGTTCACTTACAATCCCAAAAACATCCTTATCAATTCGGGTATAAACTCCATATTTTGTCTATTTCAACCTTAAAAGTATGATATTTGAATTTTGAAATGAAATGGAGTTTTACCTCCTTGTTTGAAATTTGAAGATAAATACAGCAAGAGCTCCTGAGATACAAAACACAACGCGTGATCAAGGCTGGATATAGAGAGTTTATTAAAGACTGGATCCTAACCCGCCCCGCCCCACAGGTTTCACATCTGATAAGCTTTTAAATTAATAATAACACAACCACTTGATTTGGATTTTAATATTTCATACCGATGCTCTAAGTTTTTCACTAAGTTATCATCACTATTTTATCAATACATTGAAAAAATCTTTCTGTAAACACTGTTGGTATGAGCATGTGAAACATCGAGTTAATAAATTTAATATAATTCTATATCCAGCCTTGTAAAATATTAATAACGTAATTCCCTGTCATAACATCTGAGCATATTTCATATTATATAACTTGTTCATTTTACATTTTTTACGAAATTTAGAATTTAATTTAAGTAAAATAATTATATGTCTCTATGTTTCTGAACTTTTAAGTCCACTTTTAAACAAGAAGTCATATTTTATAAATAGTTCATTTTTACAAATTTTAAATTTAAGAATCAGTTTTGATTCATGCAAAATAATTATATGTCTCCTGGGGCCTGTATATCAAAAAATCTTACAATAAATTTTGTTGTAAGTTCAGCATTTTCCAATGAACAATTCCACACTTGGACAATTTTTAATCATGAGACTTTTTGAGAAACAGGCCCTTGAACTTTAAAGTCTTCTTTTAACATTTCTTAACTAAAACTGAATGATTACTAAGTAAAGTTGTAACTTTTTTACAATGAGTTATTTCCCTTTAATGACCGTCCTCAGCTTTCTTTTAAAAATCTTTGAAGAATTCTTTTTAAAGGTCAAAGGGAAATTCTATTTTTTATAAAAAAATGGCTACTTTGTTATATTTCTAAGATGTTGGTAGCCTTATGTAAGAAATTAACTCTTTGATTTCGTGGAAAGAAAAATGTCAATGCGTGTGACTGTGAACATTTTGAAAGTTCAGTGATGAATAATTTTTTTAAATCACTCACAAGGGAAATTAAAATTCTTACAAAATGAATGTTAAATACCATTTCAACTGTTTGAACTATTCTTGTAAAAAAACAACAAGTTTTCTTACATTTCTGAAATATTTCACAGCCACCTACGAACTTTCAAATTGCAGTAAATTTTTGTAAAGAATTTCTAAGACCCAATGATACATTTGCCATGTTAAATGTCGTTAAACTTTCCTAATGTCATATAAATTCTTTAAAATCCTTGAATTTTGATATAAAATGAAACTAAATTTGTAAAATAGAATCTAAAATCAGACAAAGTCATAAAAAGATGAGATTTTGGGCAACATTTCATAAAAAATCTTTGAATAAATTTTTTAAAAAAGGTAGATCGTGTTTTGGTTTTGAGATATTTTGAGATAAATGTTGCCCAGAAATGCTTAAAATTTAGGGTTTATCATTTTAGATGAACACAAGATATGAACTGTGGTGTGTTTGATTACTTTCTCTGATCATGTTCTAGGCACAGAATAATCTAAAGTCTTTGAAGAATAAATTTGGGGAAGGATCTAAGCCTAAAAATGACTGAAATCTGATTGGTTCTTTATTAAGCATATTGTCCAATCAACTTCAGTTCTGAAATTTCTTTTAAAAAGTCCTAGAACAATGCAATCTTGGATTATTCCTGTTCCTAGAAGATGTTCAGGACAGACCAATCAAACACACCTAATGATTCTAGTTGCTGGTATTGTTAGTTATGTTTAGCACGTTTTCCTTTCATGTAATCCATCCAGCGTTGAGCCGTCACTTTGAATATTTCAGAATCGTCCATGATACTCAACTGTAATAACTGATTAATGTGGGTTGTATGATAGTCCCACCGCGCCCGATTTGGGGCAATCCCCAACGTGATATGTCGCAAATCGTAAAATGTTCCCGAACCATTGTCAAACATTAATAACATATGTTTTAAACTTTCGATTCCCTTGTTGTACAACCGTTCGGCCATCTTGGATTCTTCTCCTGATGTCACTTCCTTCAAGTCATAAAGTCCAAATAAGGAATAAATAAAACCGTTTAACACAAAACTACTGGGAGTTGTGGGATACTCCTCATACCAGTCGTAACGATCTGCGTATTTCGCTAACACGCCACCTTGCATGCTGGGAATTTCAAATAATTTCATGGCGTCCACTGCCGCCTGGATGTATTTGGTATTATGGGAACGAAGATATGCACGCACTAATAACGACATTGCTTGACCTTGGGCCATCGCGGAATACCATCCAGGCTCAAGTTCAAGGACATTTGGAATTAATTTTCGTTGTACAGATATCGGCCAACCACCGCGATCGTTTTGATGCAACACTAACCAATTGGCCGCGTTGTAGAAATGGTCCAAATGAGCCGTGGTGGATAATGTTAGATTATCCAGCCACCCGTGTCCTCTCACAATCACATTGTTTATTCGCGACACTTTTATTTTCATTTTCGTCCTTTTTGATTTGTTGTATTTTAAGGCAAGACCCTTATCGAAGTCTATCGCGATGTCTCGAGTGATATGCATCCATTGGCCCCGTCGGTCACCAAGGCCGTAATAAATGTCATGGCCGTCTAAAAATATTAAACGCGAAGTTAAAACATAGTGTATATAAAACAATTGAAATTCTGGCGTTTCTATGGTAACTGTAATACTGCCGTTTGAAGCGAACTTGATGTCCGCGGAAAGAACAAAATCTTCTTTCTCATCTACTGGAAGTGATATCCCTGGGTTTTTAAAAGAGTCTGAAAAAGAAAAAGGTAAAATTTGATGATATCAGCTTTAAGCTAAGATAATATAGATATTTTCTGAAAATCAAAAGTATTTTAAAATTCCATCCAGGTAAAGTGCTTATCCTACCGCACCAAAATTTTGATATTTATGAAAAGAAATGGAGTGTCCTACTTTTCTGTATGTGTTTGGGCTGATAATCATTTGCAATGTCACGCAGTGTGCAATGAGGGAAATTTTCCAAGATTTTCAGCATCGCAACTGTCAAGGGATGTTTACATGCAAAGTCTACATAGCACTTGGGGTTCTGATTTATCATTGCATCTGAGTGACTAGACACTTTCCAATGTCACCTACTAAATAAATGAAAGGACACAAACCATGCAGTGGCCAATGAGGGAAAGTATTCACAAACCTGATGTAGTAAATTCTACAAGCGTTGTTGATAAAACGGGATCGTTTCGTAGTTCTATTTGAGATCGTTTGTCAGGAAGTATCCAAGCCTCGAGTTCATCTTCTCCATCCTCTAGGGTGACGACCTCGGACTCGGGCTGAGTCAAATATTTACTCAGGTGACTCAAACCAAACTGTGAGATCTGAATAGGGTAATAATGTCCTCTTTGAGTCCACTGGGTTGATAGGGGTACTCCTAAAATATTGGATAGTATGATTAAGATTTGGAAATACAACTGTTAAAGAGATTGTAAAGTGGTTTTCTAAACTTTGAATATGTATCGGGGTCACTGATAGCATCAATTTGTGCTATTTAAATTTCCATTCTGACGTCTGTGGTTCTTGCAATTCGACTAAAACTAACGCGTTTTATGACATCACTGACAGTGACGTCATAAAAAGTATTAGTCCTGCTTATATTTTGAATGTTACATAACGAAGTAAAAATATAACAAACCTTCCATGGCACTGATACACCTAACCCTGTCTCTTTCTTCCACATTGTAAAACTCAAATGACATAAAAACACCGGCAGGGGAATATTTCTCATGTGGTCGATGTACTGCTGAATAACTATGTTCCCATTCTAATCGTTCGTATCCATCTTCCGTTGTCAGCTTACCGTAGATCTGGAAACAACGAAATTATAAACAATTGTCTTAGGATGGAATATATTTTTAAATCTCTTTTCAACCAGTGATGGAGCCATTCTTCTGAACCTGAGGTTACAAATAGGGGGCGAACAGGTGGGAGAAGGGTTGGGGGCAACTCTTTGGGAGAAAATTTAAAATAAGGAAGAACCAAAAGGTGCATGTCTTCCTGTTTACAAATAGGTCCATTGCAAAGGCCCCCTTTTTGGAAAGTCGCAAAGCAATTCATTTAAGATTTCATTTGGTTATACCAGTAACTGACCATAGCAAAGCCAGACAACAAATTCTTACCTCAAAATATTTTTGAATAAAGCCAAAGAAAGGTACATAGACATCATTTCCATCTCGTCGACATTTGATACTGTATTCTCCGTTAATGACACAATCTAATTCATGATATTTTACAGGTGTCTGATCTTTCTGCTGGAATTTTAACGAATTGGTTCCGCGGTTTCTAAACCTCGCCTCGTAATTAACATCAGTATCATGACTCAAGTCGATACTCGGTCTGAAAAATAAAATAAAATGGATTGAGTTTTACGTTACTTTTCTGCATATGTTAAGGAAAATGAGGACCAGAAATGTCATGCAGTGTGCAATGAAGGAAATTTGTCAAGACAATTGCGTATTAGTCTAATCTCAACTGCAAAGGACTTTTTATCATGCCTTGGTTTATTTCCCTTTGGTTTATTAACTTAAGTGCAAGAAGCCAAGTGGCAACCTCAATAGAGCCAAAAAGTCCAAGTCAAAGAAGACCATGATGACCTGATAACCAAGACTAAAATCCCCCAGTATCCAGACTGACAATAATTGTCTCAGTATTTGTTTTGTCCTTCAATTTATTAGAATAATTTCCATGGTAATGAGAATTGTGTCTATATCATTAAATGGCCGCCACTTGTAAGTCTTCTCTCAATAATAATGGTGGAATCCTTTCAGACGCCTCGTTCAATTTTTATAATATTAGTTCCTCGTCATTTCGTTGACGATTATTTAATCAGTCTCGCGTGTTAATGGCGTTTTATCGGAAGGTACGAAATGTCAAAGTGTCCCTAGATACCGCCAATGTCAAGTTTGGATTTGGATTTGTAATAATTGTCTTGATTAGAATGTCAACTAAATTTTTAATCTTTGTCTTTGTGTCAAGTTAGTGTAAAATATTGTCATTGTCTGTCATCGACAACCAATTCAATTTTAATGTCTGTCTTTTATTTCTTAGAGCAAAAAATTGTCAAATGTTGTTCCTAGACCACCAAATATTTTCTTGTTCATTAGTAAGTGCAATAGAGAAAGGTTCCTTGAGAGCACCCATTGTTGTCCTTGTAAATTCTTCTTTTTCTTCAACGCGTCTTCATTGAATGATAGTTTTCCATATGACCTAAGTGTTTTCAATACTCAAGGGCAATAACTGTGTTACGAAACTTGTCACTGAATATAAATCAAGGGCAATAACTCTGTACTTACTTATTAACTGACGTCTGATTACACTGACTCCAGAAACAGAATGTCAGAAGGACACACGCTATCCCAGCGAGTAATCCTAAATTTATAAACTTCCTAATCCTCATCTTCACCCAGTTTCACAACCAGTACTGCCATCTGGAGAGAGAAAATATACAGAGTTAATTCCCTTGTTTATACATCTACCAAAATAATTTGGCTTGCTGTATTTGTTGGATTTACCTGTTAAAACTGACCAATTAAAAGTGATTAACTAATTTTTAAACAACGTCAACCAATATTGCTTTAAAAAGGTCTCAAAATTTTGAACTTTCTGTCCTACTATCAGCTTATGCTGGCAGCCGACGTTAACCTGTCATCTACCAACTCACCCATCCCACTCCTAAATTTCCATTGTATTGTCGGCCATCTTTTCTAATTACTATAATGACTAAAATACCCAATGAACAGTTTACATACAGGTAGTCTTTTCAAACCAATGACAAAAGTCGGTTAATTTGTATAATGATTTACGTAAATATTTAATAACTTTCGAAGATATCACACTGTTTCTACGGTTTCCGTGATGAAAAGATAAACAGATATCAATCAGTCCGTTATCGCGTATATTAATCGCAATTATTGAAATTATTATATTTTAATATCGTATATTGTGGAGTGATTTCATCAAATATTCAAGATATTTTCCGATATATTTAACAGTCTGAGTAATATATTAATATTTATCTTTAAATTTGATATGATCATTTAATTCATCTTAAGCTAGTCCTGATGAGGATTGTGTATCTGAAACTCAAGTTGACAACATTAAATGAGCTTTAGTCAAATACAAGAGTCAAAACTTTTCGCTTTAGTTCATTGAGCTTGCTAACTGTGCTCATATACTTTAGGTGCATATTGGAAAGTTTTCAAAAACTAGCTGTCCTGATGAGGATTGTGTATCTGAAACATGTGTCTGTAGTATGAGATGAGCTCTAGTTACTTAGATATTAGTCAAGTATTTTTTCATACTGTGTGAAATGTAAAATGTCCAAAAAGGACAATAACTCTGCATAATATCAATCACTTCAAGCAATTTCAACAATTTCTACCCTTCCTAACGCGTCAATCTACATAAAAAATGATAGAATCAACAAAGAATAATAATAGAGTATAAATGGAGGACTATTTTCTCTTCAAACATACAATAAAACTGATATCAATAATTGATGAAACACCAACTGACATAGCGCGGTTATAGAGACTACAGTAATGGATAGCCATTAATTACAGCTATAGGTAACAAAAAAGCCCTGTTTATATTAGAGCGCGACTAATTTTTTGTCTGTCTCAGAACAGTTCTGATAGTCGTTCAGATGGGACAATAAACCGAGGCCCAGTGTGCTATTGGTTGTGCATGTTAAAGATCCCTTGACAGTTGGAAATTGAAAATAAGAGTAGGCTAATGCCGCTGTCCTTGCCAAATTATTGCCAAGTTTTTGATCCAAAGGAGCCACTGATAACAGATATTTTGTATTTTCAGTAAGAAAGTTCTTGTTCAAAATGGTATCTCTTTATGTCTTACTATTTGAACCAATAAAGACAGAACAATAAATATAGAAATAGTACAATTAACAGAAAATACCAATTAACAATGCACGCAAATAATTTAAAATATAAAATAATACACAAACGCTCAGAGAAATAATAGAACAGTACAAAATACAGAATGAAAATAATGGAAAACACACAGAATGATGTTGATAAAACAGAAAAAACGTAAAATAAAGAGAAAAGCACATAAAGATAACGGGGAAATATCGTAATTAAATTCATGTCCTTTCTTTCTAAATATTATTCCGTCAATATGAATACGATCATCAAAGGGAGATAAATAAAGAGAATAATTTTAGTCGATGTTCGTGGTAAATTAAAAACTACGTAAAATTGGTCTGAATCATCCAGATTGATTAATAGTTGCTATACATTGTGTTATATTGTACGATATTGTGATACATTGTTGTATTGATATTGGAGACTAAATTCTACTCATTGCACAAATAAACCAACACAATTTCGTTAAACAAAAACACATCCAAAGTTTGAAAAGAAATTGAGAGTAATAGTTGTACATTAAATGACACCTCTAAAGAGAAGTACCATCAGGTGTTCCCACTACTATAAAAGTTCTCTCAGAACCTATTATTTATTCAATAGATTTCAAGCATATTCTAATGTTGCTAGCCAATTCAGACTTGCTATCATACATGACTGGTAAATCTTTCCTCATATCCAGCTATAACTGAATCATTCTAATCATTTTAGCTAGACATGACTGGTAAAAACAGTCAAATCAACATCCCAAATTATCTAGCAATAACTGAATCATTTCAAATGATATTAATCTCAATTTATTCGATAATAAAATTTTCATCGTATCTCGAATGATCTTCAATGCTGTAAATATTGAGTGGAAAATCTGCCATTATCGTTAAACTGTGATTAAAAATACATTTTAATCATAAATTACAACTTCATATTCAGTCAATAAAACTCTCAACGATATCAGCCCAGGCGAAAACTAACACGATTTGAAACTACGATTAAACATTTTAACTGTGAACGTAAAAATTTTATAAATAATCGTAAAAATGACTTATGTGGCAATTTGTACCAGTTTGTATCATTTCGACCAATTAAATTCCAAGAAAAGATTTTGTGCTGACAAATTAATGAAGAAAAATGAACTTCGTGACTGGAATAAACGGTGAAATCGTCTGCTGAATCAATCAAATTTTTTCTCTTCGTTCATTTTTTAAAATATTTTCTCAGATTGTGTTTTTTCAGTTTTAATATTTTTACCACGTTATGAAATGTAACAAATTAAATGTTTCAAAAATGATTGATGGAGAAAATAGATTTTTTTTATTAACTGAAAACCAAGGACTTATTTTTTAGCTTCTAATATTTACATTTCTAATATTACTCTCCTTTTCTAAAACCAGTTCACCAATTTTCATTTATTTTTCAATAAACTGTAGTTTGTAGGATAAAAAATATGTTAACACACCAATTTAGTAGTGTTTAATTCTTATATGAAAATATTTCTGCACAGCCCAACCACCACAACAGAAAAACATGGAAACCTGAACCTCAGCTATTCCTATCTCAAAACACCTGTACTGCCAACCAGAGAAACCAAACACCAAACCTCACCTTTATGTGACATCAATACCAACACCTGTATAACACTGACAATACATGTGACACCTGACAGGAAATTGACTGTCACCGGCATGTCAGTGACGCTATAACTAGCTAGTTAGACACAATATTTGACAAGTATCATGACATTATAACATATTATTGTAGCCTCAGACAATCTCTTCAATTATACCTGTACCTTAACAGTTATCTTTTATTGTCTGTATATTGTGATTTCTATATAAGTCATAGTGTTACTAAACGACGAGTCGTATTTTTTACTTTCAAACGCTAATATTTATGGATACAAGGGGATTTGAAGATTTAAATTTTGAAGGAAAGTTGGGAACATTATTACTGATAAGTTTAGATAAAAATTCCAGGTTCTGAAAGTTCTTTGGTCGAAACAGTTAGTGAACATTCCCCTTTAAAGATATATTATTGTAGTCTAAATTACATATTTTGATTTGTCCTGATCTCATGAAGGTGTACACTCATATCAACTTCGGCACTCCACTAGCGTAGTAGTTAACCTCGTATAATATACAGATATTGTTATATTGAATAAATTATAGTTCAACCAATCACAATCATTCATCAGAGAATGTTGTGGTAAAATCAACCAATCAAAATAAATCTCAGAATAAAAGTTGTCTTTTCTTGCCTATTTACCAGGCAAGATGGTCGCCTATCATGGCCGAGTTAAACTATTTTCTCAAACATAATGACAAATGTTGAGTCGAATGGATGGTGTAAAGTTACCATGTCCAATCTAGGAGTTCATTGAACGACATGTATACGGCCTGTATCAGAGTATGTTATTATAATATCAGAACTATATTTTGACAGGTGACTGAAATGAAACGAGTTCATGATTATTATGCAAATGAAGTCAAAATATATGACATATTTTTTCTAAATTATACACAAAATACTTTTCCATCCAAATTCAACTCAAATTTTAATTGAAATACTTCAAGCTTCTTAAGAGATGTGTTGAAATATTATTCAAATACAAACTGATATTTAATTTTATTCAAATTTGATTGATCAGTTTTGGGACGAAAATAAAAATATTTCATCAACTTTGACATGACTTCTGCCCAGACCTCAACCAATCATGGGCTGATATTTTATAAATGTTGGTTCGTTAATAATGTTGATAGAACGCTGTCTACAGATTGACAACGAAATAATATCAAAACTTTTTAAATTTCTAATGAAATTTGAGATTTATTTCAATTATTTTGAAATTTCTGTGGGAATTAATGACATTTTTTATTCAAATTTTTAAACTTAAAAAAGAATTTTGTCATTTTCAAATGAAGAGCGTTAAAATTAACAAATATAATGTAAATGTATCCAGATACAAGACATCTTTTAAGAGAAAAAACCCAATGAAGATTACAACTTTTTGTTAAATTACCTTCAAAGCATGCAGTAAGCAATGAAGGAAATTTTGACATTAGTGTGGCATTAAACTAATATTTTGTTCAACTGTAAATGGATCTTTAACTTGCACAGCTTGATGCATATGAGACCTTGATTTGCTGTCACAAAAATTGAATAAACAAAAATTGATAAAAATCTAAAATATACTGTGATATCTGATATTATTTGGTATACAGTATAACACGAAGGGGCACCTGCTAGAATATTATTGAAATATATATTAAATAAATATATAAACATTGACTGTATAAAGTTCAATATATACATGACATATATAATACACAATACGTAATTATTATCAGATTCTAGTCAGGCAAATACTTTATTTCATCACATGTCGACTTTTAACTATAGTTTTTTTTTTTTAAGTTTTCACAATAACGTTCAGTTTTAAATCTGCTTTTAGACTTTTATATAAATATTTCAAAAAATCACAGTATAGCACTCAAAAGGGTTTTCAACATTTTTTAACTAACTATGCTCCCACTGACTGGAACATATATATGAAAATCCAGAACCCTGTCAATAAAATCTAATAATGTTTTTCTTACCTGTTAATGTTAGATTATATTTCATATATTCACTTTATAAATTCATCTTCTTATAGTCCTGAAATACATGTATACAACAATAATTTATCAATATTGGGAATTTCAGAACAACAAGCAACCATATATAATAGCCATTTTAGCACAACCAGGTAGGATGCACAAGCAATGCACAACCTCTCAATTCAATTTAAAGATATATATAAAGTTGAATCATTATGTTCATAAAATGCATTCAATATATGCCATGTTTTTAATTTATATAAGATATTATCAGTTTTAACTTCAATCACAAAATCGAGCTTTCCAAAATAAAACACTCTATTCCATAATAGTCTGGCCTCAATATTTTCCCCAAAATAAAACAATTTAGTCCATACTATGGGTCTAGTCACTTTAAGTCCTGTCTGATTCCCGACTAATCCCAGTTCGATATTCCAATTTACATAATCATCGCAGACATAGACAGAATAATCTCCCCTTGATTCTTAAAATCAACAAACAATTGCGTCCAATCAGCAATCGGAATATGTTCTATTATATACCATCACTAATAATAGTTTAGAATTGTTGTTAGTCCACTAGACAGCCTTTTATAGTACAACAAAATGGTGGAGAAAAAGGGGAGAGGGCATGGGGAGGTAGCAGATGGTGTGAGGGGTAGGCATTGGTAGGCAAATGCTTAAATTTTGGCTTCCAACTGCATCACATGAGATTGTTAATAATAATAAAAATCCGTACAAGCAAAACAATTCCGTTAATATAAAATCTCGTCCAGAGCATGACAAAATCGGGTGCAATAATTATATAGTAGTGGACTTCCCATATGAGAAGTACCATCAGGTGTTTTGAAAAGAGTAAGCATGGTCTACTTCATGCGCGACACCCGCCACTACTATAAAGAGTATTAATAAGAATAGTGAAATGAAATGTTTGTAAAAACTGAAGATATCATCTCCTATGTTGAAAGATAAGTAATAAATATAGATAATATAGATATAAAATATTATAAAATAAATAGAGATTAAAGTGTCAAGTATGACAATGTTTTATCTAGAAACTATATCAGACTATTTTATCTCTAGATTATCTTGATATTTTATAAACTTTAATCAAATATTGTTACAATACCACTAGTCATAAATCATACAGGGGGACACTAAACTTTACACTTAACCTTTTTTAACTTTAAGGAAAGAAAATCAAATTACAGTAACACGAAACGGGCTATATGGCTCCAGAACACAATTTAAAGAAAGATGGGGGAGGGGGTTAGTTGATATCATCAATTTAAACCATGCTACATAACAGACTGGTTGAATTTTCACAGCGAATGGTGTGGTCGAGTCGATCTTAGCAAACTACGCCTAGTGTGTCCAATGCGAAGACATTCTTATGAGCTTTCCTCAAAGTCAATTCACAGTTATTATTGCATATATTCTCTCTGTGTGTCAAGTGTCAATTTATCCAAACAACTTGGTGACAATAAAAGTTGAATACGTAAGCGTTTTGATAAAATGGTTGGAAAAATCACTTGGTATCATGAATATTAATTACCTTGTCCTTGGTCATAAATGTGAAGTTTACCTGCTAGAGGAAAACTTTGTAGAACAGTACAAGATTTTGGTCACATATTCCTTCAACTGATATATAACACATTAATCAATGTCTTGTATCAACCTGTATTTAGTTCTCAGTGTAAAACTATTTTCCAATAAAACTCCAGTCGGTAAATATTATCAATTTCCTTTCAACCTACCGATAATTTCAACATTACGCCTTCATTTTTACTCGGACATTACCAACTTAATTACAGTTTACGTCTTTGCTGGTTATCAGCAAACCTTGGACAAAACGGAATTAATACCTTAACTCCGTGGTTCTCACCGATTTTTCTCCGCGACCCCATTTCCACCATCGAGCGTCTTGTTGCGACCCCATGCCAAACCCTTTTAGTCACAAAGCAACAATTTACCTATAATTTAATCTAAAAATGTACCTATATATTAGTACCATTAATAAAGTATTATGCCAGCATCATTATCTGTGTAATGAAAGTCTGGAAACTTCGGAATTTATTATGAAATTCCTTGCTTATTATGAAATTCCTTGCACTATGCGCTCATAGCGAGGTTCGTACGTGGTAAGAGAACATCAAACAGTCACACGAATGATTGTCCGTAATACGGGACCGATACTTTGTTTTTGTCTGTACCATGTTTGAGAATCCAGCTTCGCACACGTAGATTGTGCCGAACCGTACAGGAGTTATCATAGACAATAGTTTTCATAGAAAACAAAATAAAAAATCTTGGTAGATAGTATATAGCCACTGATTCAAGGCAGTGCTAGGGAATAATAGATTGAAAAAGAAAAACAATCAGGAAATTGACCCCGCAACCCCAGCGACCCCAAGTCGGTCCCGCGACCCCACCATTTCGTCTCTGCGACCCCACTTGGGGTCGCGACCCCGCATTTGAGAACCACGGCCTTAACTCATGGACAATCATTTACATGTATATAGGACTTCTTTCAGAGGCTTATAAAAGGAGTCCTGTGCTCAAACATGTACAGAAAATATAACCTAATCAACAGCCCTGTACATATAAGATCAAAATACCATAACATATACGCACGTATAAAAAAAGTTCAAAACCCTAAATATTACCCCATAGTTTCAACCATCAGAGTCATTCATTGCATACATTCATACATAAGTTATTACACAATTACTCCAAAATACTGCAACAAGTTATACGTACAAATAAAAAATGTTCCACTCTAAATATTAAAATCAACCATTACGCCCTCGCCTCAAACATCACCCAGTTGACCCAGTCATTAACGGCGTAATTTCATTTAACAAAATAGATTCTCCAACACATTTTACAGAATCCAATTAACCAACCTCCACATAACACAGTTTCTAGTAATATTGTACGTCGTTTTTACATTCATCGTAATTCCCTCGGCCATTTCATCTCGTTATCCTCTAATCTACCATTATTTACCCAATATTCTGGTATTTACCTCTAATTGGCTATTAGAAAAACACTCAACCAATCATAGTGTAGGAGGAACAAATGATTTCAAAGATCAATATAGAGTTACAGGAGAAATTTAGCTTCCAGGAAGAAAACTTGGAATTGGAACTTCTCTCAAACTAGGAAGTTTACATATTAAAGTTCAGACATCAGTTCTTGAGTTCCATATCATATTGTAAAGGTTGAACTTAGATTTTTATGTCAAATTCTTTTTGCTATGAAATAGTGGCATTTCTAAGAAATGAAATGGTATTTTACGTCCCACTTTTCTGCACCTATTGGGCTAATGAGGACAAAGGCATTTCTAAGGGGCTCTATCAACACTCCTTTCCACTTTAATTTGACATAATAAGTAAAGAAAAGCTTGTGATCTCTCCTTGACAATTCTGCCCTTATGGGCCAAATTGGTCACAAAATGGCATCAAGTCTTTGAATTTACTCTGCATTACAGGCGACGCTTGTCCAATCTACTTTGGTACTCTAGCGTAAATTCACTACTGTAATACAATCTGGAATATACCCAAGGCCCCTGAAGGAAATAGTTGATGTTTTTGATGCCAATCAGAAAGAAACATTAATAAATTAATTCTGGGAATGAAAATTGACGGAAGTTGACCCCTGCTGATACTCGACGACCTTTTAACAAATTAACCAATCAGAATCTAAATTCCCTCGGGCACTCGTCAGAAATATTGTATTGTTTAACATTTATACAAAATATATTCTGATTGTCACTTGGCTCTACATTTTATTAATTACGAAACATTTCAACAGAGAATTAGATTTTTTTAGTACCAGAACTGGATTTTTTGTTGATAAATTTAACATTAAGATATGATATTTTTTAACGCTCTAATTTAATAGAAACCTCATTAGTAGAACACTACAACTAACATATTAAGTTAACAATGGTATTTTTATATCGCTCTACCATCTTTGGTACTAAGTTAAATCATTTTTAAAGTTGTAATTTAATAGAAAGCTCATTAGTAGGAGACAGACATCTTTAAAATGAAAATAATGACGTTGTTTTAGAAGATTATTTAAGTTGTAGACAGAATAAATCAAAAAGAAGATGTTTTAAAGATATTTTAAATGTTCGACACAGAATTGGTAATGACTGATTAACAACGTCATTTACGCGTCTAACGAAAAAAATGACCAAATGTCTAGGGACAAAGATTCTTGTCCTACTTTTCCGAACTTTACATGTTGTCGTTATTAAGATGATTCCTCCAAAGTTAAATTAATTAAAAACTTTATGCATCTAACGAAGAAAAAAATTATGAAATGTCTAGGGACAAAGATTCTTGTCCTACTTTTCCGAACTTTACTACATTGTCGTTAATCTTAAGAAAATTCTTCTAAAAGTTTAATGAATTAAGAATTTTCAGAAATTAATTACATTATCCTATAGAAAATACCTAAGTTAATTTTATGAATTAAGAAATTCTTCGTTTTGTAATTGATAAATAATTAAAGAAAGTAATAATTTCTATTCATTCGACTCAGTCAACCTGATATTGTTATGTTTACTACGAACGACTGACTTCCGTTGACAAATCTTTGACTTCAAATGATTTCAACCTGCTGAACTTGTCCTTACAATCAAATATCAAACAGAATATGAAATGAAATAGAGTTACACGTCCTAGAGTTGCACCAAAAAAGTCAAATGGCATGAAGGGAATTTTTTACCAGGACAGCAGCATTTTCTTTATAGACATAGAGCATAGACATAGGGGCCCACAACTCAACGGGAGGGCAGATGTCCGCCCTCCTACCTGCATCACTATCAGAGGAAAGCAGATCTTTTGATTTATTGAGGTTGAGCTGCAAACAGTGGTGGGAGGAAAACTTGTTCCTGACTATCCTTTCTCAAGTGCCCCTCTACAAAAAAGATAACCAAAAGGGAATTTGAAACTGACTGAAAAAAGCTTGCACTGATAATATATTATATGAATATAAAGAGTTGTTGAGTGCACTCATTAATATGCAGAAGTATTCCCTCCCCACAGAATCTAGAGAGAACTCATTACCGGTACTCAACTTGTATTTTAATGTAGAACTACGTCCCTACCCACAAAATCATTTACCAAGTGGCCCTTTACAACCTAAAACAAACCAGAAGAGAGTTTTAACTGACTATAATATGAATAGAAAGTACTTAATAACTTATATTTTAATATCTAGAACTTGTCTCATTGGAATAACACAGACAATAAAAATATTATTCCTATCAACCTGGCATCACAATGTCTGGAATTTCTCTAGAACCAGATTTTATAGTCTGTTATATCCCTAGGGATCAGGTTTAAAGGAGATGTTAGGTGTGCTTATATTTTAGTATATTATATCACTAGGGGCAGGTTTAAAGGAGATGTATGGTGTGTTTTTATTTTTGTATATTTAATCCCTAGGGATCAAGTTTAAAGGAGTTGTTGGATATGTTTTTATTTTAGTATATTATATCACTAGGGATCAAGTTTAAAAGAGATGTTAGGTGTGTTTTTATGTATTATATTTATTAATTCATGTTATTGGCTTAATGGTAACACAGACTTTCAATTGCTATTTTTCTTATTTTCACCATGTCAAACTTTTATAAACTCTGTCTAATACCTTGACATCATAAGACACTCCATCTTCACAATGTCTAGCTATTACAAACTCTGTCTTATACCTTGACATTATTAGACACCCCATCTTCACAATGTCAAGCTATTACAAACTCTGTTTAATACCTTGACATCTTTGGCATTTTTCTTTTACACCGCAACTGGAAATGCAGCAATTTGCTAAGATTGTACTGTAGTAACTCTAGTATTTCAGAAGTCAACTTTCTTGTAAATAATTCAACATTTCTGACTCATAAAGTTATACAAATGTTGAAGAAACCATTCATAAAAATAGCAAAGCAATCTTATTGTTTACTTTCAGTACAAAGTAGAAATCATTCTTTAGTAAGAAATTCTTTAAACCCCAGTGGAGCATTTGAACCACAACAAATCTAACTATGCTTACAATTGATTTAAACTCAAGGGAAACATAAAACAATACAAAAATCTTAAGTTTTTTTTTAGGAATCTCAAGGTTCAAAGCCCAAGAGAGGGGCTCCAGAGTTCTAATTGAACAGAACGATGCATTCAAATGATTTAAACCCTAGGGAAACATCAAATAATTTTCAACCCCCAAGAGAGGAGTGCTGGAGTTTATCAATTGAAAGATTCTTTTTACAAATGGTTGATTTCTGGTTTTGTTTTTGTGACTAGATCGACAATTTGACTTAGTGTAAGGAATTGTTTTGAGTTCTGATGACACAAATCTTTGTGAAAGAAAAGTGACTAGTTTATAAATAATTTTCTTATAAAATCAATCCTCCCTTTATGAATTTAAATCCAAAAAAGCAAAACCATTCTGAAGCAATATACCAATTTTTTCCTGAGTAAATTAGCATAAAAATAATAGTTTGACATTACTTAAAATAAAAATTGAGAAGATGTTTTGTCAGAGTTTCAGACTATAAAACAATAAAACCCACAATGATGTATTACCATGGTGAAATCATTCTGTGTTTTTTATTTGTTTAAAGACGTTTTACTCTAAATGATGTATAATCGCGTTGATGTATTTTCTCGTATGCTGAATGAAAAGTCAGGGAAAAACAGTTGTTCAAATCACTTTGTAATTTTTATAGGTTTTCTGGGGAAAAGATATTTTTTCTAACAGGAATGGCAGTTTTTTGATAAAAATTTTACAAATTCTATTTGCGTCCCCATCCAAGCCTCCTAAAAAAAAGCTACCGTTGAACGAAAAGCAAAGCAAATTGCACAATGGCGGGTGTAGATGTTCTGTATATGAAACTTTTATTACGTAAGATAACAAAAATTTCCCAAGACAAAATAGATTGATTTTTTGCTAACTGTTAAAATATTCAGGACAATGCTTAAAACAGTGGACTTAAATTAGAATTAACACAAATAGAATTCAATTATACCATTTAAACATTTTATCCCAAATTTCCTGTGAATTTTCATTAGTTCAACACTTCATTAAAACAAAATTTAGAATTTACACACAATAATCTGATGTAAGATCGTGTCTAAATTCTGAAAACTTCTCAAATTTCCGACAAAATTGATTAAAGCGTCTTCTTGTATATTCCATTCAAATAACGTCCGGAGTATAATCGAGTTGCCGTAAAGATGAACAGCGTTTGATTGGTCGTGAAGTATTGTTGGAGCATGCTCAGTGACTGTTATATCAACAACGATCTATTTATCTCCATGATTAGCCACGTAAACTATGAAATAACCAATCTTCCATCCTCGTAAAAAATTGTTTGAGATTTGTATTAAGAAATAGTAAATTAAATGTGAGTTTGGTAAAAGAAAACTATTAGAAATGTTAAATAACAAATGATTAGGGTTGGATGTCTGTCGGCTACATTTTGAATATCTTGAATATCTTGAATATCTAGAATGGGGTGGGGACAGGGGGAATAACTAATTGACAGAATATAAAGGGTTATCAAAAAGATTAAAGAGATTGTAAAAAAGTTTTCTAAACTTTGTATGTGTATCAGGAACATTGATAGCATCAATTTACATCATTCTAATTTCCATTCCAACATCTGTAGCTCATTTGTATTGGGTATTATAGAAGATACTCTTTTATAGAAGCACTGGCCGAGGTCACAAGATTGTGTGTAAGACTCACCATAACTTCAGACTAAAGCAGCTTGCTACTGAAACATGTGGATCATTTAAATCTTGTCCCGTAGGTCATTTAAAATTTCTAGATTCAGAGCCATTATTATTAAATATTAGAAGACTTGTTATAACATGTTAAAAATCTTAATACAGTAAACCTATTATATCACTGAATAGAGCTTATTAACCTAGAAAACTTGATTCAATATCAGGCTTGAAAATTCTTTCATTATTTTTTCTAATGAGTAGAGACTTCAAACTTATAGTTCAATATAAAATTATATTCTTGTTGTAATACAACAAGATTTTTACCTTCTATTTACATCTCTTCTTCAAATAGAACAGGCCTTCTTATATGGCCTTATCTGGCCCTCAGCGCCTTGAGAATTGATGACTTTCTGCCAAAATCAATCACATTACAGTGTAAATTGTGCACTAACAGTATTTACAAATGTGCTACAAATGTCATTCCAAAACTCTTGCACCAAACTATCACCTTAGATCAATGGTTCACTGTTTCCAAAATTCCTGACTTCGTCAATCCAAAACAAGATCATAAAGCAGCTATCAAGTTTCAATTTGTCACCTAAATCAAAACCGGTGAATTTTCTGCTTCAAAATCATTCACTAAAATTGTAAACTATTTCCAAAATTCCTGACTGTGTTAATCCAAAACAAGATCATAAAATGGCTAACAAGTCTAAATTTGTCACCTAAATCAAAGAGAAGCCTGAAAGATTAAAACTAGAGATTATCTGGGGTGTTATAATTAAGACAGAAGTGTTAATAGATCTCGGCTAGTTTGACAGTAATTACACCAACAGTAGAACTAATTCTTCTGTTTTTATACTCCATTAATTAACTTTTCTTAATTATCTTCTTCATTAAAATTACATCTTTATTCTCTCATCAAGGTCACCTCGCGTTATAAAAACATTGAGGGGTTGAATTTAATTTTACTGATTTTGCCGATGAAGTTGTGTCATTTCTCGTTGTAAAAACATTGAGGGGGTGAAATCTAATTTCATTGAGAGCACTGATCATTTTTAGTTAAATTAAATTTGATTAAATTTTGCCAATGAAGTTGTGTCACCTGTCATTGTAAAAAATTGAAATTCATTTTCCTGACAGCACTGATTATTTTAATTCAAGTTTTGATTGAATTTTGTCAGTTTAGATGTCTCATAAACAGCTCCTAAAGGTAATAAATATTTTTTCAACATGATCAAGTTTTTTCCTGAAAATCAGCTGCCTTAATCTGCTAAAGGGAAAATAAAACTGAACTCAATCAGTGACAAAGTAACTCTCTTATTGTGCCATGTAAAAAAGAGTTTTATTGTAAAGTAATTGATAGAGTGGTCAATGTTTTTAAATTTCAATTTGGAGACTCCACATAGTAAATAATAAATCAATAAGGAACTCTGTCACCAGTAAATCAATAATTTTGTTATTGTCCCATGTAAAAAAGGTTTTTAAATTTTATTTTGGAGACTCCACATAGTAAAAAATAAATCAATAAGGAACACTGTCATCAGTAATTTAGTTATTGTGCCATGTAAAATATAATAACCATTGTGCCAGTAATTGATAATATTGTACCTGAATAGAAGATGTTCTAATTCACTTTCCTATCCTTTTATCTTTTAGAACGATATTTCTCACAATTCACTTTCTACAAATTACAATTTTCACTTCAATACAATACAGGCCTACTTTTTATCCATTTTCATTTTTTTCTTGAATTTTTACAATTCCATTACAATTTTCACTCAATATAAAATGTTCTTTTTTCACTTTACAATTTTTTACTATCATATTTGTCAAGTTTGAATTCATTTTTCGTCAACATTTCTACTTTATTTTTTTATCAATTCGCGAAATGTTTTTCCAAAGTGCTCAAAGTTTTTTGCCTGTTATTTTGTAATATAAGAAGCGAGTGATATTAGTAAATGAGTGAATGATATCTATATATTTATAAATCTTTCTTTCATTCATTCACAATTCAAAAAGGTGCAAAATTATTCACCCCTTATAGAAAAGTCACGACAAAGTTTTATAAAGATAGAAATAGTGATTGAGTCGTTTTATAGAAATCGGAGAATGAATAAAAATATAAAATGTTGTATTGAAAGTGGGGAATACGGATACACGACTGATCACACATTGATAATGGCCCACTATCATATCATGTTTAGCATGTTTATCATTGAAATTTTGATACTAAGTTATACATTGTTGACAAAATGGAGTTTTACATCCTAATTTTCTGCACCTGATAGAGCTAATGACCAAGGTAAACCCTATGCAGTGTGCAATGAGGGAAATTCTATTTAGTCTACAGTTACACACTCTGTTCTGATCTGAAGAGAGATTTGTATCTAAAACTTTTGGTCGCTTACCTTTCAAGAGAATCCAGTTTCGAAAAAAGTTATGACATTTCCAAGCAATGATACTTATTAAAGGTTTAAGGCACAATACCCAGTTAATACGAAGAGAGATCACTGATATCCCTGTAAAATAATGATATATCTAGGTATGAAGACCTATATGTAGTTGATATCCAGTATTTTAGTAATAATAATATTAATGTTTAGAAGAGAAGTGTAAACGTTGTGCATCGTTAGGTAATAATAAAGCTATAGTTGTATTAACACTATAATTATATTATTATATTACCATTTACATCGACCTATATAACACTATACACTCCAAAATATATTCTTAAAGGTACATGACCATTTACATTGACCTATATAACACTATACACTCCAAAATATATTCTTAAAGGTACATGACCATTTACACTGACCTATATAACGCTATACACTCCAAAATATATTCTTAAAGGTACATGACCATTTACATTGACCTATATAACACTATACACTCCAAAATATATTCTTAAAGGTACATGACCATTTACATTGACCTATATAACACTATACACTCCAAAATATATTTAAAGGTGCATGACCATTTACCTTATTAGGAGTTGATAAAGTGAAGAATTAAAGCTGTAGTACCATATACACATTTAATATTGACAATTTTTAACTAAGTTTATATCCTGGATTCCCAAACATTTGACTACTTTGAGGTTAGAAAACTTCTGTCTTAAATTATTGAAAATTTTTGACCTAAAATCTAAAGAAATATGTACCTTACATTATTTGTGATTTGCCACAGACTTTAACTTTAAACTCTCCAATGTTATTTAGACTTCTAAAAAAAAAATCACGTAGTTCTCAAATTTCTAACACCTAAATTCATAAAAAAAATAAAATTCACAAAACATTTCAACAGTTTTACTTCAATTAACACCCTATTCTACCAGTTTTAGGTTAAAAAAAACGGGGAAATGATTTTAGAATTATGTTTTCATAGAGTTTATTTAAAAAACATGTGAGGCTTGAGTTACTCTGAGTTAATTTTAACTTTAGAAAGTTTTATTTTAAAGATCTTAATAGTGGATAAAAAGACAGTTGGTTGACTCACAAAAGCACTGGTCAAGGTATCAGAAAGATTCTTCTAGCAGCATATTAATCCAGAAAATGAGAAATATAAGCCGTAATCTTTGCAATTGTTGCAAGGTTCACTTTCAATTCACTCTTTATATTGTAATATTTTGGGCGACAGGGAGGGGGACCTAGTTGACTACCTAAATTTTGGTATCCAATATATACCTCCAGCCCCACTTGTGTCCCTTAATATTGGTTTGTATGCCCCTGTCATGACAATAATAGCCCCTAACACAGGTGTCCATTCAGTTCTTCAGTTCAAACATTAGTTTCTTCTTATTCTTAACAATCATTTAGCCTCTTTTTTATGCTCCAAGACGGTCTCTAAACCTCTAAAATATTGGTTTTTATGCCCCTATCAAAGAGTTCAACAATCATTATAGCCCCTAGACCGGAACATCCTGTCCCTCAATTAGTGAATTTGAGGGACAGGAGACCAAGCTTGATTATATCTTGAAATCGCGCAACCAATTTGGTTGCGTTGAAATATTCTTCTTCCTGAAAGTTTTTTCTCTAAAAACTGGCAAATTTCTTTTATGTTATGATGTCAGCTTGATAACAACTATTTTTTCGACAAAATAAAACAATAATTGTTGTCTCTAATTTCAGTTAAAATAGACTATTTGAGTCAAATTGTCGGTCTACTAAATGGCTCTCTGTCTGAATATTTTAACTGAGATTAGGGCCTAGAGACAACAATTATTGTTTTATTTTGTCGGAAAAATGGTTGTTATCAAGCTGACATCATAACATAAAAGAAATTTGCCAGTTTTTATTTTGTCGGAAAAATGGTTGTTATCAAGCTGACATCATAACATAAAAGAAATTTGCCAGTTTTTAGAGAAAAAACTTTCAGGAAGAAGAATATTTCAACGCAACCAAATTGGTTGCGCGATTTCAAGATATAATCAAGCTTGGTCTCCTGTCCCTCAAATTCACTAATTGAGGGACAGGATGTTCCGGTCTATATAGCCCCTAACCCAGGTGTGGGGTGATTATTTTCTACTGATGTATATTATATGTTAATATATTTCTATATTTTTATAGTCTAGTAACCTAACAAACGTTGTTTGATCACGGTATACTGAAAGGACCTAGTCGTATACTGAAAGGACCTTGTCGTATTACTAGCTATTAAATATAACTTGGAATATATTACATCTTTATAACTCTCGTATAACTTAGAATGGGACTTATTAAATATTACTTACACCCAACCCTTGGTTTATAGTCAATAGTATTTTAAAACCAGGGTTTAGCCTTGAGTTGGTAGTAAATAACAAGATTCAAGCTATTTTACAACATGATTTGACCCTTTTTTGTGAAAAGTGTTTTTTAACTAGGGTTTGGTAGTAAATAACATGTTTTAACCTTTTTTTTGACAAGTAGGATCATAATCAACTGAATAATACAGATTAAATTATAACCGATTTTTGATATGCTTTATATTGGATGGATACCGGCTAGTTTAAAAAAAGATATATTTTTTGTAAATTTCAAGTACACGTTGTAAAAGAATATTAAAGCCAATTAATATATTTGTATTCAACAATGTAATAAATTAATACTAAGGAAACACTTAATACTAAAATCAAATATGATTCAATTCTATTTAGGATTAAGGAAGGTCAAAATATAAAGCCACAATCCTAACAATTGAATTGTAACCTGCCACAAAAATCTCAACAATGACAGTTAGCCCATCCTGGAATTATATTAAAATCACTCATACTTTCTAAAATAACAGTTTTATAAATCTCAAATAAACATTAACTTCAGCCATTCATTTTTCAATTGTCATCTGCCAATGCTTTCGAGCACATCTTAAATCCATATATACACATGTCATACATTTCTTCTTACAGTCAGACATGACTGGTGAATATAGCCCTATCACTGATAGAGAGATGATTTTAGAAATATTGGTAAAATGAGTCATGATAATAAAAGATAACTCCTGCCGAGTGATTCTGATAGTTTTATACAACTGTATAGTGTGTAGTAATTTAGCTACCAGGTTTATTTAACGACAGACTCACTGCCATAGTGTCACGTCACGTCACGTCCCCTGGCAGTCTAAATATAGACATGATGTCATCAGGATTAGATTATTGATAATCCACCAATCAAAACAGATTAAAGGATTTAAAATATTTCGAAAAATAAATATGGTATTGAATTATAAAGTGGTTTATTGTCCCATCCAAACGACTTGACACTTTATTTATGTCAGCGTCGGTATCATCTTGACCCTTGCCAGGATTGAACCCTTAACCTTCAACTTGCCCAAAAAGAATTCAATATTAAAGGGGTGGGGGAATGTACATTCTGGTACCCGATGTAACAATCAATAACCGACCAATCAAAAGAGATTATAGTGTTAAGGTCGACCAATCAGAAGAGATTATAGTATAAAAGGTTGTACAATGTTCGACAATGTTGTACAATGTTTGTGTATTAAATACCAAGCGTATTTTACTCTCTCAGTCTGTTTATTTGGTGACAAATTAACCAACTAAATGACAAATCTATAAAACACTCAAAAATACACACTAAATCTTTAAATAGCTATTTTTAGTGGTGAATTTGATTGTCACAGTGACTTCTCACTTTTGTTTCAGTGAAATTTTTATTATGTTGAATTATGCTGCTGTTAAGCTATGTCTTACTTGCGAATATTGAAATAAGACTATATATTTTAAAATTCTATTATGCATTATTCACTTTTTAACTACACTTTTCGACTATTTTATGGGCATTTTAAACATTTTCTTCTCCGCTGAGCCAGGTTATCTCACCTTTTTTTATTGGCAAATCCTGAGCGATCAATTCTCCCTATCAACAGACTTAGCTATGTCGCAATTCATTGGCTGTCCCTTTAACTGTAATCCCTCGCTAGTCATAATAAATATCTTACAATAATAATCTCCTAATACCGGGGTTTATATCATTGTTTAGATCTTTAAATAAATATCATACATTCTTTATACGATTTCATAAATACGTATTATATTAATAACTGATAGGGAGGGTGGGGGTTTGATAGTCGACAATGGGCTCCTTGGGCTCCTTGGGCTCCTTGGCTCACAGAAGCACTGAACGTGGCATGAACAATTTGTATTGCCTTGTAATAACCCCCTAGAACTAACAATGAAGTGATGACGGTCACAATTGACTCAAAAGCTGACAAGTCAAATGGATTATTATAGAAATCCATTATGGAGTATTTTTCCCCAAACTATAAAAACATTAAGATGTAAATCTGGAGTTAAAATTCAGTGGTCAAACCTGTTGGACAAGAAACTTGATATATAATAACTGTTCTCAAACAAACATGATCCCCCGTATATATAATTACTGAGAAACTTGTCTAAGATCATAATGTAACATATCATTAAGTACAGTTGACTTAGTTTAGACTTGTTAATACAGCATTTTTCTTGACCTTTCCTCTCCCCACCCCCGCATTCTCAAATCATTATGTCACCTACATTTAGAGTTGAATAAGTTTAGACTTTCGGCAATTTTCTTGACCTTTCCTCTCCCCCACTCCCACACTCTAAAATTTATCACACTTTAGGTTAAATAGAATGGAATAAGTCCTGACTTTCAGCAATTTTTCTGATCTTTCCTACCTCACACTTTAAGATCTTACAGTTGACTTATAATATGGTAAATCAGCTTCCCACCCCCTCCCCCGCTCTCTAGGCTAATTACATCACTTACGATTAAATAGAGTTGACAGTTAAATACAGTGGAAGATGTCATGATTTTCAGTGTAATTCTTGATCTGCCCTCCTACACATCTATCTTATAACTTGTCTAGTGTAAACAGTTGACTTGTCCTCGCTAAGTATCGCTATTTCTATTCTCAACACAGTGCCATCTTTCTTTCATCAACCCAGCTGTAAATGGGTACAGATAATCCAGGAAAGATCAACGCCAAGAGGTTTAGCCAAGGACCAGCTTGTAAAAAGGATCCTCATGAACCTAAGTTGTTATCCTTGTAAAATTATAATCAAGCAAGAGGTTTGACCAAAGACCAACTGGAAGACAGTATCCTCATGAAACTAAGTTGTTATCCTTGTAAAATCATTAACAAGAGCCAAAGGTAAATGAGTATGGTACAGATAATCCAAGAAATATCAATGCCAAGAGGTCTATTCAAAGACCAACTGGGAAAAGGATCCTCATGAATCTAAGTTGTTATCTTAGTAAAATATGGATGCTATTGTAACAAAAAGAACAACATCTTACCTTGAAGCCAGAATATATCAACATGTATCCAGGTAACACCAGGTAAAATATGAAATTTGTGAAGACAAAACACAGGGAAGTGGATTTGACAGCTCAAATGCAGAATGCCCTCAGGTGTTTTTAATCTCATAAATCATTAATATTGTTAAAAGAACAAGTCACTCTATTGACAGTCGTTAAGTCATGATAAAGAATGTCCTTTGTAAACAAAATAATAACTTCACCCCACTACTCGAGGGGACAGGGGTGTGGCAAATTATTTGAGGGGATGCAAACCCATGGCACGAAATTGACAAATTGTCACTGTCAAATATGCTTCATATATAGTTCAGCTTCACAAAAGCATAGGTCAAGACATAAAATTTACCATTCAGAAACCTTAATAATGTATTGACAGTACCTAACCATTATGATAGAAAAGTCATTCTAAACATTTAACCCCTATTCCCTATTTTTATGATACTAAGCTTCTATCAAAAACAACTCAATGTAAAGTTTTATATAAGTAGGGCAAGGTCTTTATAAGTTATATTTTAAACATTAAATACACAAGTAAATATTCAAATTATACTGGGAGTTGGGAGTTTATTGTTGGTAAAATATCTGAATAGAATCGTGTTCACGTTTGACTTGGTTAAATACAGTTAGAATGATTGTACTGACTGAATAACAGAAAGACTTGATACGATCTTATACATATCTTATATCTTATAATAAACATTTCATTATCCCTTTTAAACTAAAATGGGGGACTATTTAGGAAAAGTTGATCTTTTAAGATATAATTTCAAAATAATCCACTACTTCTGTATGGTTAACATCAAGATTTGAAAACATTTTGGATCTTACAAGAATGCCATTTGAAGAATTGAATCCCATGTGTTTCTATAGAAGTTAAGACTGTGTTTTGAAAGCAAAACCAATCTTTGTAGGGTGTCATTACAAGCAATTTAGTCCTGTGTGACCATAAGGTGTGTATTAACTAGGCTCTAGAGTGGGGTTTATAGAGTTGTCACCTAGCCATGTGACTTCACCTATTAAATATCAAACATCAAATTTCTTTAATGCCAATATGCCATATAAGGAATTAAAGACCATGTGTATCCATTTAATGTTGGCAACCAATTTAGGTATCAGGGTGTTAATTGTGCTTCGAGGTTATAGTGTTGTCACCTAACCATGTGACTTGACTTGTTAAACATCAAACATGAAGTTTTGAGTATAAATTTCCAGTCTTACCTTGCGTTAACTAGCTATCAGTATTTAGTAATAATCCAATAAGTTACGTTACTACAATGTTGTAGAATGTATTACACTATGACACAATGTAATAAGTTGTTATACACAGTTGACCTATCCACTGTCCACTGTCAAACACCAAGCACCTGCTGTTACAGACTGTTTATACTGAAAACTACCCTTCCTTCGTTATTGGTCAACACAAAACATACTGACATTTCACTTGTACAGTAGTCAGGGTACGTTTCATAATAACTTTATAGACTGGAGTCGGGGTACGTTTCAAAATAACTATAAGTTTAATAGTATAGGGGAGAGAATGATTCGCCAAGCTCACCGGTTGAGAGAGGGGATTTACGTCAAATTTGACTGAATATACAGAAATGTAGGTGGATTTATTTTAGTCTTAGTCAATGGAAATTTAAAATGAATATTTAAATATTAGGACTGGATTTATAAGAGATATTGAAAAGGCTGGATGACATTTCTTACCAATGTTAGACCATATCGTCCAGTCTATTCCAAAGCTCGGTATTAATAAAGTACATTACGTTAGGTTCACTTCACTCTATAATTACCTTCTCGGACACGGTAATTATCTCCCTTTTACGCCTCATTTAGTCAGCTGTTTTCTCATTGGGTAATGAAGTGACTAATGGATTAGGAAGCTGTTTTCTGATTGGTTAATGAAGTAACTTCGTAAACTGTTGACTCATTGGATAATAAAGTAACTAATGGCTTAAGTAAGCTATTTAATGATTGGATAATTTAAGAACTGTGACTAATAAACTAACTAAACTGTTTACTGATTGGATAATATAATTACCATAACTAAGCTATTTTGTCATTGGTAAAAGATGTAACTAATGAAGTTAGTAAGCTCCTTTCTGATTGGTTAATGAACCTAGTAAGCTGTTTTCTTATTGGATAATAAAGTAACGAAAGAATAACTGTACCTGTTTGTAATTGGCTAATCCTTTCCAATGATTTATTCATTAATTTACATTTTCAACCGTGAAATTCTTCGATTACGTTCTAATCCTTATCTCATCTGCAAATATAAGAGTTCAAAGGTTAAGGTCAAAGGTTGTGGTCAAAGGTTAACCCCTAGAATTAAATACTCAAGCTGAGTTTAAAGAGGGGTTTAAAGGGATAAATGGATATAATATTTTAATGGGATAATAAGATTTTAAATGATTTTATTCTTTATTAAAGATCAACAATATGAATTTTAAACCCTTAATATAATCCTTAAAAACTTTAAAATAATCCAAAACCCTTAAAATGATCCCCGATATCCTAGAGTTATTTCAAAAATTCAGAAAATTATGCCTCAGGCCTTTAAAGCTATTAAATTGTCTGATAAAGTCAATTAAAAAGTCATCAAACAGTTGAAATAGAGATCAGAAAAGATAAAACAATTATTCTTGGATGATTGAGAGTCAGTTGACATAGGAAGGGCATGCCCCTAGCGCCACTGGACCCTCAGGCAGTGCCTAGTGATACAACCCCTCAGTTTTCCCAAGGATACTCACAGACTTTTTAACATGGAATAATTGCAAAGCCAGCAAGGCCTCTCTGATACACAATTAAAATTTTAACAAGGGAAAAAGATATCAAAGTGGATAGATGAAGTAAAATTGACAAAATTCTGTTTTAACTGATTAATTTGATTACTTATTTAATTACCACGTACATGTTAAACAATTAATATTTTACACCGTGTTTTTACCGTGATCTCTGGGTTATTGTTCCTTGGAATATAGACCCTTTTCACGTTCACGTTATAAAAGCAAAATGGAGTGGAATTTTCAGTTTGGAATCATGCTCAATTGTATATTTTTTATGTCTACTTATTTAGGTCTTTTGTTTAATTTTAATAAAGTTTTATGGCTAAATGGATTGGTGTTTTATTGTTCACTAATTTTGGAATTTAATGTTTGAAAATAAGATAAATTGTATCATTTTTAGGGATGATGTTCTATATACGTGCTGTATTTTGAATCCTTAAAATAAAACATAGATATTCCTAGATATTTTCATGGCTTAAATTTTGAACATAACATTCAGTCTTCAGAAAAAATAATCTAAAACCAAAATAATTTTAATCTTCTTATCGAAATTTCAACATTTTCTTTTCTTCTTCATTTCATAAAAAGACATTTTTTTTTCAATTTTTAAGAAGAAATTTAGTCTGAAAAGTCTTTTCAGTTGTTCAAATCTTTTCTATTTTTATCAAAAAATGTGTCTGAATGATCTCTTTTAGGTGGAATCTTTTGTAATATTTTAATACTTTGTTTTATATGTTCTATTGTTAAAACAATGCCTAGCTTATTTCGACATATTTATCACAAAAAGAGAAAATAAGAATTATATAAAAAATCTATAATAAAACAGAATTCTGAATATTTGATGAAGTTTGCTTGATGTTTTTCTGCAAACAGACATCTTTAAAAAAAATCTCCATAGGTAAAATATAAGTCTAGATTTCCGGCAACCATGTTTAGGTAAAAAATGTTTGAATATCAAATATATTCTTGATCAAGGGTCAATTATCATCTGACTCACCAACCTTTGTTAAATCACCTAGACCTAAATATAATAAATGACCAATCCTAGTGAAATATAGGTCCAAGTTTCCGGTAGTCATGTCTTGGGTGGGAAATATTGAAATGATTTGACAAGGATCAGGAAATAAGATTATCGATTTCTATACTGATCACTGATTGAATACAATGATTACTTGAGATATATAGGTCTTCAGAGAGTTCCACAAATACCCAATTAACACAATTAAACAATTCCATATTTAACAAATCTTCTCTGCAGTGTGCAATGAGGGAAATAAGATTGTTGATTCTGTTCTGACCACTGAGTGAATACAATGATTACTTGAGATATATAGTTCTTCAGAGAGTTCCACAAATACCTAAAAAACACAATTAAACAATTCCATAGCCATTCTCTACAGTGTGCAATGAGGGAAATTCTGACACAATCGCAGCAATAACATCTTTTTTGACAATATTAAACTATTTTCTATCCAGTTAAACATTCATAGTAGTAGAGGACCTTGGTTTTATTGAACAACTAGGATCTTTTTCCATGACATCCCCTCAGAACTGCAGCACAAACTTCAGTGTACAAAAAAATAGGGATCAAAATTCACAGGATTTAACAAAACATTTTCCATAAGTGGAGAAAAATAAAGAGAAATGTGACAGTACAGTAAATAAAAACATGAGAGAGAGAGAGTGAGAGTTGTAATGATTTAACACGATGATGTTATCTGGACTAGATCCGGCCAGGTGTTTTACTATAACTATTAGTCGTTTAGTTTCTGACCAGGTGACAGGTACAGGTAAAATACAGGTAGGACCTGACTGAATACATCAACAATTTTACTATGTACCTAGGTTCTCAATACTTTAAAATGTTTTTAGATGTGACCAGAAGAGCAGTCATAATGTTTAGAATTAAACTTGGTAAATAAAGAAATGCAAATGATGATGCAAATACTAGATAGATATAGCATACAATGAACCCCAGTCCCCCATACTATCAAAAATTCTGACCATCCCTAATGAGTGCTGAATAAATTCCTAACATAATATGACAATATTAACTTACAAATTAACTGACCAGGGTCACCCCAACTTCCCCAACCTCCATCCCTCCCCCTTCCAAAAGTTTTCCCTGTCCATCCCTAATTAGTTTTGAATTAATTCCTAATATATTCACACTATCCCCTTACTTCATGACCTTTCTAGAATAACTAGGGTCGTCTAAAGGTAAGAACTTGGACTTGAATTTCAACAAACATGACCCCTAATTTATTCTACACCTGACCCCTGACCCCTGACCCCTGACCTTTACAACTCAATAAATGTTACTTTAATACCAAGATGTTTGACTGGACTAATGATAGCCTTGTAAAATGAGATTTTGAGAGCTAATTTTCTCTCGAAAAATTGGAGATCGTGTAAAACAAAATGTGGACAAATGTACCAAGAATGAAATGAAATAGGGTCCATGTTTTCTTAACCTTATTAATCTGATGAAGACGAGCAATGCCATGCAGTGTGAAATGAGGGAAATTATGCCAGGACAGCAGCATTAGCTTCTCTTATTTTCACTCACCTGTCGAGGAATCTTTAACGTACACAGCCTTGTAGTAAGCAATAGAGTAAATTCTAATAAAGAATGGTACTAGTTGGTTTATTCCTCATAAACTAGCACCCCGCAGTGGACAATGAAGCAAATTTACTGAGAGAGTGGCACTAGTTGGTTTAAACTAAGAAAAAAATCTCAGCATTGCACTTCATGTCCCTTTCTGCCGGGGTGCAGCTCTCAAATTTCTAATTCTAGAATATGTTTATAGACACAATATTATTGAAATCTGATAAAACCAACTAAAAACTTTTAAATATTTTGTAAAAACATGCTGAATGCCAGACACGAAATTAGAGAAATGAGATTCCAAATACGTAGGAATTTAATGAAAAATATTTAAAATATGTTCTAATCACAAACAGGTGCTGTATCCTGTTTCGTTAATTAATTATTTCATTTCTTCATTAAGTTTTAAAACTTTTAATTACTTTCATCTTTTTACTGGCTTAGTGCAGATATACCTGTACCATTGGATCATTGAGCTAGAATCTTGCTTGTTAATTTAGAAATGAAATGGAGTTTTACATCCTGCTTTTCTACACCAAATGGGCTAATAAGGATGGACAAACACTATGCTAGAATCTTGATTGTTAATTCAGAAATGGAATGGAGTTTTACATCCTACTTTTCCGCACCATTTGGCCTAATGATGATGAACAAACGTCATGCAGTGTGCAATGAGGGAAATTTTGCCAGGACAATAGCATGAGCCTACTCTTATTTTTGATTTCCAACTGTCAGGGATCTTTAACATATTTGATTAAACAAATAAAACAAACAATGCCATGTAGTGTGCAATGAGGGAAATTTTTCAACGTAAATATATTTCAGAAACTAAAAACTTCTGTAAGGTTGTAAAGAATCGCAGAATAAAAGAGATCGGCACTATAAAATAAATATCTCGTTTGGTAAAAACAAACAATAATAATTCCTGGGAGAGTTTCCACGACAACTAAATACTCATAGCAACCAGATTATCAAAATATCAACATCGCTAAAAATACAGATTCACTTTCATAGCAACACGAAAACAATGTAAAATTTGTTAAAAATATGAAGTTCTATTCCCTTGGACCTTGTCTACGAGTCAGCCATATTGGTTAAACAATGTACGGGTCAAAAAGTTCAGATATTTCATAAGAAACATACCGCCATGTTTTTCTGCCATTTGTTCAAGTCATGTGACAACAAGATGGCAACAAAAATATCTAAAACATTTGAAATTAATGAATTATTGTGTCCAATTAGCTAGTGCATTGTGACACCATTGCAGTGGAGCGCTATATTCAGCAAAATTATCATTTCTATAGAAATTCCACTGAAAGCATCAAAGTGTGCAATTGAGGCACCAACATGGAAATAGCTTTGCATCCAATGAACAAAATTCAATAAGAGTAGGCTAATGCAACTGTCAATGCAAAAAATCCCTCATTGCACACTGCATGGCATTGTATGTCTTCATTCGGCCAAACCAGAACACAACAGTAGGATGTAAAACTCTATTTCAACGATTGCAATCTACAAAGAAATAAGAAGATAATTTATCAGAGTAATCAAGTTCAGCCAATTCTATTATAAGATTAATACAATTAGAGATTGGATAGAAACGTCTTTAATCAATCAAACTAGGCCCTTTATTGACACCTCAATTCTCGACCAATCAACATAAAAACATTCTTCGATAATAAATATACTGTATAAACAATTGAGCATGAGGTAAGCGGGAAAGGGTCTTATTCACTGTGATACATGAATTAGAGTTTGGTTCTTGACTGGGGTGTGAAACTCCAAAGACCTTGAATAAGTCATCTTCACCCATAAGTCCAGTCCACCCAGCTGTAAATGGGTATGGATAATCCGGGAAAGATCAATGCCAAAAGGTTTGACCAAGGACCAGCTGGAAGAAATGATCCTCATGGAACCGAAGTTGTTATCCTTGTAAAATATACATGTTTCTTTCTTATAACTGAAAGATATGAGAACTTCTAAAAAAGCAAATAAGGTGTTCTGGAAGTAGCTGCTAAAAGTCATCTTTGAGATAAAAACGTATTATAAACATTGTTCTACAGGTTTTTGAAAACACGAGTTAATTACTGAAAGATATGTGGACTCTCTGAAAGCAATTAGGTGCTCTGACAGTATAAGCATAGTAAGAATAACTGCTAATTGCCATCTTTGAGTAACAAGAAAGTTATTACTTTAAAAACACAAGAGAAAATTCACACACAATATATAACTCCATGGAGAAACGTTAACATTATTATTACAAAATATCTTTCCTTTATGACAGCAATCTTTCACAATTTATCTACGGACTCTAACTTTGATGTTGCCATTAGAAATATCAGAGTAAAGGTTGAAGGACTGAATTATGACAAGTTTCATCATAAACAAAGACGTTATAACATGAAATTGGTGATTTTTTGGTCGTAAAACTAATGTAAGAATGTGAAATATCGTTTGAAATATTTTCATGACTTTTTTAGCATCAGTTTCAGAAAATATTGCTGTAAAACTTCAACACTGAACATTTATCATCTTTTTCTTGTGAAATTTCCAATTTTTATATAATTTGAAAGATGTTATATTTGCGGATGCAGTGAAGTGGATTGGGACAGATAGTGCAGACTCTTTCACTAAACTCTGTCATTCTTTAAGATTGTCCATAAGATCTCCAATAATAACTCTATTTCTATTTAAATCACATGCATCAAAGAATATAAATAAAGAAACCAAGTACTGACGATCCGAACTGCAAAACAAAACTCGAAATCCAAAAAGATATTTTGACAAAACATAGGTAACAGCTTATGAACTTTTCACATGAGGAATTATATCAATCTTACATGACTAAGTATTTCATAAAAATATTTGCTGTACCTTTAAACAATGATATTTCTATCCTTGTGCCTACCCTAGCTACTCCAAAGATCACCAAGAATGTCCATTAATAGTAAAATTGTCTCCTTAAACTTATTATTAAACTATTGTCATCATGATCAAGGTCATTTTCCTTTTATTTATCATATTTCTCACAAACATTTCTAAATATTACATATTAAACTCTATAGAATGTCATTTAATAACAGTCTAGCCATAGGCCATGAATAAATTTACATAAATTAGCATAAATTAGCATATATTAGTTATATGATACAATAGACTAGAATGTAAATGTAAATAGATGTCATTGTTAGCTCCAAGGGGTCTAATAATTATGTAAAATAATATACATACCAATGTTAATGATAAACATCAACAAGGTGGGGTGGGGTGTTCTGGATCCAAAAATTCTTGAACTTGAACTTTTGACATGAAGATTTTGATATGTATAGGTACATGTTAATTTTTTATGCATTTTTTTTTTGGCATGGTTTTCCCCTGTCAGCGATGCAAGTCAGAGAAGTGGATGATGATAAAAAAAACTAGTCATTTGTTTGGGATAATAAACCAAGGCCCTTTATGCTACAGATTATTCACATTAAAGATCTTTCGACAGTTGAAAATTAAATAAGAGTAGGCAATTAAGGCAAACACTCCTCTCCTGGATGGCATTGCTTTCTCTCCTTAGCCCATCCAGACACAGAAAGGTAGGATGTAAAACTCCATTTCATTTCCTGTTGAGTTGGACTTTGACTAAAAGATTAGAATATTTGAAGTCTACCTGTCGTAGATTGTGTCTATCATATGAACTAAATATCATATCAATTCGTACATTGATATCAATAAATATTAAACCAATAGATATTGAAACTGTCAAGGTTGAAAAGCAAGACATACAATCTAATGCAGTTGATGTTTACATAATGTTCACCTATTTTTCAATATCTTTATCAATATCTAGATGTTATATTGAGTAGACTAAATAATGGGCTAGGGACAGGTGGGAGGGCTAGGGGGAGGGGATGCGTTTTTAGGGCAGGTGGAAAAAGCCATAATTGACCTTCAGCTTTTTTAGTTAACTGTTATACTTTTTCAGGAAAGATTTGTCCCATTTATAAATAATTACAAGATATAATCAAACAGAATTTGCAATTTTATTTCTGACCTCTTAATGCCCTACTCATATCAAATGATTTTTTAGTCACGGAGACAATACAAGATTCAAGAAGTTTCTTTAAATGATTTCAAATGGCAGCAAAAATATAACAGATTAATGCATAAAATAAAACTTAAATCTAATTCATACCTCTTTAAGCTATACAAAATGATATCAAATTGTTATCCAAAACACAATCCAACTAACTCAAGACACAAGATAAAATACAAAGTGATTATTTAAAATCATTGAAGCCTACAACTCACACTGTCAACTGTTTTCTTCTGTTTCTTTGTTCTGTGGTCCTCACAATATCATATCATATTACTATCACATCAAGTAATTATCGCTCGGAATTTAAATTTACTCTCACAACAATGTAGTTAACTTCATCAGGGGACAGGTTTAGAGGGGTGTGGAGAGTCTAGGTAAGGGGCTGTTTTTGAGAGTTTTTATCACATCAAGTAATTATACCTCGGAATTTAAATTTACTCTTATAACAATGTAGTTAACTTGTTAGGGGACAGTTTGAAAGGGTGTGGATAGTCTAACTGTGCCAAAAATGTGTTGAAATTGATAGGGGGTAAGGTGAAGGGCAGTTTTTCAAAGTTAAATTTTTAGGGGACAGGTTTAAAGGGGTGTGGATAAATTAATAGGGGACACTTCAAAAAGGTTTGAGAGAGCTAACTATGCCAAAAATGTGTCATAATTGATAGGGGAGGGGAGGGGGTACATTAAGGGGCGATTTGTAATGACCCTCATGTCTCTGTCTCACTTGAAAAATACTTGTACAGGTAGGGGGTAAGGGACATGGGACAACTTTGAAATATTTTGTGAAATTCACCTCAGCAAGTATATATCTTTAGATGAAAAAATAATACCCGATGTCCCCCATGTCTCCATGTCATGCCACGGCACATCAGTTAATTCTGCCTCATAAATAGATCCTCTGAATTCAAATGTAGTTTTAAAAATATTACCCCATGGCCCCTTAATTGTCTTCAATTTACTTTAGTTATTTAGCCATAAATACTTACAATTAACAGAATCATTATAATTCCTATTTTCGAACAAAATCAAAAACTTACCAAATTGGTTATTTTACAAAACAAGATACTTGAGACAAATTATTTATATCCTACCATTACTTTTCAACAAAAGAACGGCAATTTCTGTCTCCTTCACAAGTCAAGGGGACTTAACTCTACACAAACAAGTGATTAGCAAAGATAAAAAGGTAAAACTGCGTTAAACTGTGAATGGTAAATAAAGCCTTAAAAGGTGTTAGTCCAGTTCTTTCATGTTTAACCCATTAAATACAGGTAGTAAAAATAATCAAAGGGGGTATAAAACAGGGATACCTATTACAGCCTTTTGTATTGGTCATTAAATTTAATGACCTTTTTGGATCAAGTCCAGTTTTTGGTCAGTGAGGTGTAAAATTCGGTCATTTTAAATGAAATGAAATGGAGTTTTACATCCTACTTTTCTACTCCTGAGTTTGCTAATGAAGACTAGACTAGACTAAGGAAAATTCAGCTTACCTAGTTAATCCTTCAAGAAGTTAATTTTCCTTTTACATATTTAACCCTGAAAGCAAAAATCTAAATGTTTATCCTCAATTCAGTCATCAAAAACAAAAATCCAACCCTAGCATGCTAGAAGTCTGAGATACATGTCCATCCTATATAGAATAATAAAAACTGTGGTATATCTGATTCAATTGGTAGATATTTGAGAATATATTTGTTAGATATTTGATAATATATGTAATATCAACATGTGTTACCTAATTATCATATTCTTCATTTTACATATTTTATTCAATTTAATTTGATTTTATTACATCAGTCTAAATATTCAGACTGATGTAATATATGTACTTTGTTGACTCATTGCAGAAAGCGGTGATCCTATGTATCATTAGAAGGGATTGGGCTAAGTCAAAGTAGAGGACAGAATTGTCAAGAGGGCTTGCTCACTTCTCTAGGCATTCCCTATATAGATTAAGAGAAACTTCGAGGGAAAGGACAAAGCTGATCTAGTTTCAGTTCTGTCAATCGTGGATGAGGTTATGATGGAGGAGAGAGGTTTCAAAACACCACTTATTACAAGGTTCTTGCTGATCTAAGCTCGTCAAAAATGTATAAGTTGCATCAATAATTTGCTGTAGACAAAGATAGCAATGACACTTCCAACTATTGCCAAGGACAATAAATTATAAAAAATATGGAGAAATTATACAACCATATAATCTACTGTCATCTCTAATTAGTCATACATAGTGACACGAAATAACACAATGTGATACACAATAATACATTGTCATAATAAATAACGTCATCAAAATTGATAAATCCCTTCGCTTCGGGGACTTCAACAACAACTTTACGTCATAACATAGTTTTTTATCGGGATATTGTTCACAATGCAGGTTATTTATTATTTAGAGGGTATGTAGCTCAACCAGTCAGAGTGTTAAAATGCTACATCATCAAGTGTTACAATTTCATATGTCACATGTTTTTGCAATATTATTTACATGTAAGATTGCTGTCGTAAGTTCTAATTTTGGTTGGCTCTGAAAAAGTTGTGGTGATCTTGAACAAGGCATCTGTCATCATCTATTACAGTCAAGCTAATCTCATGCTACTGATACATGTTTCAGATACACAATCCTCATCAGGACAGCTAGTTTTAGAACTCTCTGTGTCTTGTCAATAATTCTAAACTAAAATCTAAGGAACTCAGTCCCCAAGAGTAATAAATATAATAAATAAATAGGAAAGACATGTTGAGGCCATCGCTAAGAAAAACAAATCATTTCTACGATTTTTTATACAAAAGTAACTTAATGAAAATATTGGCAGTAAAATTCCTCGAGAGAATTCCGACGCCATACGAACATTAGTTTTATTACTTCACGAACTCTACAAATCTAATCATCGTAAGTAAAAACCGTTGTCAGTGCATTGAATTTTCAAGAGGCGCATTATCGAACAACAAAAGGAAAATGGATGGTAAATTTAACAATCTGATTGGATATCAATGTCAACCAATCAAATTGTCTAAATGATATTAAAATCTGAGTAACGTTCAATGGTTCTATTCTATTATTGACATGTTTAACGAAGGAATTGTTACGATGTTTAGTTTCGACATGTATTTATTGACAATCTGTCACTGTTTCTAAACGAACAATTCGTTTCCAGGAATTTTATACGGTGTCATTTATTTCTTTTTATTACATTATAATTATTAAGTGATATTACTCACTAAATATTTACTTTTCGAGCTCATAGAGCTTAAAGGGACATTATCACATAATTACAAGTATTTATATTTCCAACTGTTAGAGCCCAAATTCAGCTATTTGTATAGTCATCTAAATATTATCTTTCGTTGATAGAGCTCAAAGGGATATGGTCACCTTTCAGCTTTGTACAATCATCTTAAAATTTACTTTAAGAGCTGAAAGCTTAAAGGGATAATATATTCATCTCACTATTTACTGTACAAGCTGAAGAGCTCAAATTCAGCTCTCATATTTTGAAGATATCAGAGATAATCTTAAAGAAAATTATGAGACACATCAATAGAGATACGTGAATTCAGCAGATTATCGCAACCCATCAATAGATAAATAGATTAATGTGATAAAAATTCACAAGGGAAATAACTCTCTTCTCTTATCATTGATAGATCAGAACGACCAGTCGTTAATTATATATCTTACGACATTTACTGTGTAATGATTAAATTTATAAAAGGCCATATTACGCTGTGATTAACGATTAGGTCCAGACTCGATGATTTCCCATGAGGCATCAGGACAATTGGACGACCATTTATGGATTGATTTGAGTTCCGAGGGTAAAATGTCTCTCTTTCATCTCAGTAGGTAAAGTTACTAAACATTTACATCGAAATTTCATAAAACACTTCTGTCTTTATATTGAAAGTCCCTGGATATGAATATAATTTAACAGTTTTATAAGTTTATAAGTGTAGCAGGTTTGAAGGTATATATTTTAAATCAAGAAAGAAGCTAGTATTAAATAATGAGGTGCCAGTATTCTGTGTGGTCTACATTCTACCAGATGGGTTTTATTAAATAAAGTTACCTTGTACAAGCTTCAAAGGTATAGAATCGCAGTTGCATGGCACTTGCATGTTATTTTGACGGTTTTGTTTACCTTGTTGATTACTGCATGGAGTTGGCCCATCATCATTTGCTCATACAGGTGCATAAAAAATAGGATGTTACACTTTTTATTTCAATTGTTCATTATTAACAAGCCATTGGGGTATCAAAGTTAACTTAGTTGGGCCAGCCCTATATCTGTGTTGGGAAGGGTTCTGGGCATGGTCTTAGAAACTGCCCATTATTAGCACCAAATGTTTTAAAGTCCATGCACCAAGAGACAGAATAAAACAACAAGAAAACCCACTACAATAACTAAATTGACATTATCGTGTTAAAATACAGAGTTTATTTATAAAGTTTTTAATGGGAAACATTCGAACACGTGGAGTTAATCCAACAAAATTTATAAATTCCTGCGTTTGTTTTCACCTCGGTTGTTTTACACGAAAAAACAGAAAAAAATACTACCATCTGGAGCCAGAATAAAAACTCTCGTTTGACTTCTTCACCTGATATTGTTATAGTAAGTTTTAGTGCAGTTGTAAATCTAGAATGGTAATACTGAAATTTGATTAGTTAGTCAGGAAAAAGTAGCCAATCAAATAAGGTAATTTTCAACCAGAAAGTTTTAGTGCAGATGTGCCAGAGTTAACTTTAAACAAGAACAATTTTGGGTTGATTTGGGTCTTGAATATATGTTAAAAGTCTTCAGTATTACTAGAACTGCATGAAAATTGCATCACCCCTTTAATTATACCCCTACCTAAAATTTATTGCTGATTAGCTTAGCTTAAAAATTCTCGTTTCTGAGACTAAAGTATAAGTGGTTGAACAAATGCTGAATGTATCCCTTTAAAATGTTAATACTGCAATTTCATTGGCTAATAGTATGGTTGTACTAGAGTTTAAAACCCCGGAAATTACACATTTTTACTATAAAATATATTCTGACACTATTTCAGACGTAAAGTTGTTTTTTTACATAAATCTTTAACATACTACATTTCATAAAATTTCTTAAATATACAAGAAAATTTTGATATTAGTCACACTTTTAAAATTTTATGTTTGTTTTTTTACCTTAATTTATAACATACTAAATTTCACACTCTTATTCTGAAATATTAAATTTTTCAAATAGTTTAATAATTTTATAGGTATTTAAGTCTTTATTCAAAGCATTTAACATACCAATTTTCTCTAAATTTTATAAATCTAAATGAAATTTTCCTAATTTGAAACATGTTGATTGTTTCAAATTAAATTTTAAAATTCCAACAAATGAACTACATATATTTTAAACTATTTTGAAATGTTACGCCTATTTCAAGAATTTTATGTCATGACCCAAGTTTGAAAAATTAACAAGTTTTACATTTTGTTGTAGAATTTCTAAATTCTGTTAAAAATATTCTTAAATCTTATTTTTCAGTTCAGAAATAAACAATCTAAAATCTAATTAGGTTTTCATCAATCCTATTTCTCATCAGTGATGCAGGTCAGAAGAACTGAATTGTTCAGGCGAGGCAATCAATCGAGGCCCTGTGTGCTACGGACTCAAAGCTCCAAGTTGGACATCAACAAACATGTGTCCAGTTTGAGAGTAAAGTTTATTTGGTTTTATAAGAATTTATTTTCAAGCTTTTCTAAGTTTTGTTTTCTGCCCCTGGGCAAGACAACACTCAGGGACAATCTAGAATAAATACAGCAACATTCCAGACTCAGCTGTCAAAACCAGCGAGAATCCATCCTATTATAAGATATTAATATAGAGATATAATAGTCCTACCCCGAGGCAAGGCTAGTTGGTCAGAATATAAACCACTTAGTAAAACTAGAGAGAAATAAATAACCACTGATAAGATAGTTTTCATGGTTGGAACAAAACAAACTGAACAGAATAATAAAAATTCGGACAAGCAAAACAAAAATCTCGTCCATCATGACAAAATCAGGTGCAATAATTATATTGCAGTGGACTTAAAAAGAAAATTTACCAAAAACACCAAGGATAACAACCTAGGTTCTTCTCAATCAATTTCCACCAATAATTGTCACCATAAAAATGACATCACGATACCAGCACTCTAACCAAATGAGCTACAGCCTACTCTCAAATGACAGTAGAGCTATAACTTGTTAAACTTTAAACATTGAGAATGAAAACAGAAATTATGAATATATTCAGTGACAATTGCCAGCCTGAGAATTAAAACTAATATCCATTATAAAGCTTGGTGTGAATTTATATATTATGATATCGTCATCATGTGTGTGGGGTGAAATTATAACTAGGGTGGGGGCGATGTCTAACAGATATAAAAGCAGATTTACGTTCTGTCTCTTGTGCCCTTCTCAGTCTGAGTAGGTAATATTATTATGATTTTAGAGTAGAATTTATATTACGATATATCAAATGTTATAAAGTAAGAATTATGTCCCCTTTCTCGTCGTCTGGGGTGAAATTATATCTGGGGTGAAATTATATCTAGGGTGGGGGTGGGGGTGATATCTAGCAGATATCTTGAAAGATTTACGTTCTGTCTCTTGTGCCCTCCTCAGTCTGAGTAGGTAATATTTATTCCATTGTAAATTATCATTCAGACACAGGAATCATTATAATTCACCACCATTCTAATAATTTGTCACATTCTAGTAGACATTTAGGAATGAAATGCAACAAAATTGAACTGAATTATTCAATCTACCTTTCTGCACCTAATTTGGCTGATGAAGACAGCAGCTTTTCCAACTGTAGAGGGATCATTCATATGTACAGCCTGTTATGCACAGGAACTCGGTTTTTAGCGTATCATATAGATTAGCCATTTTACTGTCAGCTCTTTGGCTCTTTAGACTATAACAAGGGCGTATAAAATCCAATCTTAATTTGAAATCTACTAGGGTGATCTTAAACTTGGCATCAAAATTTGATTTGATTGAAAATAACAGAAACTTAACATCATAATAAAATACAGAACTCTATTACAACACAATAAAAACGTTTTATATATTCAATGATGTGTAAAATCTCGACAGCTGTTTGGCTTGTAACTTGTGTATTTCTGTGGTAAATTTTAGTGAAATATTCGGCAAACTTCCAGTAAATGTTGAATAAACAACTAATACAGATTTATTTTAAATCTCTCAATTATTTTGATTATGGTATCGAAAAATAAGGAGGTGAAAACAGATTGGAAATGATTGAATCCAAATCTGAAGTATTTTGCCCCGGAATTTTTCCTCATCCCTGTCCCAAAAACAAAAACATACCGTAAAGTGCATTTGAATATCTTCTAGGTCCACGATCCAATTATGGGCGGAGGAAGAGATGGCTTGGCTTAAATGGAGTTCTTCATCAAAGTATAAATTCAACTCAATGTTTTATAGCCTTTACAGAACTTAAATATTTCTTTATCCATGTAAAAACAAAATAATTTTTTATTTCATATAAGAGAAAATAATTTTGGTGCATGGATGAAAGTAGATCTCAATAATTCAGCCATTACAACTATCTAATATCAGCCAAGTCTTTGTTTTAAGTCTAGTTTAAATTTCAACACACTAACAAGATTAAGATCTGAGAATTTCTACAAATTTCTGAATATTTGAGGTATTTTGACGAAGTGCAGCCAGCGTTGTGCAGGTTATTAGCCCGTCTGGTTTGTGTCTTCTGCTTCGTTTATCAATCCCATCATGCCTATTTCCTGTTGGTGAAATTTTATGGTTTATCTTTCCAATGACCTCAAACTTTCAGTAGTTAATTACTGGCATTGGTACTAAAGTTTCTTTATGGTTTTACAGTAATTAATATAATTATATTCAGAGCACATAAACATTATAGTTTATCATACTTAATATATTTAGATCACTTTAACATTACGGTCTGTGGATTTTTTTAAAGGAAATACCTTGGAATTTTCTATTTTGACAGCAAAGAGGATCGGAAGGGAGACATGAAAAAATGACAATTAATTACTTCAATTCTTAACTAAAACTAATGCGTTTTATGACATCACCCCCATTGATCTGCATATCAATAGTACCGGTAGCTTCTGGTAGATCCCTGTCAGTGACGTCATAGTTTTAGTGGAATTGCAAGAACCACAGATATCAGAATGGAAATTGGAATGGAGCAAATTGATGCTATCAGTGTCCCCAATACATATACAAAGTTTAGAAAATCACTTTACAATTCTCTTTAAACTTAAAGAATATATCTTCAGACTTTACAAAGTAAAATAATCTAGACAAGTTAAACAGAATAATCTTATATAAAAATATCATCATGCCTTAGGCTAATAACCAAAAATAATTCCACTTTCTAAAACCATCGTTTATCAGTTTGGACTGATAACAAACAATACCTGGAATAGTTTATATTAAAGAGATATGTTCACTAACTGTTCTACCAAAACTTTTAGCTTCAAATCCTGGAATTTTTTAGCTAATCTTATCCATAATAATGTTCACAACTCTCCTTAAAATTTAAGCCTTCAAATCCCTGCGTATCAATAATTATCAGCATTTGAAAGTCATAAATAGCCCAAATCGCTCTGGAAAATTCTGAACATTCCCCTTTAAGACCTGACCATACTCAGACTCTGATAAAACTGTGGTAAGAGGAGAAAATATAAATAAAAATTCCTGTCTAATCAGAGAAGAAAGTTGTTTTGTTACAGTGGAGATAAGACCGTTTATTTCTAGTCTAATTCTAGTCTTTATCTTAATAATATTATATATATCTAATAATAGCATAACTCATACCTTTAACGAACACTTACATCTCTTTGGGGTTGTTTTCTCAAATAATAGTCATTAGCACTCCCCTAAATTTAAGATAGCACCCCCACACATTTTCTTATGCACCATTTTCTTATTTCTACATGGGCTCTTGGAGACTCCAAACCTCTTTAAATTTTTTAATTTATTCTTAGCTATATATAAATTCTCTATACCCCCTAATTTCCCTCTGAATCATTTCACTCAAATATCTTTGCCCCACACATTCCCTATACCAAAGATATTCTATTAAAACTTGTAATTTTGTTGTTATCTTAATAGTTAAAACATGGAAGGTTAAAGATCAAGAAATAATGATGAAAAATACTCGCCTAGTTTTATAATTAGACTGCTAAATGAATGGCTGTATTTTAAATTCAGTCTGTGTATTCTTTTTATCTTACGAGGCAACACAAAGTTCAAAATACACTGTCGAGTTTTTAATAACTTACACTAGAAGTTTTATCTTAATTATTATCAACTTTTGAACTAATAAGATAGCAACAACATTCCACAATATCGCAATGAGAAATAAACTTATTTTCATTCATGCGATATTCTAGTTCCAATTTTTATCCAGACATCTGTGGTTCTTGTAATTCTACTAAAACTAACGCGTTTTATGACGTCACTGACAGTGATATGATATCAATAGTAGCTTCCAGTAGATCACTGTCAGTGACGTCATAAAATGTGTTAGTTTTAGTCGAATTGCAGGAACCACAGATATCGGAATGGACATTGGAATGGCGAAAATTGATGCTATCAGTGTCTCCGATACTCATACAAAGTTTAGAAATACGCTTTACAATTCTTTTAATGAAACTTTTGCTATGGAATTGCCAGAACCACAAATATCAGGCTGAAAATTGGGAATGGTACCAATACAGAAAACTTTGAACTTTTTTGTTAACTAAACAGATTCAATTTGTACTTTAATCTCTAGAATAATAGCATTATCCACGTTTATCAGATCACTTGAGAATATTATCAGTCAAACAGTGGACTAGATAGTCTTATCTATCCTATCTTAAAGTACTAAATGTAAAGATAACAGTCCAGGCTAGTTGTCACAGTAGATTTAGATAACTCGCCTATGATCCTGGTCTAATTTGTGAAATAACAGCTGATATCAGAACACTTGAAACTATAATCAGCATAATCTAGAACAGTAGAACTACAGTAGCTCCTACCCTAATCTTTATACATTTTATTCAAATTATAGCAAATATATAAGCTGTTGGTTATTTTTCAGATCAAATTGGCTAATTCCCTACTACTGGTTCTCCTTTAAAAAGGATATATCTCCAAAACTAACAAAGGATGTATGTGGAAGTTAAATATGACTTTAATTTCAGAGGATGACCAACCTGTGTTTTTAATGCAAATGTTACTATCTTATAATCTTATCTACCCTAATTATCAGAAGCTAACACTGGACAAAGATAACTACTGTATCATAAACTAATTATTAGTTTACATTCAGGCCTGGTCAAGGAGCAGATGTTACCAACTTATCTGATGGTCAAATTGTTGATTTTGTGTTTCCCATTGGAACATGTGGTCAAGCAGGAAAACTAAGATCTGATATATTCAACCAAATATATTTCAAGTCTATCTTGTGTTTCCCAATGGAACATGTGTTCACTATACTGGTCAGTCTGCTAGGGAAATATGAGATATAAAATATGAGATATAAAATATGAGATATAAAATATGAGATATAAAATATGAGATTATAGAATAATAAATATATTTATTTATAATATAGTCTTTCAGATCTATATTTCATTTCATCTTCCTGTTCAGACAAAGATTATCTGTGAAATTGTTGAAAGAACTTATGATTCTGACCAAAGGAAATCTGTTTCTTCATGGAGACTATATCGCATATATGTAAACAGGGGCAATAACTGGTTAAAAACACTGACCAATACTTCAAGTCGATTCAAGTTGAATATCCATTAACTTTGATATTTTTTTTGTGGACACTTGACACACATTTAGATGCTATATCTATTTGACTAAAGCTCATCTCACCAGAACATGTTTCTGATATAAAATTCTCATCAGGACAATTGAACAAAATTTTATAATAATAATTCAATAACAAATAGGACATACAGTATCAGAAGGCTAAAAACTTGGTGAATTAAAATGAAAACTGTACTGTTTATTATGACTGTTTAAAAGTAAACTATAAAAGTTTTTATTTTGTTGTAGATTGTGTTTTGAACACTGACTATTTGTTGATGTTACAGGGAGATGGGAGACTGCCAACTAAAACTACTCCATTAGACACAACTCATTTAAAACTTTACAAATAACATTTCTACTATTCTTCATCTGATTCAACTAATGAATGAACCCATGCAGTGTGCAATGAAGGAATGTTATTTTGGAAGGATAGCAGCATTAGCCTACACTTTTCGATTTTCAACTGTTAAGGGATTTTCAACGTGCACAGCCTGTAATACACAGCCACAGGGCCCCCTGTCAACCCCCTGTCAACCCCCTGTTATTGTTTATTGTCCCCATAAATGAAAATTGGAATGGTTAAAATTGATGAGCTGCTAGAAGTGTTCCCAAGGCACATAAAAAGTATCTAAAAATTCTTCACAACCATGTACACAGTGGTAGACCCTTTTTAAGATTCTGAATTTAAAAAAAAGAAGCAAAACTCATTGATGAGGAGTGAGAAATCAACAATGAAAAGAATCTCACATGAAATTGAAATTAAAAACAGTGGAATTTAAAGTTTGAATTATTTTCTATTAAATTGAAGTTAGTTTATACTTGAACCTCTTGATAGAGATAAAACAACCATGTTGGATTGGGGTATCGTAAATTCTTATACCCACTTGAAACTACTTCAAAATAATAGATTCTCAACAACAACACAACCTAGTCTGGAACCAGGATTAGGGGAGGCGAGTGGGTAGTGCTTGTAGGGTGAGGATACAAAACAACCAAAAGATATAGTCCGAGGATTCACCAGAGAATGTATGGAAGTGGGAAGAGGGTTCTAGGGGCTAGGTGGGAGGGGGTTTGGATTGTGGAATTGTTATATCTTACAGGCACTTTAAACTTCCTTCAGCCAAACTACTTCAAAATAATAGAATCTCAACAACTTTGTCTTGAACCTGGGAATCAGGAAAGGGGAGGGTGGGACTGGGCAAGTTGATGTACATTCTTTGGAGGAGCAATCTAGCCTCATAACAATTAAACAGGGAACTGAAAGTTGCCCCTCTGCTTCAGTCAAATGAGAAGCTACCCTCATGCTCTTGTTTTACTTATTTTACTGAAACTCAAAATATAAATAAAATTGTGGAAACAGCGGAAACTCATTTAGTGTAATACTAATGCCGTAAATTGCTTCAAAAATAGAACTTGTAAACTTGTTCAGTGTAACAATCTAACATGTGATCTACTCTGTTATAAAACAGAAGTCTGTAGGCATTCTTCATCTACAGTTTCCATTAAAAACAGTTGAGTTGACTAGAAAGTTTGTATTAAAAATATAAAAACCTGACAATATTTATTGTTGAAGGGGTGTAAGAAAAGAGATTTATTTACCTTAAATATAGAAACAGTGAAACATGTTTTAATACGGTACCGCTAGACTCCTATTAGACTGTATATTATCAGGCTGTTCCATTCACTCCCTCCCACTGTATATATAATAATATTTACTGTATACTACTAGTACATATTCTCAGCTGTTCTAGATCTCTAGCCTGTAGATGTCAGAACCCCATTCCTTAAAACATCTTACAATAAGAACTTGTAGGTTTAGATAAACCAAACAACTGACAAAAAATATCAGAAACCCTAACCCAGATCTAGAGCTATAAATGAGTTAATAAATCAAAATGGACTTACCTAGGTTTTAAAAAACGTACATCCACTTTCAATTAATAGATTTTTTCTTCTTAATCAGCATTAACAAAGTCAGTTCATTAAAATAGTCCACTTTAAAATACTATCACTTTAATGTCAATGTGTTCCCTTGGTTACTTAAAATATTCCACAATTAAAATCCATTCTAAAATTTTGACACAGTACTGTTAATAAAATCCATACTTCAACCACAAAAATTAATCTTAAAATTGTTAAAAAATCACTGAAATCACAGTATATATATCCATATCCACAGTTTTGGATCCAGTTTTGTTTAAAATCCACAGAATATAAAACACTACAGTAATTCCTTATTTAAAACGTAATTCCTTATTTAAAACTAAGTACGTTTCTCTTTCTTTCACATATATATAACGGTATATAATTCATATTGCCACTGACCCAGTCAACGGCTGTATGCTAAAATCATTCCACAGTCATATGGTAAAATATTTCATTGCTAAAAGTACAAAATTAAAACTTTTAAAATATATATAATAAGGAACTAATGATGGCTATATTCTCCAGTAATGTTATATAATTGGTTTTTACAAGTTTACACTTATATTAGGTAATTTAATACAAAAATCAACAAATTACTTTTCCTTATCCCATATTTCTTCAAGAATTGTCACTAGAATTTGTATATTCTGTGTTTGACACTTCAGTTTTCTGAATAACATATTTCTTGGTTCATGTCTCGTGTATTAGGCTCCATGATCTTCAGCATGGTACAGTCCTACAGTAGAATATTTTGGTTTTGTTGATGTCACCAGTAGCCTACCCTGCTCCAGAATTAGTGAAGAAGCTGTTAGCAGTAGAGTTGTAGTTTGATTTAGGTCTAGTAATGATGAATATTTTGTGTTTTGTTGTAGGTTGAGTGTAGGTATAATGATGAATGGAGGTAAGATCTGAGTCTATCTGCCAACAATCTGTAAGAGAAAATAGAAAATAACAGGAAATCAAGATAAACTCTTGCCAATATTTTTTCTTTTACCTGTAGTTTATTTATTTACTCTTTTTATTGTTTTCAACCAGGTAGATATTTATACTAGGTAAGAGAGGGTGGGGAGGGATTTTCTTGGGGCATATCAATCAATGAGGGAAAGGCACCCAAAACTAATCATGTAACATCATTGCATTTATGGTTTACAAGTAAGGGTTACACCCAATGCATGTTATCATGAAGCTAGGCACCAATGGAGCAAGGAAATTCCACCAGAAGTTACATTAATCTAACACAATGCCAAGGGAACAGAAACTCTTTTTTCCATATCAAGTTTAATTCATGACCATCCTTGTGGAATAAGATTTATTTATATTTGTTAAAAAATATGTCAAACAACTATCTCATATGTCAATATCGGAGATAAAATCACAGTACTGGGTAATAGAGACTATTGTTTTAACGGCAGATCAAAAGAGCGTGGAATAAAACTGATCCCTAGAGCCTTTACGAAGGCCATGTCGTACAAATATTATTAAAATTACGAAAAAAAAGGGTCTATAGCAATTGCTAAAACATGAATATTATCCTACAAAAATTGATGAATCAAATGATAAATTTTAGTAAAAGACACATGAAAATCTGATTGACTTTTTGAGTGCCATCTGTATCCTTGTTTTTTTTTAATATTTTTTGACTGTCAAGGGAAGTAAATCATATTTAATTCATAATTGGAAAAGGACAGAATACAACAGATATCAGTAAAGAAGTTAACAATTGGTACAGTATAATGTAATGCCAAAAAAAGTAACATATACATTCTTTTGTTTGCCTTTTCTATCAATTAAAACCAAGGTTTTTCATGTTTTGAATAAAAGAAATGAAATCCAAACTTTCAACACAATAATGTTGATTGATTTCTCCAATATTCAATATCAACTTGTTTAATTAACATTACCCAGAAATCATTATAGTACTTAACGAGCTGGGTAACGATATATCCTCATTAACCAATCAGTGCTCAGGATAAATTCTCATTAACCAATGAGATTTGATCAGTAAGTAGAGTTTTATTGCGTTATTACTGAAATGAGAGTAGTAAAGAATCTAATAATAATGGTACAAGATCATCAACATTGTTTACATACAAATATTAAGGGAACGTACACAAATGTTAGTTCTAAATGCCAAATAGACACGTGCAGTCATGCAACTGTTCTTTGAAAAACTGTATCAAATAAAGAAAAAAAAAAGAAATTTCGAAAGCCACTTTCTGTGCAATAGAAAAAAGAGAGAAAAGAAGGCAATATAAACCATCCAACCATTCTAACAATGACTAATGTTCCAAGTGTTAAAATCTGCTGTGTTGTAACTATATGATCAACTATAACAAATATCCTATCCTAAATCTATCTTCGGTGCTTTCGAGAACAGAGAGCAAAGAAGGCATAGGCATTATACACCAGCCAACCAACCAATGACTAATGTTGCAAGTGTTAAAATCTGTTAAAAGTGTTATGTTGTGTTAAAAGTGTATGATGAACTAAAAGGAAAAGCATGTCAACATGTCAACAAGAGAAATAATATTCTATAATAAACTGATGAACAATAAAATATAAAATATCACAATCTCTCACACATTGATCATTATCTTACGGAGACATGTTATATTCTTTATCAATCTTTCTATGTTTAATTTCTCTGTTAAATCAACTTTTTAATCATCAATATTGTTAACAGAATATAATATACTGTGGGATGTTCAAAATTTAATAGAAATATTTCATCCCTATCAAACATAGACAGCTTGATTATAAATGTTTTATTATCTCCATGAGCCAGATTAATCCATATTATTCTAACATAATATTCAATCTTTATCTTTCTAACTTTTAAAATGTGATTCAGACAATTTCAAGCTCTATTCAGCCAAAACTGGTTAATAAAACCTCATCAACACTCTTGATAATCTATATAAAAGAACTGTGATGCAGACTATTTTGAGTTGTAGTCAGACATGACTGGTTAATATTAATAAAACCTCATCAACACTCCTGATAATCTATTAAAAAACAAGATAAGTTGAGATTGAGTAATTTATTTTAAAATCAATGTCAGATTAAAAATGTCAGTTTTTAAAACAGGTGAAAGAAATTACTGATCAGAGTTGATGGATATTTCCTGATTTTTACATTTTTTACAAGTTTTTTACAATCTTCTATCAGCTGTTACAACTCATTACCAATTAAACTCGGGTTATTTTTAACTTCTGTTTATTTCCTGTTAATTACCGTAGTCAAACTTCAAGACACATTGCTGTCAATAAATATTACTGCATTCAATTTAATTAAAGTGAAATTGAAATGAAATGACTGGGGGCCAACATTCCAAACATAAATATTAAACCTGAAATTCAAAATAAATTCAGAATCAAAGACATCAACAAGTGATTCTAGATTGACAATAATTGATAGTTATATTTGTATTTCATTCCACAGCCTCAATATCATCTGATTGACCATTCTAGTGTTTGACCCATCTATTGACCACTGTACGGGCTATTTATACTGGGTATTAAACATACAAATTACAGCCAGTCCAAATTACGGCCAGTCCGAGTCCTAGAAGAATTGAGATGACCAATATGCCATGTGTCATATCAATCAGGACAAAACAAATTAATTCTTGGACAATTTTATTAGATGACTTTCTTATTCTACAACCAATAAAATAAATTCTTCCTCTTCCTAATCCTAATCCAAGACAACATTATATTGCTATACAACATTAAAGGACAAAATAAGGCAAGATTTAAAGTATTATTAATGGCTATTGACTGCAGATTGCTGTACTTGTATAATGATCCTAATGGCCCTAGTAATATATAATTCATTCAAATGGCATTGGCTGTAGCACTTGTGACCACAGACTATTATACTTGTATAGCATCCCTAATGTCCCATCATACTACTGAGGTATTCAGTCAACAAGTTATTGAACATCAGTTTAGAATTATTCATAGCACCAGATACAAATTGATTGATCTCAATGTCAGACTGGGACTAGAACTACCAGACTTTCTGACTGGAACTACCAGACTTTCTGACTGGAACTACCAGACTTTCTGACTGGAACTACCAGACTTTCTGACTGTCATGGCACTTTACTCCCCGATAGAACCAGGAATACTAATTGGCAGTACAAAGTCTTATTAACTGTAATGGTGTTTTAGGCACTGATTGAATACTAATGGCCAATACAAAGTACATTTTGATTCTATATTGTAACCAACTAAAAGTACTAACAGTTGTTCTACTATTGATTGTCTGTTGAAGTCTCCTCTCTGTCTGTTACACTATCATTAACACAAACTACAAATATTGAATACCTGATTTACTCTTCTAGTTTATTGCTCACTTGTCATCAGTCAGGTAATTAGGTGCCATGAGTTAGAATCTCTTTAAATATTAGTCATCTGAAAGTTGCCAGTACCCTAGGTTTGTGGTTTTAGTATGTGCCCGAACGCCTCTAGGAGCACGAAATAGTCTGGTATTTGATACCAAATAAAAACTAAAATACTTCAAAAACATAACAACTATGACAATAAAACTGAATTGAAACTTAAGTAAAATTCATTTCAACAAAAAGATCTGATCAAGCTATCATTTAAATTCTAAACCAACCCCCACAAAAAACCTGTCTTCTACTAGAAATTCAAATGAAGTACCAGAATCAATTCTAGTAGAATATATCAAGGAAAAAACTTGTATTGAAAAAGTTAAATGAAATGTAAATATATTCTGGTGAAATGGTCCTCAACTTGACTGATTTCCCTTGGGAGAAAAAACAACATTCTTAACTTAGTCCGAAACTACTATATTTTACAAGGATTACAACTTAGATTTACAAGGATCCTTTCTACCAGCTGGTCCTTGGAAATATCTTATCATTTTTTTTACTTTAACACTTAGTCTGAAACTATCATATTTTACAAGCATACATCAGTTTACGAGCATCCTTTCGATCAGCTGTTCCTTGAAAAATCTCTTGATTTTGATCTTACAAGGATAAGAAGTTAGGTTTATAGGGATTTTTTCTGTCAGCTGGTTCTTGGCAAAATCTTAGCATGATCCTACAAGGATAGATTATGATAGTTAAGTTCACGAGGATCCTGTCTACTTGTCCTTGGCCAAACATTTTGGTGTTAATCTTTGTAGGATTATCAGTTCTCATTTACAACTGGATGGACAAGATATAAGCAAATGACACCATGTGAAAGTTCTAACTTTCTTACAACAAAGGTTCTCTTCTTGTGACCTTGGCCAGTGCTTCTATAGGAAAGTATCTTCTATAACACCCAATACCAACAAAACCCGGATAAGGGAGACAGGCTGTCATAAAGAGGTTTCGGACAATTTTTAACAGTGATTAATTCATACCTATTACTTACAATGGTTAACTTGTCTACTTCATCACTTTCAAACTTTAAACTTAGAATACTTTCTTTAGATTAATAACAATTCATTTCATGAGAATTTATAAAGCTTTGAATATTCATGAGGCTAAGACTTTGACAGTTATAAATTATATGAATATTGTAGAAGCTAAAAGGGTTACTTGTTAATTGAATCAGAGATTTCTGTTATCAGCAAGGAAACCGAAGGTCAGATGAATTCAGAAGGGCCCATCTGAGAGTAATTACCAAATGCATAGGTCCCCCACAACTTTACTCCAGGAAACAACATGAATTTTAATGCCACCTCCAATGCTTATGGAAGATGTTACTGCATCATACTATTCTGTCTTAGTCCAATGTTAGGCCGACTAAAATAAATGTCAAAATTGGGCAAACAGAGACACCATTTCACAAAAAAGTGAAATGACAGGTGCCCGTTTTCATTACCAAAAATATGATAAATGCATACTAATATCGGAAACTGAAGGACCAAATACCTTTCCAAGTGTAAACCAGGATGTTTTGTTGGTGCAATGGTTAGAATATTAATTTAATGCAAATTTCTTGTTTACAAACCTTTTCGTTGTCCATTTAGTAACACATGGTTTCTCTCCCTTTACTTTGTTTACTTTTCATACTAAAAACATGGAATGAATAAAACTGAAACGAAATATTCGGAATTTAAAATTATTTCTCTGAAAGCCTAAAGAATAAATTATTTGTTAACCATTTTAATAATTTTCATTAAACATTATCACAAAAGACAAACAGAACAATCAAACCTGTATTAATAAATAATTTTTTCGTTTTGTTTGTATCAGAACAGTTCAAGAAAAGTTCCCGCCGGCTGTCAAAAGTTAAATATCAACAAATAAAATGAAATTTTTCAATCATGAATACAGCAGACAATGTTACCTTATTCCTTGATTCTTTTACTTACACTGATAATAGGCTAGATAATTATTTTAATATCTTTAAATGCAGGCCTGGTCTGTTTGCTCTCTTGTCACTTGATCATGATGATCATTTCACTTCCTCCACAGTTTCACAATTCCACAATTCCAGTGCCTCTCCTCTAGGCTTTCTTAATCATAAGGCCTGAGCCTAAGTGATGATCTTGTAGCCTAAACAAATCCAAAGGCAAAAGGGCTGTAGATTAAGCAAAAAAATATGAGGGGCCCAGCCAAGATTAAAATTGATCAAGTTCTAATTATTAAATCTTATTTTTCAGATGATATGATATGATATGATTAAAAAAAGATAAAGATGGCGTTTAACATGATAAATTTTCTAAAAGAAGATGTCAGATTGGTGAAGAATGAAAATAAAATTTACAAACTAAAGATTTTATTTGAGGAGGAACAGAAACTTGTTAATTTTGTGCCGAAATTTTCCCAGAAAGAAGCCCATCATGAATTAGAGCAGGTGGTACAAGCTGTGTTGTATGCCACCCAAAATAATCAGACTATAAACAAACTCCAAACTGATCACTTTGTAGTCAATGTGAAAATGAAGCCATGGGGCACATCTCAAAAATTAGGGTTCAGACAAAATGGCGTCCAAGTGCCTTCACATCCATACATGATTATTCTCAATGTGACTGTGAAAGATTTGGATGAGGATGATGATTCAAATGATGACGAAATTCGCATTCTTAATCAAACTCCAAAATCCAATTCAAGTAAAAATGTGAGAAATAATAGCAGTGCTGCGAATTCTAATGTTCGTGTTTCTCAGAAAAGATTGCCTACCAACGAATCTAATAAAACAGCTAATAAGTCCACTCAGCAGCTAAAAGGAAAAGATGATTTGTCCAATGATGTCCTCTCGACTCAGGAAATCTGTGATCTTTTGGATGAAGCTCGTCAACTCAGAGAGACAGAAAGACTGGAAATATTACAACAACAACAAAAGGAGAAAAGGGCAAAAGAAGACATTGAAGGATTTGCCACAAAATATGCTCAAAGAATAGTGAAGGAGAAGGAAAAAGCTAAAAATGACTTTGTTGTTCAGAGATCTAGTCCTCGAAAGAGAACTGAAAATTCAATCAGAAATTCAGAGAGCCAAAATAAAACTTCCAATTCACAAAGATCTAGTCCTCAAAAGAACACACATAAAAACACAGCTGGAAGTTTAGATAACCAAAAGAAAATGTCAGAGTCTCCATCAATTTCCAAATCACGTTCCCCAAAGAAAAATGAGTCACACAGACAATTTAAGTCAAATCATAAACAAATTACCTCCCCTCTTAAAATAACACGGCAGTCAAATTCTCAGAGTAGCTCTGGTGAAAATTGTGAAATTCCAGATTCACGCAATCGCAAGAGAAAATTGTCTGAATCCCCTCAGAAATCATCGTCTCAGTCTGAGAGTTCTCCTGTAAAACAAGGAAGGGGCAGACACAGAAAACTTGATCTTGATCAACCAAGTTCACCAACAGCGAGAAAGACAGAAAAAAATCAGGAAAGCCACAAAGACCCTTTAATGTTCCGTAGAATTGTCGGAGATAGTTCTGATGAAAGTGAAAATAAACGATTACGTCTTCAATCACCAGCGTCCAATAAAACACGAAAATCTCCCAGAATTCAGAAGAAAAAGGCTGAAGAAAAATGGCTGAATAAAAACTATAGAAGGAATAAGAACAACAGCAGTTTAAATTCTGGAATTAGCATGACAGAATTGAGAAGCACGCGAAGAGATCGACATTTAATCGAACAAGAAGAATTAGCAGAAGATATGAAACTACAACAATTAGCCAAATCATCTCCGAAACTCAAACAACGGTCGTCATCGCGTGTCAAACGAAGATCCTCATTGTTGTGGGACTACATTGTGTCACCAGTTAAAAATATGTTTTCAAAATGACACTAGACATTAGGATGTTCTATTCCATTTCATTTCATTTTAAATTTGCCTGTTATTGTTAAGAATTATGATATCATTTTGTAGTTTTTCACTAGATGTTTGTTCTATATTATGTAATAAATTATACGTGAATATCATTTGTGCCGTAATGATCATATTCATAGGTGATTGGGATCGAAAGACTGCAGCAGGTCAACTTTGCAAGAATTTGTCTTAATTTGAGGTACCCATGAATCACCAAACAATCCTACCGAAAAAGCTCATCACTGCCAAGTAGGCCTAATCACTGAGATGTCATTTTTTAAAATAATTGAATGTTTTTGAAATTTTATTAAGTTTTAATTTGAATTTGTTGAAATTATTTTGATCGTTAAATGACTTTGAATGATTAATAAAATTATTATATTAAAGTTCATCTTGTTCATTAGTTTAAGGCCTGGGTTTTCAACTGGGTCCCTGATTACGCACAGGGAAATGACCATGTCCCCGGAATTGACAGGGGAAGGCATCAAAGACATGATAAAGTCACAGAATTTTGCCTTTTTAATATGTTGCTTGCAGTGGACATTGCATGCCCCACCCAGATACACAATATTACAATGGGTTTTTTCATACCTATATCTCAGTTTGCATCCCCCAGAAAATGTCCCCTCTTAAAGTCTGTTAAAAGAAAAATGGACTTTACAAGTTCATATTGAGCCTCAGTACTGGTAGGTTCGAATCACATTCAAATGAAATGATGCCATGACCAGTTTTCATGGCAACTCTCTCTACAGTCAACCTCTACTAGAGAATAGCCAGCCAACAGACGAGTGATTCACGGTCTAAGGGGAGCAACTCTATTTAACAAAACTCAAACTCTCTAATATTAAAAATAGTTTCAGTCGTCCATATTATCTACACGTTTCGTCAGATTGTAAACAAAACAGAAAACTGAGCATATTTCTTTTAAAATTCTATATTTTGGTTGAAATCTGAACAGAACACAACATGCCTACCGTAGGAGTGAAGAGGGACGACCTTTTTCAACTGCTTGGGAAAACATATAGTGAGTATTTTGGTTCATGAAATCAAATTTGAAAATGAAAGTAAAGTTTGCCCCACCCCACCCATTCAATAATGGATTCTTTGATTTCCAAACATTAGTGTAGTAAATCAATTAAATTAAGAATTAATGTAGTGAAGAGCTGAAATTATTATAAGGTTTCATATGGAAAATATTCTTGGTCTTTCCTATACTGAAATAGTTTGTTCAAAGCAGGAAAAATAGGATGTAAAACTCCATTTCTTAGATTGTTCATTTATAACGTTAAATTGTATCTCTTTGTAGCTGATGAAGAATTTGATCAGTTGTGTTTTGATTTTGGTGTAGAGTTGGATGAAATAGTAAGTTTTAATGATCTGTAATTTTTTATTACTTGTGCACTTTGTAGAAGGAAAGCAAGGAGTTCTATTTCCTATTTCCTTCACAGAAGTAATACTTAATTTTGTCATTGTTTGTATATTTGTAGACATCAGAGAAAGAACAGATAGAAAAAGAACAGGGGAAAGAAAAAGCTGTGGGAGCCTCAGATGTTGTAGAATATAAAATAGATGTCCCTGCCAACAGGTAGGCTAAATAGATTGTGGCTATTTAAATTCAAAAACTACATTGGACTCCAGTGCATATTATGAACATGTAAACTTTAATCCTCCAGCAACTGAAGAATTCTTTGTGTTGTGCTTTATTAGAAATGACTCAATGATTTCAACTGTATTATGTTTTGTTTCAGATATGACATTCTGTGTGTGGAGGGATTCTCTCGTGGTTTGTTGGTTTTCTTAGAAAAGTAAGTCCACTTAACATAAAGTTCTTCTCATATTATACACAACAACCATTTTGTTCCTTGAAGCTCATCCATTTTCACATAATATCCATCTCTGTACATCCTCCTGTCTGTGATGTAGGTCTAAATGGCTGACATTAGGTTACCAAGTCCTGTTTATATCAGGAAACAAACACATGTATTCCATTTTAAATATAAATTTCTGTTTGTAGATTAAAGGCACCAAGATATAAAGTAGTAGAACCTAAAGGTCAGAAACAACAAATGACTGTTCTTCCTTCTGTAAGTATTTAGACTTAATATATACTATATTCCTCTCAGAAACATCAAAATATTTTTACTTAAGTGTTGTTGAATTTTCTTCATCTGTGAAGTGGCCTTTGTTGAATATTTTGTCAATATATTTTTCAGACAGAGCAAGTAAGACCTTTTGTTGTGGCAGCCATTTTACGAGACATCACTTTTACTCAGGTAGGTATTTTTTTTTTTCTTCTTTTAAATATTCATTTTAATCAATAAATAAATGTACTTAATTAATCAAAAATAACCAAGACTCAATTAGCTGAGATATCTCAACTTTGGCCAAGAATAAAGTATATGATATTCCACATCATGGAGTTTATATAATATGTAATTTAATCCACAGTAAAACATTAACAGACTTTGTTGTTACTCCATTTCAGGACCGATATAAAAGCTTCATAGATTTACAAGAAAAACTTCATCAGAATTTATGTCGTAGACGTACTCTGGTTGCTATAGGAACACATGATCTCGATACTATTAAAGGACCGTTTGTTTACGATGCCAAACCACCTGGTGATATAAAATTTAAACCTTTAAATCAAGATAAAGAATATACAGGACCAGGCATTATGGAGTTATTTTCAGTAAGTTCTTAATAGGTTGAAATCCAAGCCTTGTCGATTTTTTTTTCTTTCTGTCATTTTTTTCATGAAGTACAGAATTCTTCTTTGCTTTGATGGGTTCCAAAAATCTTCAATTCCAAGGGAATGCTTTATAAAACATAAAATAGTAGGATATTGCTGCTGTCTTGACAAATTTCCCTCATTGTGCACTGCATTGCATATTTTATCTGCATTAGGCAAACTCAAGCACATGAAAGAAAGATCCATTTTATTCCAAATCACCAATCTTCTTGTTTGAAATCCCTTCTTCTGTGAAGGAATTATTAAAATCCCATAGTAAATAAATTTTAATGTTTTGTAGAAAGATAACCAGTTAAAACATTATCTACCAATAATAGAAAATAAACCAGTATATCCTGTTATTTACGATAGTAATAAAATCATTTTGTCCATGCCTCCGATAATCAATGGTAAGATTCTTTATTTCATTACTCCTTCCACTCCTGAACTCTCAATTCTATAGGATCTAACATTCATGTCCTGATGAGGATTGTGTATCTGAAATGCATATCAGAAGCATGACATGAGCTTACTGTCTTGAAGAGGAAGCATATATACAAACGAGCTGAGCTCAAGTCTTCATGAAGTAGAAGATTATCATAGTTGACATCTTGTGTTCAGTGACTTTATTTCCTAACGATCCTGATGAGGATTGTGAATCTGAAACATGATCTGGCTGATTGAGATCTTAGCTTACTTTGCTATATTCCATATTTGAAAGGGAACTTCCATTTCCAATCCTAGCTATGAAATTAATGGCAGCACAAGATAAACTCCAGTCAACCAAGATGTAAAGGTAATTAATTCTGTGTGTTATATTCTCCGTGTGATATTTACAGGTGATCATACCAAGATATCAGTTAATACGAAGAATGTAATAGTAGAATGTACAGGAACTGATTTACATAAAACAGAATTAACACTCGATACTATGGTGTGTATGTTTTCACAGTACTGTCAACAACCTTTCACGTAAGTTTACAACTTTTTCTTAAACTAAATATTTAAAAAAGAGAAATATTATGGACTCCACTGTTTAGTGAAAAATAAGGCAATAATCTTCCCAATATTAGTGAAACTAAATACTTTCCATGCTTAACACTGATTTGTGTGTTTATTTATTTGATATAATTTCAGAGTAGAACCAGTAGAAGTAATCTACCCTGATGGAAAGAAAATAAATTATCCAGTAAGTTTCATTAAAGTTATTCTCACATTTAGCCAGTAACAACTTTAGTTTCTCTTTATAAGTTTAAAAGCTCATATACACATAACCAGTGCAAAAACTGAATCAGAATCATTGTTTTTCAGAAATTACCGTACAGATTTGAAGAAGTCAATGTTGAAAGAATTAACAAACAAGTAGGAATCAAGTACGTATTCTAGGGCGGGACATCTTGGCATTAGTAAGGGATTATAGCTTCCCTCATTGCACATTGAAAGGACTTAAAACCTTTAAGGATCACTATAAAATGTTATACTTACTTCCATTAAATTTTGTATGGAATCTTCAGATTCTTGAATGAAGCTGATTGCTGTTTAAGATCCATTACAGCAGCATAACTCTGGCAAAATATCCCTCAATTCATTCTGCATGCCATTGTTTTATTTCAGTATCAGTGCTAAAGATATGGCCAGGTATTTAACTAAGATGTGTTTACAATCAGAAGTTTTAAAAGATGGTAAAAATTTACGAGTTGAAATTCCACCGACAAGATCTGGTATCCTTTTATAAATGCGACAAGAAATTGATCAAAAATATTATACGTTCTGTCTACTGTCAAAATTCTTCTAAAATAGAAATTTACATAATAGGTTGGTGGCCTATATTTGACAATAGGATAAGAACTGTTTAAATACAAAAAACAAAACATGTCTAAATTTTCAATTAAAACACTTAATTACATTTGAGACGCCAAATTTATCCTTGACGAAATATAGATATACTTCACCCGTGTGATATAATGGAAGATGTTGCTATTGGATACGGTTTTAATAATATAACTAAAACTATTCCCGATACTAACTGTATCGCCAATCAGTTCCCGTTGAATAAATTAACAGATTTACTACGGCAAGAAATAGCTGGTGCTGGTTTCACTGAGGCTCTTACATTCGCTCTGGTGAGTTCGGCATTTTTATTCTGAAGTATGATATTGATAAAAATACAAGTTTGATTCAAAACAGGACCAATCTTCTTGATCATTTCAATCTTATAAATATTTCAATACATCAAATAAATGATGGGAATAGTTTCTAAGCTATAGTTACTCCAATCTTCCCAGTTGTAAATGGATACAGATAATCTTGTAAAGATCAATACCAAAGAGTTTTTTGGACAAGGACCAGCTGGTAGAAAGGATCCCCTGGTACCTAGATTGTTCAAAACAACTGCTATTTCTTATTCCAAATCTGTGTATAGGAACCTACATTGTTATAAAACAATTGCTGTTTCGTTCTGTTTTATTTCTATTTTTTTGTCTCTCTATATTTCAGTGTTCAAGAGACGATATTGCCAGTAAACTGGGTAAAAAAATAGAAGATACAGGAGCAGTTCATATAGCCAACCCTAAAACACTGGAGTTTCAGGTACGGTACATATAAAACATTCTACATTTATTCTTTTTCTGTATTCTTCATATTTCATTGCTTGAAATTCATCTAAACAGCGCAATCTTTGTTTAATATCTAACTTATAGTTTGTAGGACGTCAGATATTGTCCTATCTAAATTACTACAGGCTTTTCTGTTAACAAATCTTCTAGTAAGATATAGAGTTCTTTCCATCTGATATTAACGGTCCATAAATTTATTTTCAGGTTGCACGAACAACTCTCCTACCAGGTGTATTAAAAACCGTCTATAACAATCAGAACATGCCCTTACCATTAAAACTATTTGAAATATCTGATGTTGTTTATCAAGATCCAGCTAAAGGTAAATTCTTTTTAAAGTTTCTGAAATCTTTTTGATAACTTCTCTTTTGTTGAGTATGAGGCATAAATTCTAAGTTTTAATTTATCCTTGTAAAATCTTTACCAAGAGGTTGGTTCAAAGACCAACTGGTAAACAGGATCCTCTCAGGAACTCAAGTCAAAGTTTCTTTCCAATATTTTCACAATGTATTATTATATTATAGATGTAGGAGCCCGTAATGAACGTCGACTATGTGCTATACATTATAATAAAGCATCAGGGTTTGAAGTAATCCATGGTTTATTAGACCGGGTGATGAAATTACTAGAAATACCCTACGATAAGAATCATGGTTATTATATCAAGGCCACTGAGGGTTAGTATCGTTTCTTTTCATTTCTGGTCAACGAGGTCGCTTACTTTCAAACTGAGGTTTAATAGCAGTCGGTTCTTCACAATCTTGGTGTTATTGGATTGGTTGCATATGGTGATTGTTATGGCTGCGAGTTCTAATCTTGATCTGGATTTGCAAGTATGGTGACCTTGAATAAGTCTTCTTAACTTAATTCCAGTCCACCCAGCTGTATTTGGGTACGGATAATCAATGAAAGATCATGGACCAGCTGGTGGAAAGGATCTTCTTGAACCTAAGTTGTTATCTTTTTAATTATAAGTTGTTGGTTTCACAATACAAATTGATCATTTCTTTTTTTCTATTTTCAGATTCTGCGTATTTTCCAGGTAGATGTGCTGATATTATGGTAAGAAATGAATCTGTTGGTAAACTGGGAACACTACATCCTGATGTCATCACTAAATTTGACTTAAATCAACCTTGTTCAGCTCTAGAAATTAATATAGAACATTTCTTATAATTATACAATCTTCTAAATGATCATTTCCTATATTGTTTACAATCATACAATAAATTATTACTGATACTGATTGTCTTTTATTCTTGGAATTTACATGGATCCAGCGGAGAATTTCTGAATCCTACAATTCCTAATGCCAAATCTTAGTTTAATACAGATAACATGATGGAAAATGAAGTTACATTATTCAAAAATATAACTTTAACTCCTGTAAATATCACATGTTCTTTTGAAGTTTGAACAATTTAAGATATACCCCAATAAAAAATGTTAAATCTTAAAAACACCTGTATGCAGACAAATAATTAAGATTCTATCAAGGGGTAATATTTCACACAAATCAGAAATTAAACTTGTTGGTATTCATTTATAAATAAAATAAAATTGTTTGGTATCGATTTATAAATAATAAAATATCACAGATCAAAAATATAAAGACAAAAACTTGATAATGCTGCACTCAGAAGACTTCACAAAATAATCATTTAGATATTTTAAAATTGGATAAGTATTAAGTATTAGTTTAGAATATCGCTGATGCTTTGATACATAAATAAATAATTCAAATAGATAATGCTGCACTTTGAAATCTTAAAAATAATCTGTTTTATCAACTCCGTCATGTAGATTATTATAAAATTATGCCGAGTTGTATCGAGTTATTCCGAGACTATAATTCCTCGTAACATCAATTTATACTGCTCTACATTATCTCCCTTTAACGTCACTAGTACAGACGATTCCATTGGTTGATTAGGCTGCAAAATAAACAACAATATACCGTTATTAACTGGAACATCGACAAAAATACCATGGAATCTTAATCTAACAAAATGAAAATATGGATTACAAACAAGATTATTTTATGTTTTACAGAATATAAATATTTAGTGATAAGTTACCTCATGACCAGGGGGAGGTGTCCAAGTTATTGTAACAGCTTTCTTTGTACCAGCTTCAATCATACCCTAGAAAATATAACAATACATACATCAATTAATATATATTGCTTCTGGGTAACTTTTTTGAGGCACTGGCAAAATAACAACAGATGTGTAACAATGATTACGACAATGTAATTTAATTAATAATTTTACCTTCTGAGGTTCAATACTGAAACCTTTCGACTGAAGAAGTTGAACATTTTCAAACTGATACTCTCCATTCTATAATATAAAACATATAATATATTCAGCAATCACCAAATTAATTCTTTGATTTGAAAGTATACTGAATATAGAGAAAACTAAAGCAATATTGTTTAAGTTAAGGTTTTGAATTATCCCTCTATATGTATAAATATCTTTACTTGACTATAATAGTCATAGAGAAGGAAACATGGAATTAGAATGATGAAATTAGTAATGGTCTAAAACAAGTATCATGCATAGATTAGATATTAAATTATTACAAACCTTTTTAGAATCCTGTTAAATATTATCACAAACATCACAACATGCAATGGAGAGGTGAAAAAAATTATAAATTTAGTGAGGGTGAAACATAATTATGTTACAATTAAATACACAACATATAGTGGAATTTCTGGTGAAAAATAAGAATTAGTGGGGTGCAAGCATTACATTAGACACAATTAGTTAGTTTTAAATAAAAATACACAGTTTTAGTCCATCCTGGCCTGGATGATTTAAGTTGCCTGTGGAAGGAATATTCTTTTTGATAAACACATGGTGTGATGATTAGAATTAGCTAAACACAAGGTTAAGACAAATATCAATATCAAGAGACATGCTGAGAGTTGTTCCTACCTTTTTCTGACTGACAGCCATAGTCCTAACACAGGCTACGAATACGTCTCTAGTTGCTGGTATTACTTCTGTTTCTTTAGCTACACTGAATAGACTTACTAACATTGGTATAGCTACAGGCTTCGGTTCTACAAAAAATTACAATTTTCACTTAGTCTATTAGTGTGAAGGAAAAAAAAGCAATAAAAAGATATGGCATGAACAAGACTAAAATTTAATTACCACCAGCAAAATATCTCCTTTCTACCTGTCAGAAACTTATTATTCTATAATTTACATTATTCAGTAATAACATTTGTGTGTATAGTGCATAGTTTTAAACCTTAAAAAGAGGCTTGGCAAACTAGAGGTAGGCATTATAGAAAGTGGCTAGAAAATGTAAATTCATGAAAGAGTTTTACCTTCCTCCTCCTCTGTTACTGGAAGTACAGCGAGTGATTCTACATCAGGTGTCAGTTCATCACCACCAAACATATACATAATATGATCTTTACCTAAACCTTTCAACTCGAAAAAATGACTTTCTTCCTATAAATAAATAAACAAACATACAATTGTTAAAAGAGATTGTTAAAGCTTTATAAAATCAAACATAAAACCTTACTTGTAACAGGTCTGTAAGTTCCATGCATTTTGATATAATGAAGTTTTTAACACCGTAATTTTTTGCACAAGTAACAAGATAATACATCAAAATACTTGTGTATCAAATTAATATATCTCCAGTACCTGATTAAAGAGTTCAATACGGACACCATCAGAATAATTCTGACTACAATGATCTGGGGCAAACGTTACTGTGATTTCTTTACTGTCACCTAAAAACACAATTCAAAATAATTAAAATATGAACTAATACTTGTATATTTTGTGCCAAGCTCGTACTTAATTGACAATCATATATACATAAAGTGTAAAAAGGCTAGGTTATTCTCTTAGATTATAAAATGTTATTACCTGCTGTAATAGTTCCCTCAGAAGGAACCAAATCAAATACATTCTGACCATTAAAATTCTGTGTACCTGAAATTTCAATATTTGTATATAAACAATAAGAGACTTTGGTGTTTTTCTATAGTGATAGTGAAAAAAAAGGATGGTACTATAAGATTTTGTCTTGGATTAAACAGTAAACAAAACAGAAACATTAAAATTAACAAAGAAGTCTTACCAATTTCAGTAAGTAAATGGGGATGAATAATTTTAATTTAAAACATTGGATTCAAAATCTGGATATTGGCAGGTAGGAATTTAATTCAGTAAATAAAAGAAAGACAGTATACTTACCGACGTATGATTTATGTTTTTTATCCCGTTTTATAAAAGCTGGAAGATGTTGTGATTTCGCGTGACGTAATAATGATAAACTGTCGAGTTTTATAACATAATCTATTGATAGAGACGACGTATTGTTGATCTGAAAATATAGATTATAGAATAGATTATTATTGATATACTTCCTCATATAAATAGATCACTGACTGCTACCAATATATTCCTTGTTATTTTGGGTTGAGTTTTAAAGATAAACTGATAATTTGTTAGGCCTAAGATACGCCTGCTTGATTTCCCTTCTAAATGACAAAATGCAACACTGACAGAAGGCAAACTGGGTCAAGAAAATTGAACATATAATCTTGACCAATACTCTAATTGAACATTGAACATTCTTGATAGCAAACAGGAGTCTAACTTAGTCTAACAAACTAATAATATGAAATTATTACCTTGAATGTTCGTTCACAGTATTCGCCAGCTAGAACAGCTCCCATATCAAACAGACTGGATTCTATAGAGAGGTTAACTATAGGACTGACTCCTTTACCAACTAACGTCATAGCTAAAACAGCAGCCCCACTTCTTATAGACAATACTTCTTGATACTGAAATAAGATTTAAAAATTAAACCATTTTGGATAATACTGTCTGAGTATTTCTTAAAATAACAAATTAATGAAGAGAAAAGGATCGTTTAGATTTACAACAAAAAATAAAGGAATAGTTTATACTCACCACACAACCTTTATTCGGAACAAATGACAGAACAGCTGTATGTGTTCCACCAGGGGGAAGAACTCTCAATGCATTTAACATCAGGAATGGTCCGTCAGTGTCCAGCAATGTGGAGGTTAACTTGACGTAGTTAAGGACACAAAAAAATTAAGCCATGTAAAATAATAGTCCAAAGATTGCAAAGAGAAAAATAAATATAAATCATAACCAATGTTAGAAGTTCATAACTTGTGAACTTTCATCATAAATTCACTTATATGTTACATACTCATCTTTCTGTGCCCACAAGTGTTCGGGGGCATTTTTTTATTCAAGGATACCTCGACAGTTTTATTACTGATGTTCTGCATGGTAACAGATCTCGTTACATTCTGACCAATAGAAACTTCACCGAAATCTACGATATTTTTACCACTATCTGATATTATAACAACTTGTGGTTTGACTGTCGGACAATGAACTTCTAGATATACTGTGTTATGGATACTGAAAAATAAAGAATTTGGTTTTAAAATCCAAAGGCACCCTACATTGCCCTTTTCAAATAAATTGTCCTGCTCTTCTGTACCAAAAAGCTAATAAAATTGAAATGTGTTTCCTTCTTATATGGACTAATCTAAAGAATTTGGCGTAAAGGAAAGATATACAACAAAAATTTTCATGCATAAAGGCTGTTTTCCACGGGACAATTTCCTTCGCGCGAAGCGATTTTTTCGCACTCACGCATGCGTATTGATAGCAGGTACTAAAATTTGTTACGAAAAAAATCGTCGCGACGATCGCAAAAAAAGTAGGAATAGTTTCAATTTTTTCGCGACGAAATATTTCGCGTAAACATTTTATCCAATGATCCAATCAAATGCACTAACAATATCAATGTCATATTATCTTGACGTCATGACGGAGATCGTGGAAATTAAAAATCGTCGAGCGCTTTTATTTTGCGACGAAAAAAACGCTTTGCGCGAAAGAAATCGTCCCGTGGAAAACAGCCTTTACATAAATGATCCAAACAATATGAGTTCTTAAATTTGTCTTTAAACTTGGAACAAGGTTTATTATCTTGGTAACTAAAGGGTGATATTTTTCTAATATTTTCTACTAACCTATATTTAAGTGAACCTGGATCACCACAGGGACCTGAACCAATATAACACGGAACAACGTAGGTATTAAACTTTCCTTTATATTGTCTTAACAACGAACCAATAGCAGCTGAATACGCACTCGAACTGAAATAGAAAAAGATTTAAAATTAGAACCAAGGAAAGACATTGTCATACTTTGAGATCCTCAAAGTCAAGACAAAATCATTAATCAAAACTCCCATCTAAAAGGACAGATATATATAACTTACTCTTTCGATATAGAACTAGGTTCAGGGGGGACAACTGGTTTAGGTTGCTGTATAGTTGGTACATTAGCTGATGGTCCTGTTGCCTTGGCCTTCCCTTTTGGTGATGACTTCCCTTTAGATCCTTTCTTTAAAGCTGCTAACTGTAAACAATTTTAAAATGAAACAGATATATCAAAGCTTCTCCAATATAACATATGCCAATATCCTTATACTAAATCTAAGATAGTTAAGCTTTCAATGAATTACTTCATGGCAATGAAGATGACAATATACCATGAATTGCATTAATATATCAAACTGCAACAATACTAGAGTAAATGTAATCCACACAAATTTAGACTTTCCATCCATTTTCTTCACTATCACAACAGGAAATGAAATGGAGTTTTAAATCCTACTTTTCTATTACTAGAGAAAACTATGGGATATAAATTAAGCTATTATTACCTGAGCTTGTTCTTGAAGTTCTTTTTCTTTCTTCAGAGCCTCTTCATATTCTCTTTGTGCGTCTGCTTCCATTTGTTTAGTAGCCATTTTTACAGCCTCTTTCCGAATTATTTCTTCTTTTAAAGTTGGTGAGAATCGAACTTGGATTCTACATTTCTACAAGAAAAAGGAAAATTTAACTGTAAACCTAAAGTCATAATAATAAAGGCAAACTAGGAAATAAATTTAAAAGAAGTCGTACCTTGCCAGGCTGTATAGTACCAACTGACGGTGAAATAGTTAAAGGACAATCTGGAGGATTCACAAACTCAAATGATGTCGGACCAACTGGAGCTATCTCTCCTGAAAATAAATGATAATGAACCAAATAAATACAGAAACAACCAAAAGAGTGCGAAAAAACTTATAGTGCATTTATTTCTCCAGAGGAAACACATCAAAAACAATAAATCATTCACTGATATGTTTACTAGTACAGTCCAAAAATTTCTTTATTTTAAATTCTTTCTATGACAGGTACCCCTGTTTTCACCTTTTCCAATTCTAGGTACGGGATGAGTATATTAATATAATATATAAGATATGTAAACAGGTGCCCCCGTTCCTCACCTTTTCCAATCCTAGGTACAGGATGAGTATATTCGTTACTACTAGTATGAGAGTTGATAACATGAAAAGCTGTAGACGACACGTCATATAACGCAGTAGCAGGGAAATGAACAACTTGATGTGATAATTCTAATGGTGGATGAACTCCTATACCTTTACACTGGATCTTAAAATCTCTAAAATAACAATTTTATAATATCACATATAATATATTTAATACAAAATAATCTTTAAAAACATTCAATAATTCCTTTACACTGGATCTTAAAATCCCTAAAATAACAATTTTATAATATCACATATAATATATTTAATACAAAATAATCTTTAAAAACATTCAATAATTCCTTTACACTGGATCTTAAAATCCCTAAAATAACAATTTTATAATATCACATATAATATATTTAATACAAAATAATCTTTAAAAACATTCAATAATTCCTTTACACTGGATCTTAAAATCTCTGAAATAACAAATAAATCAATTTGATATATTACATGAATTTAGAGATTTGTTTAAAGGGATTGTATAGTAGTGACACCATAATATGTGTTAGTTATAGTGGAATTGGAAGATACACAGATGTCAGAATGGAAATTTGAATGGTGTAAATTGTTGCTATAAGTGTCCCTGATACACATACAAAGTTTAGAAAACCTCTCTACAATCCCGTTAAATATAAAAATTGATATCATCAGTATTAAAAAGGGGGAAAAAACACTCAAAGTACAGACCTGTTGATCATAGATTTACAACAAAGTTCAAATTTATAATCTCGAGCTTTCTTAGGACTGAAAATAACGTCTAGATCTATAGTTTCTAATGGTAGTAACGTTCCAAAACCATCATTAGGTTGGACTTCTACATACTGCAAAATATAATATAGTAATTCATCTATAAGGTAGGCCTATAAGAAGTTGACAAATGAAAAATTCATGTTTTGTTTAAATAGAATGCAGAAAAGTGGGATGAAAACACCATTTCATTAAAATAGTAATCTAGAGGTGTAATTTAAATATTTATCTTTAAGGTTTAAGCAGTTGAGAAATGAAAAAAAATATGTTCTATTTATATAGAAATGCCAAGATGTAACAAAAAAAATTCATAACTTTTGTGGGCTTTCCAAAATGAATGCAGAGTTTACAAAACCAGTCTTGGAGTGGCATAAAATTTTCAGAAAGTATGAGCATACTCTGCAAAATTACAATTCAATGAAATTTAAATAAAATCATACTCTACCTCTGGCAGACCCAGGAAACCGTAATCTTGAGGTAAAATAGATAGATTGGTAAGTTTAATAGACGTTTTAACAGATTCGTAGATTGACGCGTAACCAAAATCTATATCATCTACATCAAACTTGATATCAGAATTAGTTACTATAGCAACTAGCGTAAACATTACAGGCTGGGTCTGAAAAATATTAAAAAATCATTCAAAAACTGTCAACCTAAACTTCTAAATTAATATTATATTAAAGATTTTTGTCAAAGTATTATAGAAGCACTGGCCTAGGTCACAAGTATTAGGTGTTATAGAAGATACCCTCCTATAGAAGCACTGGCCCAGGTCACAAGTAGAGACTATGTTATAGAAGCACTGGCCTAGGTCACAAGTAGAAACTATAGATTCAAACATATAAACCAAAATACATATAACAAAATTTAAATGATTATTTGATGTCTTATATGTAGATTTCCCCATATAGTTCTGTATCTAATACAAAGGAAAAATGGAAACGTCAATAAGCTAGACATGACAAAATTCTGGGAGAAGGTTGAAATATTACCTGATCAGCCACTCTGATAGTCATTGGTGCTTCTAAAACACCCGTTTCTACATCAAAATATTTACCTGATCAGCCACTCTGATAGTCATTGGAGCTTCTAATACACCCGTTTCTACATCAAAATATTTACTGGCTTCTTTAAATAAACTTGGTCTACAATAAAAATAGAATTACAATACAATCAGAAACTTTTAAGGACAAACATAGACACACAACCAAAAAATTTAACAAACCGTTTTTGATTTATGCTTATACATGCACTGGTATCTTTGCTCCAATATAGACGCAAATCCTTGTAAAAATAAATATAAATATAAGAAGGCCTACCTTGGTAGAAATTTAAATTGGGCTGAGAATTGAGCCTGGGCCTGGATATACCCAGTTTTAGGTAACAATTCTAAATGATTCTCTAATTCTTTACAAACTTCAAACTTTAATTTCAATGCTGTCGTTGCTCTGAAATATACAAAAAAAAAGTCAAATCAATGTGGGGACTCTCTCAAAGGGATGCTGAGGTCCAAATCCTTGATACCAAGGAATATTATGAGCTATGTGGACTGTCTGAAGCAGGAGCAAAATTGGCAATCCTTAAAACTAAACATTATAAGCTATATGGACTCTCTGAAGAAAAACTCAAATTGAAAACATATACCAATGAATATTTTAACTATGTGGACTCTCTGAAAGGTGTTTTACCTGTTATTGACTACTATAGTATCTTGATACAGCCTGTTAAACATACAGATTTTTAAATCTATCGTTTGTCTCTCAACCCATACTGGTACATCTATAGCTTTAGCTACCGACCTCACAGATATCTACAATATAGAACACACACAATATATAACACAGTTACACATAACACATACTGGTACATCTATAGCTTTAGCTACCGACCTCACAGATATCTACAATATAGAACACACACAATATATAACACAGTTACACATAACACATACTGGTACATCTATAGCTTTAGCTACCGACCGCACAGATATCTACAATATAGAACACACACAATATATAACACAGTTACACATAACACATACTGGTACATCTATAGCTTTAGCTACCGACCGCACAGATATCTACAATATAGAACACATTGTTAACAACACATAAACACATAACACATGATGAGATACAAAAAATAAACACGTAACAGTAGCACATAATATATAACACATAGATAATAGCACATAATACACATCATACAACTATACATAAAATAACACATGATCATACAATATTTTTTATCAAAACCACAATATATACTAGCAAATAAACCAAATGCCTGTAAACCTGTAAACAGTAAATGAAAGAAAGCAAATTACAAACATGTCTTATATGTACCCATAAAAAAAAACAACGTACCCCTTCAGATAGAGGATCTGAGAATGAAATCAGGAATTCCGTATCGACGGCACCAGGTATTGTAGGCTGCCAGATTATTTCTAGTTTTACTGACGAGAAGGCCTTAATTTCACCTGATACCACACTGCCTACTTTCATACCATCAACAGTTCCGTAATCTTCCATCTCACTAAACGCAAACTCTGGGGATGGCCCTGGAATGGAGAATAATTAAACTAATGATCCAGGTTTGGCCAAGGACCAGCTGGGAGAAATGATCCACATGGAACCTAAGTTGTTATACTTGTAAAATATAGATGTTTCTTTCTTTGACTGCAAATCTTGAAATCCATGACATCCAACATATTGACAATAGGGTGTTAACACACGAATTGTTCATATGAGTTAGTATTTTAATCAATAACAAAGTATTTGATAATAAAAATGTATTTTATTATACAAACCTGGTTCTGGATGTTTTAAATCATCGTCTGTATCGGGGAGGGCAGGGGATGCTGAATCTTCTTCTCCTTTCACAACACCACCAGTAGTAACATCACCTATAGCTAGACTGGCTACTTCCGGACTGGCTTCGATTATCTTCTCTAGATCTATAAATACACAACATGGCTGATTAAATTAGCTTTTGATAAGGGTTATATACATGCTAGATCTAGATCTACAGGAAATACTAGACCTAAAAGTAAAGTTCTCAGACTGGCTTTTGATAAGAGTTAAAGGATGGCTTCTATCTTCTTCAGACCTACTACAAGTAAAGAGCAAGACATTTAATCAAGAGTGTACATGACAAATGCAAAGGGCAATAACTCAGCAATAGCTTGATGAAAAATAGTAAAATTCAAATGGATCGAGAAAATGAAGCTACTTACTGTCTGATTTTATTTTTGAATCTGATATTTTCTGATCAGAAGAATCAGCACTGAAGGCTCTCATCGTATCAGCTGTCTGAAAAACATAAATAATACAATACCATTAAATTCTGTAATAAATTGCATCCTTGGTAATTACTTTGACAAACTGACAAAACATCTGTAAACATTAAAGTATTGTCACTTCAACATTTGAGTAAATAAAATAACTTGAACTCAACCAAGAAAACATTAGACTTAAAAATGTAATGTTCAATATCTCCTATCACTATAAAGATAATAGGTATTAGAGGATGGGAAACGTATGACAGTGTGTGACAATGACTTCAAGGTAAAATAAATTTAATGACTTACTAATCTTCCTAGAGATGTTTCAGCTGTGGTACAAGTCCCATGTTTCATTCCTACAATAGACAAATAGTGAGTAAATTAAACATGTTGTCAACATTATTTCAGACAAATTTCTATCAAAAATACATCAGCAAACTCTTAAAGAGATCTAAATATATTTTAAGTTAAATACAAATGAAAAGAAATAAAAGAATACCTGTAACTTTGAAGAAGTCAAATTTGGTTGCCATGGCACCTTTATTAGTGAGAGTTACTGTTCTTTTTAACGTTTCTCCGATAACTGTCACCCCGAAATCTACTAGTGTCGTGTCTATTCTCACCTTTAGAAAACAATAAGGCAACATTGTTAGGATATATTCTACTATATGAAGCAAGCAGTTTGTGCTAATTCAAATTCTAATTTTTTCAACTAGTGGATCTTCTTGGGGTTTTTTTTAAAGTGCTTGTTGCAAAGGTATATCTCATAAATAAAGGAACATTTAAAAATCAAAATGAAGTGTAGGTAAGAAAGTTCTTATACTTACATCACATTTTTTGGTGGTACATCTGAGAGGGATAGAAAAGGGTCCAGTTTGAGAGAGAAAATTAACTTGTCCTTCTAGGTCTTCATTTATCTACAAATAAAAATAACAGTTTTACACTTGGAGAGAGAGTAACAAATTATTACAGATGGTTTTTTTGAAGTGATTTTTAATAGTGATGAGTTAGACATGCATTAGATTTTAAAATCAAAGCTTGGTACTTGTTATTGTATATTTCAAAGGTTAACTTGTAAAGTTAAAGTTAGAGAAATTAAAGACAGGATTAAACTTACCATTGGTTTAAACGTAACGAACATTTCACAAGTTAGACCAGCTGACATCTGACCAGGAGGATCAAAACTAAAATAGATAAAAAATCAATTTATATTTACTTTATTTTGGGGAAAAGGCTGTTAAAATTATCAAATTCGTTGCATACTTTGAGAGGCTCGCGCATAGGCCCACTATTAGGTTCAATTAAAAGCAAAGCCGTAACTCTACTTAACCTACAATAACAGTATCAGTGATTCAAGCTGAGGCAAAAAGTACATTTCATGTAAATTATGCCTGACAAACACGTTAAAATCTTACTTACTCTATTTTGATGAAATCTTTAAGTTTTTCTGTGATACTGACGTATTTACAATAATTCACAGAATATGATACGTTGGTTAAAATAACTCGCTTTTTATACGTCTCTCCGATATCAAAATTCTAAAAATACAAAAAACATTCATTAAATCTAATGAAAAGGTTTCAGGGGTAAACATTATTTTGGACTGAATTGAAGTCAAGAAAGAGAGGAATAGAAGGGCAAATTTTAAATGCAGTGGTTATGAACTGTTCAACTGAAGCCAAAATAAGAACAGACAGAACTCCCTTGAAGGCCCTCCTGATATCATGAAAATATTGCCTTACTTTTTAGCGCGAGGATATCCAGTCTTACCTTAAAGTGTATAATATCAGGTTTACTGTAGAAAGGACATCCAGTAAATTCTCGTCCAGCAGCAACTTGTTTGATTGTTATACCTTCACGATGTTTCTCTAAAACTTTCTGCATAATCTCCTGTTTTAAAACAAAATAAAAACAGATGTAAAGACAAAATCACCCCAAAAATTTGTAAAAAAATCCCAGTGAAAGAACTTGACGCTTTTCCATGTCAGCCCCTTAGACCTGCATCATTGATAAGGGGTACCAGATCCAAAAATAGACAGTTTTCAAACCATACAAGTGAAAATTTCTCAATAACACAAAAGCTGGGATTGGTCCTAGGAGAAACGAAAAAGAATTTCGACACTGACCTTTTCCATTTTGCTGGTACTTGGTAATTTTAATTGTGTATCCAGATCTTTAGGAACATGGTATGGTTTATGTTTGTCCCACAATCCATCAAACTCTGGTTTGGCCAGGCTTGCTGTGTCTTCTGGAATATAGACAGCAGATTGAAAAAAATTAATAAGACTTAATGTCCTAGGTCATTTTGTCTATGGAAAAGTATCTTCTATAATTGGTAAAAAAATTCTTGAGAACATTTCATCTTCTCCAAGCATCAGCTAAATTAAATTCTAAAAGAATTGGAGTGCTCACGTAAAACGTCTTAACGAAATAGGATGTATACCTTGTCTATCAGTGATATTATCCTCTATATCACTGTCATCATCATATACAACTGGAGGTATAATAGTCGTAGATTCTGTCGACATTTCTACTATTTTTATACTTTCTTCTGTTCCTTCTTTATCAACTACTTCTTCTGATTTCTACAATAAACACAAACAATTTTATTTTAGAAATATTAAAACCTGAAACATGTTGTTACTCAGAGCTTTACATTGTTTGATCTTAGAAAACTGATTTATTTCAGCCTGTATCACACAGGATCTCTGGTTATTGTCCCCATAGAAAGACTACACACTTTTTCAAATATAATCATTTGTTCCGATATAAAAAACAGATTCACCCCCTATGAAACTTGCTTTTTCCAGGTCAGCACCTTTGATCTGCATTACGGACAGGGAGAAACTGAGGTGCCAAATTGAAAGATAGTATCTTGACCCATGCTGGGACTAAACAAATAAAGAATAAAACTTACCAATGAATAATTAGTTGTGGAATAATCAGGAAGTTCCAACAATCCTGCGGATTCTAGAGCTGATCTACTATAATCTTCCAGACATTTTAGAGGTTTCTTCTTATGTGGCGCCACAATCTGTAATATAGTTCCAAAAAAAAATACAAAGCACAAAACAATGTAGCCGAGTTGTTTAGCGTGGAATATGTAATATTCTTGTGTTCAAAATTGGGTCCAGTGGGAAAATAATTCCAGTCAACCCAGCTGTAAATGGGTACAGATAATCCAGAAAAGATCAATTCTACGCAAGAACCAACTGGTCTCTCACAAGGAGAAGACTGGAGACAACAAACCTTGTCTTTCTGTGATCGGGCGTCCATCCAGAGATATGATTGTTCACGTTTTCTCTTCTCCATTCTCGCGTCTTCTCTCAAAACTTTCTTCATAATCTCACTCTTTTTATCTTTCTGATCCACGGCAAATTTCCTACAAATATTTTACATTTATTATACACAAATTTTACTCATCTGAACTCATGAGAAATGCAGTATGCAATGAGGGAAAATAGACAAAAAACAACAATATTGACAATATTAACTCACTGTTTCTGTTTTTCAAATTCATTCATTCGTTTTTTAATGAGTAAAATTTCATCAGCGTTTCCACCTTGTTTTAGTATTTTCTGACGCTCCATTTCCTCTCGTAAATTTCTCTCTTTCTCTAAAGCTTTATCTCTCGCTCTTATAGCTTTCATATTCTCCTGAAAATATATTTAATAGGGGGTTTATTTCTCAATTTTCTACACCATTTTAGCTAATACAAAAAAAGATTTATGCTGAAATAAAATTATTAGAATTATCAAGACAAACAATAAAGGACCCTTTGTTTGATGACCTCTGACCTTATTAACAGCTATATCTTTCTTGAGTTTTAACAACATGTCTATTTTACGACTCATATCATTTTTATAACTGGTATGTTTATCTTCTTTTTCGGATTTTAACCTAAAATATATAGAAATTTAAACCTAACAATATTGAAACATGGGCAATGAGCAAAGAGGAAATTTCTGCAAATCTTTTTTTTGTAGTTATTTCTTTTTTAACTATCTCCAACTACCCCTCCCTCCCTACTAAATTAACCATTAAAAATGTACATACTTGGCTAAGGTCTGGTTGAGATATTTGCTGGCTTTCTGATGACTCTTCCTGGATTCCTCCATGGCCTGTTGATGTCTCAATCTTTGTTCTAACATCATATCAGCCTCTTGTCTGAAATATTTCATTTAAAATTAACATGCTTGTTTCAAAATCACAGTGCTTCGTTTTATTTTCTTTCAAAAAAAGACAATGAAAATGTTTTTAAATAAAACAAAAACTTATAAAACTATATATCACGTAAAAATTCAATTTACCATAAAATATTTTTCATACAAGACATGACGTCTGTATGAATTGTTTAAAATCTAGAACAAAACTCAATCAAAATTAGATAAAGAAATGGCACTTTTAAGTTTTTAATATTCTTGAAAAATGTTGAATTATTTCGAAGTTATGTACCTGTCGATATTTTTGAGAGTAGTTGTGGTTTGTTTGGCCAGTTTCTCCTCTTTAGTCAACCTATATAACGCATGGTTTGTTTTCTCTCGGACTAGTTGATGTTCTTTATACTTTAACTCATTCTCAGCCAACAGAAACTTTCCTCTTTCTACTTCCGCTTTCCATAACTCATATCTACAATGAATGAATGAAAGAATAAATTAATTGGTTCTGATTAAAAACAAAAATCAGGCAAAAATAAGTTTACTTCTTTTTTAAGATCTTCAACCCTAGGCTAAGATTTATTGGAAATTTTGATTCCACACAGACATTCCCGATTAAACTGAGATGCATTCATTAAAAAGAAATTCTGTCCTTACTCAGTTTCTTCTAATCTAGCTGCTATTTTCTCTTCTAATTCTTCTTCTGATTCTAATTCTTTTACCAACTTCTCATGGCCAGATTTTAAACGATATACCGCAGCTCTGTAATATAGATATATAACATCTTTATTTCTTATTTCAAGACAACATTTCAATTAGATAATATTGGATAAACAAACAATTATTATGGATATAAACTTTTAGAATGATTTTAACTTACATGTTATCATCATTCTCGGCAGTTTCTATCTGTATATACGTCTCATCTCGTTTTCTTTCTAATAAATTTATCTCATTTCTACACTGTTTTAATTCTTCTCTGAAAAATATAGTTAATATTTAACGTTTAACACAAAAAAATTATGCGAGCTTTATATTTCTTCAAAATAGTACAACAATTTGTACATCCATAGCCTAAAATGCAATACTGATCCACTCAAAGTATCAGATAGGATTTAATCAAACCAAACTATGACTTCAAAAGGTTGCTTTAAGAAATATATTAATAAATGAATACTTTTGCTCACTACCAAATCACAATTAACAGTGAAAAGAAAACCAACGGACCTAGTTTTTTCTGTTTCATACGTACAACTTTTGACTCTATCATCCAGTTCATTTATATGACTTCTTAGATGAATCATACGAATTTGTTCGTGCCACGATATTTTCTCTTCTTCTGTCATTGGATACACTGGTTCACTGAAAATATTCATAATAAATGCTTTGTTTAAAATAGATTTAGCACTAAATTATAGGGCTGCAACGATTCATCGTAGAATCGATGAATCACGATTCGTTCCTCCTTATCGATGCATCGTGTAAGAAAAAAATAATCGCGATTCATCGGCCCCGATTTTGATTCATTTAATTAACTCTTTTATTGACTGAGAACAAGAAATCCTCATGCATTTTATAATTTATGTCGTTTCGAAATTTTCGAAAATTGCTTTTTACGTATCAATTTGTTTATTATCATCTTAAATTTTTGTTTTTAATGATGATGATCTAAAGCATATAAATTTGTTACGAAAATTATGTCAAAAATGTTTTAAAATGTTAATGATTAAAGGTTTTCTTTTCTTTCCGATTTCAAAATCAAGAATCGCGATTTCTAATCGCAATAAATCGAATCGTTGAATGTGTATCGTTTAGCGTATCGAATCGCCACTTCAGGAATCGTTGCAGCCCTACTAAATTATATTGGCTAATAGGATGAAATCTAAGTCTAAGAATTGTAACTTCAGATGTAAAAATATAAGCTTACTATGAGCTCACTGTCAAACAATTAAAAACGTTTAACATACAAAAGTTGTTTAAACACATATAGCTGAAGATTAAAGACACTCAGAAACAATTTATTTTTACCTGATAATAGAGTCTTCATCTTCTTCTTCTTCTTCAAAATCTAAACCCAAATCTTCATCATCATCATTATTATCATCATAGTTTCTGATCTCATTTACTTCATCATCATCATTGGTATACATCATTTCATTGACAGTAGCATCATTACTGGGCTGATCAGTTAATTCATTAGGAAGGCCATCATTGGTATTAATTAATTCACTAGGAATATCATCGTTAGTAGGTTTATTAATTAACTCAGTATTAATTAACTCAGTGTTGTCTGTATCTATATTGGGGGGTGGACTTGTTAATCCCTCCATTTTCTGTATTATTCTATTCTAGCGTCCCCTTTAACAGATCACTGAAATAGAAATATTTTAAATCATTTTTTATAAAAACAAGATAATCTTTAAAAAAATGTTTGCCTCTCAGCTTGCAGTTTGTGTCAATCATTAATAAGCCCATTTAAAAGATATAAATGGTTTATATGTATGAATGTTAAGCAATGGGGTGAAAATTATTCCACTGTGTATGTTTATTTAAAAATGCCAGAGAAGTCTAATATTTGATATTATTTTGAGGGGGCTATATATTTTTTCAGAGGGTCATTGCCCCTCTTGGCACACACACCACAACCCACCCCCTCGTACCTACAGGCCTGATAATAATGATTTATTATTGTAATATGATATGTCTTAAAAATGTAAGTGTTTAACAAATAGCAATTAGGTTAAAATAATAAATCAATATCTGATAAGTTTTAAAATAAAAACTATCACTTTCAAAAGTAAACATATGATGTTTTAAAATCAATAGACTTGATGCATTTCATGATTCCTTCCTACGACAAAACATAACAATGTCATAACAAATGTTCAAAATGTCTGTTTTCATTTTGTTTCTAGGTTAGTTGGCTAATTAATATAAAAATTGTTAAATGTCATGTTTTAAACTAAAGCAGTATCCGATTACTATAAGACTAAGAGCTTGTTGAGGAGGTTGATTTTTATTATTATCATTACGTCGTGAATTTTTATACCATTAAACAACAGTAAATCTTGAAAATAAACAACTTGAAATACAAGTGAGATTTGAAAATGGATTACTTGATAATGATATTGTCATTGATGGCATGAAATTCTACTTTCATTTCGTCGAGTAGTTGAATTTGGTCTGAAATCAATAACTGAGCAAAGTAAACGTTAACTAAAGAGTTGTAATTGTTGATGAAAAAAAAAGTTTAATTTGAAGCACAACAAATCAACAAATTTACTCACAAGTTCTTGATATCCTTAGAATCAAAACCCAATAAATAAACGGACACTTGCTGATCTTTCATTTGTTTACATCCACCATTTTGTTGGCAACGACGCCGACTGGTTAAAATTTTGGATTTCGGTTTGACACGAAATGAATGCTAGTCCGAATAGTCTGACTTATCTTTTATCTTGCCTTAGTCTACTACGCATACTAATCTTGCCTGTTTTCTGTTTTTTTCAAATGCTATTTGTGTAGGTTCATTTCAGATTGTGATTTAGTTTAATGTTTGGGTAGAAAATTAGTATGTACTAAGTAATATGCAGAGAAAAAGGTAGAAAGAAATGACGTCTGCTGAAAATCGCTGGCTCACTAAAATTCCCAATCCAATCAATTCAATTTTTCATGTAATGCAACACGAACATCACGAATGTTTTTTTTTTATATCTGACTGAGAATGGAGGGGTTGTGTATGTTTGTAGAAAGACATTGGGGCTTAATTGGTCTTCCAAACCTTTTTTCTCCCACAGTTTCAGGTAGAAGTAGGCCTTTTATGATTGTTTTGATTTTGACGTCGTGAGTTAGTAATGGGAGATTAGAGAGTTCTAGTCAGGGGAGATAACTAGTGTAGGAAATATAAAAAGGGTGTCGACTCGTCATTTAAAATCGAAAATAAAAACTTCAAACTTCCTCTCAATCCTCTGCTCTTTAAAAAGTAAAGAAAATTGGACTTTAAGGATAATGAGGGGTTGATCGAGGTTACTATACTCTCCCGGGATCAAAACATTCCCTTCCCTTTTTTTTATCCCGATAGAAACCCTCGGGCTCGATTGTGGTAGGCCTATTGCTGTAGTGATGTCTAGAAAAGCTCGTGGCATCTCATCCCTAAATCCTCACGTAGAAGTTGGAAGTAGGCTGGTTAGAGCCTGAACGTATTTTTTGGTAGGCCTATTGATCTTGACATCCATTCGACTCTTTCGCTCAAATAGACAACACTAACTGGAACGAAAATAATTTTCCATCTTTGACGAGAGTTAAAAACCAAACTATTTTATTAATATCATTTAAAGCACCAATATGATGATCTACATAGAAATAAATTATTTTGCAGCTTTTCTTAAAAACTACAATACAATATCATACGTAAAAAGGCTTTGGAATATTGAAAATACCATGTGCCTCATGTTCATAAGGAAACAATATAGGTCTACTATCCTATCGATGTATGGAAAAGGCAATATGTCTACATGGAAATACTGTGTTTCCACGCAACAGATTCCTTCCGTTTCTTGGCCTCTTCTTGTTTTTCTTTTTTCATCTTTCTGTACGCCAGGCGTCTTTCTAGAAGTCCTAAATAGAAAATAGAGGAGCACAGACTCCAAACGGCGGCAATGGTGTAGCTCCATCGGAAACATTTCAACCCGTAACAGTCTGTAACGGTCGGATCACCGATTTCAAGCTCGTACAAAGCTCCGAATATTTTTTGGATTATCAACCCCCCAAACGCTGTGCCCACCATCATAAACCCCCAGTTAAGTCCGAAATATTTCATTCCGAAAAATTCACTGGTCATGGTAGGAGTGAGGCACCAAGTGGCGCCATTGGGAATTCCGACTCCGAACAGAGCCAATAGAATCACTGGATACGAATCGCCGTAAAAAACACAGACGGCTAAAACGACAGTTTGTATTGACGTAGTAAATAGAATAACTCCAGCACGTGGTACCCTGTCAATCAAATGATCAGATATAAAACCTATCAATAATTTAGAGAACGTAGCGGAGATCGGGTTTAAAACTGTAAATAATGTACTTTTATCTTCGTGATGGAAAGATTTTAAATAAGTTGTAATATTGTTGATATACATCAATTGAAGACTAGCACACATAATATACGGCCACAGTAAGAAATGAAAATCAAACAATTTTAATAATTTCAATCCACGAATATCCTTCCCATCGTTATGAATACTTTCTTCCAGTTCAGGATTTTCTGGCTCATTTTTAGTAACGATTGAATCATCACTGTCTTGAATCTTTAGCTGTTTAACTTCCGGTTCTTCAAGCATATACACATCCAGTATTATAATTCCCAATACATTTATAACACTAAATGTAATGGCAGAAAATAAATAAAATCCTTGTAAGTCTTGTTTCTGCTCGTCATGTACGTGTCCTTTAGCGAAAACGAGACCGTAGATTAGTGCGACCAATGCCGGACCCGCACTGAATGCTGAGTCGAGAAGACCGACGATTTTACCGCGATGTCGGGCAGGAACATTATTCATACTGGTCGTAAGACAGGACATGTAGGTAAATATAGCACCAAAACCTAGAAAATATAACCAAAATTAAGTTTCGATACAGTCGAGAAATAATGGCTATAAGATATCTGCATCAGGGCTACAATTTTGCTTTGTGATTTAAGACCAATGGATCCAAGATTTAACCAACAGCTTCCATTCTACAACCGAGTTATAGATCATTATATAATTCTGTACAATTGTATAAAAGAAGGGGAAAAAGTACCATATTTAATACTAGAATAATCGATTATCTGTTATCAATACTTGAGTAGGGTTTCCAGAATTTAAATTTTGTGACCTTGAGGTCAAATATACTAAAAAATATGAGACAGAGGTCATCAAGAACCTTTGATTGTGAAATAGTCTGGTTTATCTTTGACCTAATATTATGGTTGTTCACGTGAAATGATTGTACAAGGTTTATTTATCAGTTGTTATCATTGTGTTCTATTTATTGGTAATATGACCCCGCCCGATTAACCCGACCCATCGATTTATTTTTTCAGGCCCCTGTTCAATGAAATTCACCGGCATCTTGCTCGTAAGAATACACAAAAGGAAGCGCAAAATAATTCATCAAAATATTTGACTTAATTTTTTGACTTGGGAGTAAGACAGGGTTCTGTTATTAGACCCCCTTTTTCCATTTTATGTGTAGAAATTATCAATACGCATAGTGCATAATGAACTGACTTTAGAAACGATAAGACAAGTGTTTGTCTTGCACAAGAGCTTTGCTTTTTATATCCCATAGATTTCAATAAGAACAGTGAGACAGAACCCGAGTGGTTTAAGGCAGTCCACCCAGACCTCCCCTGCTCCACTCTAACTCTGATTGCGCTAGGATCGTGGTTACTTTACCTGCTAAGAAGAAGTAGATATCCTGTAAATAAGCATGATCAGAATAAAACTCGACATTATCTAGGGTTGTATAGAGCATCATAAACCCGAGACAAGTTAAAATCAGAGCTGTGAACGACGTCCATCTTGCACCAATCTTCTCGTACATAAACCCTGCTGGAAACCCGATAGATATTCCAAAATTACCCATAGCTGCCATCATCTCAACTGAAAGAAAAAAAGAGTTGTCATTGTAACGGTATGTCAAATATACAAGTCGTTTTGGAAAATTTGCAATATTTGTTGCCTCGTCATCACAACTGTTGAATAGAAAGACGCATTTGTGATCACCAACATTGTTGCGCCATCTCATTTCTTCTAAATCATCATCTCAGCTTTGAGACAAGTCTGGTGTTCCTACTGTCAGTATAGACGTGGAAACGTTCTTGACCGGAAGACTCCTGCATTCTATACTTTTTTTTGTATAAACAGTATTCCATACTTTCGGCATCTACAATAAAATACATACGAAATTTGTACTTACCATCAGACTGTGTGTATCCGAATTTCTTCTTGATGGCGTTGGAGTAGGCATTAAAAATGAAAATAGATCCCGCTATCATCATTCCTATACACCCCACAAGCACTGCCAGGAACCTTAGCACCAAATTCTTAGAGATCTTCGGCATCTTCTTTTCTTTTACTTCAAATCTGGAATATTCTGTGTCCAATAGTTCTAATTTCATCAGTAGACACCGTGTCTATGTGGTCATTGGTCGGACTAAACGTACCCTGTTGGTGGGTGAACAATCCAAAACTCTCTAGGCTAAAACTAACCTGTCTCTCGACAGTCTAACTAAACCCACCTCACGTGAATAATCCAACAATATGATTATCGTAATTTATGTCAATTTCATGCATTGATAAATATTGTTTAACCCAGAAGTTTAAAACCTGTTGATAAATTGTCTATACGCATTTTATACTGTTAATTTTACAAGCCACGATTTATCTGTAGAAACCCATCGACGAACACTTCAACAATAGGTACTTTTCCTTCCCACTTTCTGTTGCGGATCGTCAACAGTCAATCTTCTTTACAAACACAGGTATAAATGAAATGGGGTTTTGCGTCCTACTTTTCTACACCTGAAGAAGTAGATCAAGGTAACATCTCTGAACCAATTCGCTACGTAACAAATGTTTTACCCACTCCTCACTTCACGCCAGATCATTCCAACCTCTCTATCAAACAGTGATTAAATAATATGATATTTTTTAACCCTCTATCGTGTGATAAAAGTGGACTATGTTAAAAAAAAATTTTATCAGAAATCAACCTTTGCCCAGTAATCATCATATGTCAGGGATTACAATTGGGAATTGATACGGGCGGGTATTCACCGTATTTCAAGGACAGATATCATTTCAATTCCATCAGCTTCAAATAGAAACAAATATCAATAACAAATTTGCAATACATTGGTAGCAGTAACTTTTCAAAAAAGTAGGTATGTCTTGACGAGCCTGTAATTACAGAGGCAATGGTATTGTCCACCCAAAAACATTCTGATGGCATTCAATAGAAACCATACTATTAGTAATAGTATTACCCTACAAAAACCAAGTTTAGAATGATAACTTAATATACCAGCTTTATTTAAACTTTATACATGTTATTGAAATTTCATAACAATACACATTTTATAAATTAACTAGGCTAATTGTTGTTTGTAAGACTATCAGCGCATATCGGACACCGAATTTATTTCAATTGTTCATTTAGCTTTGATCACAGTAACCCAATAGAGGCGAAAATATATTTCATAAATAGTTTATATAACATTATCCATTCAGTTATCTGAAATATTTATCTCGTTGCACACTACACGCATCAGTTAACACCAACTGTAGGATGAGCGAATAGACTTGAATAGGATAAATTAAATAAGGCAAAATTGGAAATTTCTTACATATAGATTTTAAAAACAAAATTCAAAGACTAATGGTCTGAATATAAAATATCAGTTTGGACGTCCAACGTACTTTAAATCTCACCAGAAACATTTCGATATTCTAGAATTTTAAGAAAGCGTCCCAGAGTATTTTTCCATTCATTTATTAGAATAATTCTTCTTAATGATATAACATAGTTTTCAATGAAACAGAGAGTTCATCTTCTTCCTAAATACTGCGTTTTCATTTTGTTAAAAAGGTTGGCTCTACTGTCGGTTGTTTTGAGAGAATCATGTCGGCCATTACGTTGATTGATGGACAAACAGACAAATCTAATATTATTATTATCTGATAATGATTCCATCACGTTCAGATCAGAAACATTCTTCACAACATGTTGAATAAACATTGCTATTGACGGTAGAATTCTAGAATGATAATAACGACTATTCATTGGTTAATCATTTTACTACTGTCCAATGAGAACGCTAGTATGGCAATCTGAAAATCCAGAATACCACAGATTCGAAGGTGGTAAAAGCAATGTTTTATAAGAAATTAGAGAACCATATGTTCCTGAGTTTTTCTGTGCTTCACAACGAAGTTTTTACTTGAGAAGTGAAGCTCTAAGGATTATGATCAGTGTTGGACTGCTATCATCTGAACAACGCAATCTTTTCGGACAATCAAATCGAACTTGTCTAGTAGGAAGCTAAAGCCATCGTTTCCATTTAAAAATTCTGTGATTCGTTTTTAAATTTTTGGATTAGCTATTTTCCAAGAGAACAAAAGCATCTGTATCTGAATAAGGTGAACAGCAGTATGGTGTGAAAGCACATCTATGGTTTTACGATAAGCATAGGTTTCAAAACAACCCCAGCCAAAGTAAGACTTTGGTGGGACGTAAAACTTCATTTTATCAGAATTTATGATAAATATACCATGACGTGTATTAAAAGAACAATAACTCTGATAGGAATAATAAAAGCTATCATATCGAGATGTCTGTTTGCTGGGCATGGTTTTATCTGCATCTGGAGGGTGACTGTGATCAAGAAGAATCCAATATGGTGGTCTCTGACTGGAACTCTACCACTGTTATTCCTGGAAGCTCTGTTTACTCTCAAGATAAAGAAAGGTGGAGAGTGGAAATGGTGGGTACAAACTATTATTTAATTTCAGAAACTGTAAACGATTTAGTTAAATATTTGATAAATTGGCTGATTTAAGCTAATTTTTTCAGATAGATATTCTAAATTTACATTAAAAAAAAAAATGTCTTACAAGTTTACACCTTTTTTGTGCCGAGTAGGACACACATCTTTAATCTGTCTATTTCAGGGTGTGTCCCAGTGTATTTCTATATTTAGCAACAGCGATTCCTGCAATTTGGTTCCTGGAACTGGATCTCTTGTATCAAAGAATTGAGCTGATTCCTGGGAGACAACAGATCATTCGACAACCTGTCAATCATATTCCAGGATGGAATGTAGAGGTAGGTTTATATTTGGTGAATAAAGCGGTATATCTGCTTGTTGGCGGTTTGTGGGTAGAGACCTGGGCTGGGTTCCAACCTGGGGGTACTAGTCACGCTCTCGGGATATCTGTTAGATCCATAGGTCCAAAGTGGTTTCAGAGTTACATAATTGGATAATAAAAACAAGCTATATATGGACATTATTACTTCAATAATTCACATGTTTTAAAGGCATCGATATATTTATAAAACATTTGATAAGCATGACTGAGTAGTGTACATCGTATCCTCGGGTTTGACTTTTTTTTAATATTAGGCCTTAACCCTCGGGAAATCTGAATAAAAGGGGTGTGGTTTGTAATCGAAGGATTGAGTATAAATACTATTCACAATTGAAATATTAATAATAGAGTTGTATAGAGTCCCTATAGCACCAGGGCAACAAAACAACGATATAAAAACTGAACGAAAGAATAGTCTGTTACTGATATCTGGGTGCGGATAATCCGAAAATGGCAATAGCCAATGACAATTCTGTTATGGAAAAATGTAACAATGTCATTTCACCTTTTGAGACTAAAGCCATTTCTAGAACCAGCATTAATAAAAGTCCCCCCAAGCACATCCTGATGTAAACTTTCTATTCTAAATAATTTTTTCTTCAGATAAATCTACCAATTAACCTGGTTCCGGATGATTGGTGTAAGATATTAGAACAGATGCTGCTACTGGTACTGATAGTGGGAAGATGGTTATTACCAAAAGGTGAAATAAGCCGAGAACAGCTCTCGCAACTGCTGTTGGTGTATATAGGAATGGCTGCCGACATCATCGAATTGTTCGAGGCCTTCAAGGAACGAGAAGTCAAAACTAACAAAATCCTAACCATCATCATTCTATCATTATGGACCGCTAGTCTGTTACAGTTTACCTTCGTTCTTACGGCTACCAAATCAAAACGCATGCGACCTGTCTTGTTTCACGAAGGAAGTACAGCGAGTACGATTTCTGTGGGTGGTAAATCTTGTTGTCCAACTGAAGTTATTTCTATAATGATCAGCGTGATGCTTCAAGACGGACCATTCCTTGTCTTACGGATGCTGCTAATCTTCCGATACAACGTCATCAGCTACACCAATTTATTCTTCACGTCAAAGAACAGCCTCGTTCTCATCCTACAATTTTACCGCCTTTTTGTCCTGTTCTGTCAGAAGCCAGATCCGCCCACAACTCTAGTGTTCGCTGGTGATACAGGAGAAGATGGCGACGATGATGATGACGAAGATGGCGGTGAGGAAGAATCAGAAGAAGATGAAATAAGTTCAGCCTCGTTACCCCAACCACCGGAAGTACCCAAAGACGCCATCTTAGAAAAAGATACTCCCAAGAAGAAAACCGGAAGTGTAAAACGACAGATCAGCAGACAAGACTCAGTCATGTCCTCGTCCACGAAAAAACTTCTTCATCAGAATTCTTCTCCGAATGTTCAAACAAAGGTCAAAGAGAAATCAGAAACCAAGAAACAGAATTCAGAATCTGGAATAGAAGATGACGTCATATCAAACGGAAGTGACGTCACTTCAACCAAAAAGCCTAAGAAGAACTTAAAAGCTATGGGTGACTCCAGAAACAACTGGAAGAACGTGAAGAAAATGTCTCGAGCTATAGCCTTTATTAACCAGAGCGGGGAAACTCAGTATAAAACCGTAGTGTTGAATCGTCCGAAAATAAAAACCGGAGGAAAATCTGGCGCCGGGAAACACGATAAGAAATATTGTGTGAAGAAAAAATCGTCTAAAAAGCTAGTGTAGGATTAGTTTAGTTTAGTTTCTCATATTTAAAGTAGGCTCAGAACTGTCTTTTTATTTCAAAGATAACAGATATAGCACACTGCAAACAACACTCTGCAGACAACAGCTCCTAAAAAATCTTCCATATGTGTACGATACCACTATATATTAAACCCCTCCCCCACACACCTGTCCAGTCAGATATTCACTAAATTTTATCAACTTTAAACATCTATTTTTCGTTTTATGTGAGATTTTTCATCTGTAGCTTTATTGACAAGTGAATTTTATAAAAAGAATATAATTTATTGTTCTAATCACTTTACCAGATATTGATAGAAAGTGAAAATTTGGAAATGTGTGAATAACGGTTAGTAATTGATGATAAAGTGTTGTCGAAGGTGCATCTTGACGACATGGACAATATATTAAATGTTTTAAAATTAAAGCTTCGATGTTTAAAATCAGAGAAAATATAAAATTTGCATTATTTATTATTTATTCATACTGGGATCTCGCACGCAAAAGGCCAAATTGCCAAACAAGAAAGCGCATCTAAATTTGAACCGATGAGGATCACTTTGGTAAAAACCACACAGTCAACAAATGACAACATCACCTGTGTTGCTAGGGGAAACTCGGAGGTATCGATTTGATCACCTGAATCCCAAAACCAATCACCATTCGAATCTTTCTGTCCTCCTAACCAATACGAATCTGAAAAAAATAAATTATATTACATGCTATAGAAAGTTGATATATATGGCATAGCCCCCTGCCATTTTTGTAGTAGTTATAGGTGTTATAGAATATAATCATATAGGCTAATCTCCTATAGAAGCAATGGCCGAGGTCATAAGTAGAGACAATTGATTTCACCATGAAAACTAATTGAATTTAAATAAAATACTTTTTACTGAATTCATTACCTACAAACATTTTACTTTTTAACCAGTCTCTTTTGTCGGAATTATCCAGCCTCATTAAATAACCTCCATCATTAATACACGTTTGATTGGCCGGTTCGTTTTGAGCAGGGAAGATAAATATCTTAAAACATCCGTGACTCGAGCTATCATAGCTATACCCCGACTTACTGGCACACAAGGCTGAAATACATAGATTTAAAATAAAATTACACGAAGTATTGTTTCTTATTTTTACTGATTAATTTCGAATAATGTAAACGTCATGCAATGTTCAATATATAAATTAAATTGATTTGATTTTTGATTGAGCATGATAGCTTTAATGTACTGGAATACCTGACGTCAATCTGCTTATGAGTTTGTCATGCCTTTCGTTGTATAGGCGTACTAGCAAATTGATAATTCTGTAGACCCTACTCGGCCCCTATACCTAATAATAACTATAAAGTGATCTTTTGGCACATACCTTCTCCAGCCAGAGGTGGCACTGTGGGTTGATACGGCGTTGTAGTTGTTGGTGGGGGCGTTGTGGTAGTTGTTGTGGTCGTGGGTACAGTTGTAGTATCCAACAAACCTGGAATTCCAAACTTCATGTAGGTCTTAGCACCTCCTAGAACTGTGGAAATTGCCAGCAAATTGATTCCAGGAACTTCTGTATAGAAATAGCAGTTTTTGGAGTCGCGATGGTAACTAAAACTGGTAACGGCGGGAGATTGAGATGCCAACGTCACACACTGGATCTTCGAGACTGTTTTAATAGGTGATGTACTGTAGACTTTATTATCCAGGTCTAAATGAATCCAGTTTACTGTCAATCCGGTTGTTAAGTTGTTTATTAACGATACACACGATAATATAACTAGAATTATACCGGATGTCAACATGGCTTGAGATTGTACAATTTACTTCAAATTTCTTCAAAATGTCTGATTCATCACTCCGGACTTCCACTCATTAACTAACAGTTTCTTCTGGAGTCAGTCTAAAATTCCGTTACAGCTTTAGTTGAAATCAAGAATCATTTCTGTCACTCTGTATTCCCAAATCTACATTCCACTCGGAATCGGTCGAGATTTAGAAATATTTTGGGATATATATCTTATAATCTTCTGTGCCACACAGAATATCAAATATTTATAAATTTAGATCCGCATAAAATCTGAATATACATTAATATCCAAAATAAACCTATTTATTCCCGATTCATTAAACTTGAACTGTAAAAACACAAGAAACTGAATTAACGTTCACTTCGTCCACAAATTACAACTGGTCAAGTTTCCTTCCCTCTCGCTTCGGCATATCGTTTACTACTTCAAAAACTGGAATATATACCTCGCGGCTAGCACTTGAAAAAACTTACACTCTGTTATACAACTTTAAAAATATCATAAAAAATCAAGTGATCGATACATTACTTAATTTTTGAGAATTTGAAAACTAAACACAAGTGGCCTTGGTGAGTGCTGGTCGGTGTTGGTGAGTGCTGGTCTGTGTTGGTGAGTGTTGTATTGCCTATCTACCAGGCGATCAACTGTTACAACTAGAACTTCACAATATTGAAACAAACCCAACCGCTATATACTCTGTTTTAATTTTTAATGTGATTAAAGGAACGGTGTCAACAATTTTATATTTACTGATTTGGTAATTAAAGTCCGTAGAGTCCGAATATTCTGATCAATTCAGGTAGAACTGAGCTTACGCATAGAATTAGAAACTACTCTTATACTTCTATGGCTTACGTTTGTTTGAGAGTGGCTGTAGTCCGTGGTGTCTTATGACGTCATCTTAATAATGGCGGGAGTTTTCATTAGAACAAGATATTCCAGACAATTCGTTGATGACTGATATTAATTGTCACAAGTTGCTCGTGTCGTGTATTTAAATAATTGGAGTGGTAGAGAAATATTCGACCATTTAAATGATCCCAAGAAAACTACTGTGTAGGCTAACCCCTAATTGACCTAACTTAATTATACAAAATACATTTATACATGTATAGAATTCATCAAATCCAGTTTACTTGTGAAAAGGTATTTTTTAAATTTGGAATCTCAACCCCAAAGTTGTTCGCCCGTTTTACTTCCAGGACGCAGGACTAGGAGGGTGGCGCCACCACTGTCTACTTTATACTTCAAACGAACGTTTATTGGATTTATTCTAATTAAATCAATAATAAAGAAGTTTTGTTTGGAATTGGATATTTTCAGGGATCATCCTTTAATCAATAATTACTCTCGACCCATGTTTGTTCTCAATATTTCTTAAAGACAAGAATATCCCAATCGATCTGATCTATTTATCAAATATTTTAACAGTAAAAGACCTGTAAATAATTCAGTGTTTATCAAAGCCGCGACCTTCAAGTCTTTTGTTTGTAAGTTAGTCTTTATATTTGCTAACGGTACCAATTTATAAAGATGTTTTGTCCACTAGGTATAAGAAATCTATATTCAATTGTTTCGAGATGGAATAATCTCACTTCATAATAGCAGCATAGTTTAGTTCGAGTTATTCCCCTTAGACTACACAGCTTTGTATCAAGTCAATCAAACGTACAGAAATAACCTGAATGACGTTCATCTAAGAATTGTAAAGACGATGCCTTACCCTAGATTTATTATAGGTCATGTTAGAACAACTTTTATACATCTTGATAACTTCCAAAACGCTTTCCTGGCAACATTTCATCACGCATTGCATAGCGCCGTCTGTCATCAGTGGAGTTTTTATGGCACCATGCCCCCCCCCCCCACCCCGTTCCCTCGGGCCAATGCACCACCTCACCCTACAAAAATCACTTGCTATGCCACTGTTTATCCTCATTTGTCATATCTGCTGCAGAAGAGTTGATTTTGCAATGATTTGGATCACATTTTGAACGGAATTGTTTTGTTCGTAGCCACCTTGTCGAGATGTTTATTATTGTTATCAGGTGAAGGAGGAAGTAAGATATAAAGTAAATATAAACAGTAATGATAAATATCAACAGTATTATTACGATCTGGTAGGTTTATTGAATAAATACTTGAATTCAGACGAGTTTATTTATAAAATATTAACATATATTCAAATTAAAACAATATCATTATATACAATATTATCTGACAAAATAACTTGAACCCATATAATATCACTTGATAATTATCACACAGGACGTCTCCCGTCAGTTATATATCTTAATATTATCAACACACAAACAGAAACTTATTTTAGACAAAAATAACAAAATAGAATTAGAATATCCTCCGCCTACTTCTTTATCATTTCTTCTTTAGTCCCGGGATCGTATTCTCGAGTCCTGAGGCTGTAACCTACACTGAAGTCCGGAGTTCAGGTTATATATATGTTTAAAGCGTTTAAAAATATATAGGAGAAACTAGTTATTAGTAATCATATTCACATTCTTTATTAAAAAATAGTTTGTTATTTATGCCCTAAAACCTTTATATAATGAGACCTTATGAATTTCCCTCTTCCAAAACCAAGATGGCTACACCAGGCACCGAAGCAATGAAGTTACTCGACTTCTACGAACAACTGTTTATTGAATTTTAGCATGAGAAACCAACACTTCTACGAAAAGTTCTCATTGGCTATATAATCACACGTGATGCCGATATCAACCAATCAAGATCAACCTTGTAATTTGTGCCAGCACATGATCTGTTTCCGTGGATTATGCATCATCTCCACCCATTGGTCCTTCGCATCACATTCAAAATTAGTACCTAAATATAGCCGACCAATCAACGCCTTCTTGTCATTGTCGACGTCCTGATGAATGGCGGACACACTGAGATAGACGTTCTCTAGTTGGTAGGAAGGAACGTCAAACGTTATACTCTCGTTGAATACTGGATTCACGTCGTTTGGTTTGATGGTTGTTTTCGCTTTCTTCATCTGACGACCATCATACATCAACACGACCTTTACACAACAATCTGAAAACAGACAGAAATAGTGAACACAACAATCTGAAAACAGACAGAAATAGTGAAAACAATCTGAAAACAGACAGAAATAGTGAAAACAATCTGAAAACAGACAGAAATAACAGAAATAGTGAAAACAATCTGAAAACAGACAGAAATAGTGAATCGGTGATGTTCTTAAGAATCACTAGGCGAGGGGTAGATTAGAGGTCGCAAAATTTGAAATGCGGTCACATGCATAGGCTATTTATTAAGTGATACAAATTTTACAAGCATTGTTAATTTTGTGAACTTCCGGTTGACCTACATTTCCACAGACAATGTTTTCTCTTATTATCTATATTTCATGTTGATAAGAGTTGTCTCCCTTAAGTCATCTTACAATAATTACACCGTACCTGTAGAATTCTTCTGAGGATCCATGACCTTTAACCCTTGAGCTTTAATAATAGTTATAGTGAGTTTTTCAGCAGTTGGTAGAAACATTAGTGAGACGTTCATTTCTCCCAGGTTTTCCTGAATAAACAAAATAACTTGGTTAAAATTATACATATAAGTGTTTTAAAGTCAAGAGTTATCTCCCCTTAAACAATTATTTTCAATCAAAACTAGGAACAGAACTTACCTCAACTGGCTGTCCGATTGGTTCATCGAATTTCACTTCCGTTTGTGTCAGCCAATCAACTTTCGATAACTGAACCACGACCTCGCCTAAAACAATATGGCGGGTGTACCGGTCAAAATCACAGATTAAAAGTTTGAGAGAATAGTTGCTGATTTCTTGTTGTTCAATGGATTTCGTAAAAACTTCATTGAAAACTGGGTCATCACTTCGTCTTTGTATCTTCGTCTGGACTTCCACGTCTAAATTCACACCAGAGTTGTCTTTTCCTAGTTTCCCGCGAAAAGTGAAAAAGTTTTTTGGCGTTCTGTACAGACGAACTTTGATGTATGGAGCCGTGGCGCCATCTGGTTCCGTCGCACTGAAGTTCACTAATTGTTGTATTTTTATATGTAAATTGCTGTCCACTCGGTCGTACATCAATGTGAAGAGAATTCGGCCGTTCAGGGGTAGGCCTACGTGAGAAGGTGTTGGTGATACAGATCCGGTAGAACTTGATGAGGAAGAATATTTACTTGGTGTTCTTTTAACTCGATCCTGAAATCAGATGACATATATTTATAAAACTAGGGGAATTTCTTGGTACATTTTAGATTACTTTATATACCATAACATCATCTGACAAATCGACAGCAAACAGCTTGGTCAGATAAAGGGAAATAACTTTAGAATTTAGTTGCCATAATCCAGTTTAAATATCGAAGTAGAGAATGACACAGTTTGACCCAGTTTAGGGTGATAATGACCTATATAATCTACATTATTGAACAATAACCTGACCTAAACCAACCTAAACACATGTGTCAAATCAATAATCAATAATTTGTATCGATATTCACAGGACCAACAACAATAGGGTGACGGTTTACTTTAAAATATGATGATTCAAGGTTTAGGAGTTCTCTTCTTTATCTAACCCTTGCTTATTTGTCTAAACTAATCGCCCTTTTCAGGATCTATGGTACCAGACTAGCTGAGACACCTTAGACCGAACACATTCAAATTTATCAACAAAAACACATTCGTCTACAATCTCAACTTACGTGTTTCATTTCGATTACATCTCCGGTCCCGGCGTCCGACAAACTGTCGGACATGTCTGATTCTTTAAGCGTTCCCATGGTATGCCAGTATGCTGGAACCGGTTTCTCTTTAACAACAGTAGCACGGAATGGTTTATCCTCGGTAGATCCGTACACAACAGAAGGTTCGACTGTAACAGAAAGATAAATATTGACGCTCAGATATAAATAAATATACACGTTGAATTACGAATTAAACACTAGGGTTAGGGTTAGGGTTATTCACCATGAATTAAACATCAACTTACTTGGTTTTTCATCTTCTCGTAGATTAAAGGGACAGCATTTATACATATAGCAATCTGGACTGAGTGTACACACTAGGATTAACACAGCTATAGCTAATAAACCACAGGCACCTGCTATTATAGCCAGCTGATCAAACACATCGAGTTGTATCTCTATCAGCGTCTCACCAGACATCACTAGCCCATAGTTCTTCTTTTAGTTTAACTTCGTCATGGTTTAAATCTGAAATAAATATACTCGGTTAGTCTTTGTTTTTATATATTTGGGACATTGAACGCATTACATAAAAACATACAATAACAAATCAAATCACTGTTTTATTACGGAAGATTCTAAGTGGTTTAATATAATATTTTTTTATATATTTGGGACAATGAACGCATTACATGAAAACATACAATAACAATAATAAAATCCAAGCAATATATAGGTATTTTCACGGTTAAAATTGTGGTAAATATATTTTTATACAATAAGGGAAATCTAATGCTGGTATTTTAATGGATTTATCCAATCGTGATATATAATAGGGGCGATGTAACGGGATAATTTTAATGTAATATTATATATGAAACTTAACTAACCATTAAAATATATATAGAATGTTTATACAGGACCTGTATCCATAAAATATATTAATAAAAGTTTAACGGTAAAAATCAATAGACCAGTGAGTCAGGCCTGTCACAGATGGTGGCCTCAATTTACTTCAAATTTTATTATTGCTGACAATCAACTTGTTTTTATCAAATTTTAGAAACTTTTGTAGCCATGATGCTACCCCTTTCAGAACACCCGAAACGGTTGAGAACAGATAGTCTCGTGCTTGAAATAAATGTTCCAGAGCAGCATATTATAACTTCTTCTCTGAATGCTTTCCTGTTTTCCATTTTAGCTTCACGATATCTTACAAAATAACTCTTAACCAAGCTACACGTTGTAAATATGAGAGGGGGTATTTCTTTTACTAATCAGTCAGTGGCCTTGTTGAGATAATTTAACTTCTATCAGTGAGAAAATATCACCTGGGTGTTAATCTACAGGTAAAATATACAACCCATGACTTGAGAAAGTGAACTGTATAAACCAGATTGGTTAGTGTTTAAATTTACACGATCCCTTATCAATTTAATCAAACATAGAATAAAACTCACCAACGATTTGAAATGAAATGGAGTTTTACGTCCTACTGATCTGTGCCTAATACAGAAACTAAACAAGTATATCAATCAGTTGACGATCTGAATAAACCACATGTTTAACGTCCCGACTTGTTAAAACAATTACTTTCACACTTCTTTCAAGTTTTAATTTTATGATATGAATGTCTAGTTTATATTTTTAATCACCAGTATATAAATTAAACAGCGCTCCACAGTTAATATTTCTTAGATTTTTCTAAAACTGCAAAAGTTAGAAACATGCTGTATTTAACCTCACAGCAGTTCCAAAGCTTTTCATAAACTTTGTTATCAGTACTGTATTAGAGATTTGTATATACGGCAAGAAAGTTTTAAGTCAGACGGAACCCGGCGATCAATAGACTAAACAAAAACAACATTGAATAAATAGGACAGAAAAGTCCATGATCGTGGGGGTTTCGAGATAGATTCTCAAGGATAGGGATCAGGGATTGGTCCTTTTTCAAATCCTTCATGATTCTACAATGATTACAACTTGGTTCTGACAACCCTAATGCTCTTTACAAAACAGCACCGTATTTAATCCTTATAACTTTTGTACATTAAGCGCAAGTCCCACCGAAACTGTGTGATGGTGACAACATAATCAAAACTTATAGATGACAAATTGGAAGGGATTCGAAAAACACATACGGTAAAACTAAGAAGAACTTTAATGACTTACCTGGTGGTTTATAATCCTACTGGAAATTCTGAAACATTCCGAGTTCCTTGATCTGGTATTTCCAATAATTATAAAAACTGTTTAAATTAATAATAATGTCTAAATATAGATTTAATTTAGAAATCTTAGAAAAGACTGAGAGAGAAACCTGCAAAATGGTCTACAAGTGACATTATTGTGGAAAATTGTCATCTGGATTTTAATCGAAAGCTATATTGATTCTGGTTCTCTAGTCTCGATTAACTAAACTGATGAATAAATAATATAATTTACGACTGGATATTCTACCTGTCCAGATGTTGTCGCCTCACGTGATAAGTTATATCTATGTTATGTATAAAATTATACAATGTTAAATTGGTAATATCGATTTTAGATGGTTTATATTCAGATGAATAATAAAACAGTTTTATAGAATAATAAATAATAACCCGGTTAAATACTCCATTTAACATTTAATAATAGAACACGTTATGTAGGCCTATAGGCACCGTTTATTGACGAGTTGACGAGGGGAGGGGGCTGATTTTAGATGGTTTATATTCAGATGAATAATAAAACAGTTTTATAGAGTAATAATAATAACCCGGTTAAACACTCCATTTAACAGTTAATAATAGAACAAGTTATGTAGGCCTATAGGTACCGTATATTGACCTATATAAAGGAGGCGACGAGTTGACGAGGGGGGGGGGGGGGGGCTGATGATAGCTTTGTCATAGGGCCTACCTCCTTTACTTAAATCATTTAATTCAAATGAACCCAATTAACGAAGGAGGTTATCATTTTCACCGCCAATGGAATTGACAAGAGGAAAAGGGGATTGTAGTTATCCATTGCGCACTGTAATGTGTTGTCTTTCATCGTTTCATCGGTTGATGAACATTTGGATATAAAACTTCGTTTACTTTACAAATATCTATCAAAGGCTGGGGAAAGAGTCAGAGGTTTCGGACTATTTAAAATGGTGATTTTTGTTTGCTCACCTTTCGGAGTGTTCGGACTATAAAAGTCATAAATTTCTGTATAATTTTAACTGAAACAAAATGAGTTGACATGTGTCCCATTATGTAAAATAAACGTCAAAATAAGTTTTTAAGATACGAATATTAACAAAAAACAATCACTTTTATTAACATTGTAATTATCTAACCACAGAAATTAATATTATTACTTCTTCGTTTTGCATATAGATTTTACTGATCAATTCAAATTTGTACGTAACCGCAACTTCCGGCATTGCTGAAAAATTTAAAACGATTTCTGATTTTCTTTTAAAATTACTCTAAAAGTAGATTTTGTTGAATAGTATTAATCCAGTATATCGATATACTGAACCTTCAACTTTTAAAATGGATTTGTTTGGTGACCTGCCAGAGCCAGGTACGTGACATAAAAGTCGAAATAAAATAGCGGCGGGCTTTTTATAGTGTCTGTGTTTTGCCAACCACCAACTTGTAAAATCAATAGGCCTACTGAATTGTAATTTAGGATTTAATATAGGCAGCGTATGGCCATAATATAAATGATGCATATAAACAGCCTGTGTTTACTTTGACTGTCAATGGACTGAGACACTAAACCAAGGCCCTTGCTTGATACAGCTCAGTGACAGTAGCTGGTGCACATGTTAATTAAGCAATATTTACTCCTACTCTACTGTATTCAACATAATTTACATGGCATTGACAGTCAATGGCAGTGCCAGTAGGGGGAAGAGGGTACTCTCTGGGCACATTGAGGTCTGATTTGAATTTTCATGTCAGAAATACTCAAAGTATGATTGTCAATTGCATTCCATGTGTCTTGGAACACCTCTGGGTCCATGAAGATATAAGTTTTGGAAATTTTCAATATGAAATAGGTACACCCCCTGTCCTAGAAATTTTATGTGCAAATGGTCCACTTTTTGGCTGAAATGTCACCTATGTAAAATCATATTTTTAAGAAAATAATAGGCAAAATGCGATTGTGAACTAAATGTCATCAGAGAGTAGGCACTGGGCACCGAGATAAAATTTTTGTCTGAAAATGTGTCAAAAATCACCAAATCAATTCTATATTTTAAAATTGTTCCTATCAGTGTTTCCCCATTTATCAGTCCACCCCTTGTTTGTAACCCCACTTCCAGAACGGCATTGTTGTCAGTCAATTTTTACCAAGGAGCAGGTATAAAATCTTTTCAAGTTTTATTAGATAAAACCTGAAATTAAGAATTTTGTCTCTAGAATCTGGTGCCAGCGCCAGAGTAGCAGAGAAAAGACGGAGTAATGAAGACAGTAACCATGGTAACAGTCCAACAGAGGAGAAGAAATCCAAGCTCAATGATGTTTCCCAGTCCACAAACCTCACCTCTAGTTATAAATGTAGGTGACAAATTAACCCTATACTGTCTCTTTAACTTTGTTTACATTGCTGTCAAAACAACTAGTCAGTAGATGGCTGAGATCTATTACATCATATCTATTAATAGAACTAGTGAGTTGAATTCAGTGACATAAGGTCATGCATGTAGCTTTATGAGTTAGTTGAAGACAGACCATTGAAGGGTGAACATGGTTGTAGCAGTGCTGTGGTGTTACTCTCTGGGATTAGTGTTAGGAGATTGCAACTCAGAAGCTAAGTATTTTTCTGTGATAGAGTTAAGGCATAATGACAGAAGAGGAAGGCAATTCTTTTGCCCTTTTTTGGATTATTGAGATGTTTGGAATTTTAATATGGAGATTAAAGTGTAGTATATTTAATTTCAGGTAAATATAAACTAAAAGGTTTTGTAGCTGCTCAGAAAGGAGAAAGAGAAGAAATGCAAGATGCCCACAATGTTTTAGATAATTTTACCACACAGTTTCCACATCTCCATCCTTCTATGTAAGTTTTTTTCTTTTTCACAATTTTATTGATTGGGTTTTGCAATTGAAAAGGTTTTTTATGTCCCATTTTTTAATGAGGTTTTTTTCCCCCAATTTATGGACATTCTCAAAGCCCCATGAAACGTCACCGGAAACACTCAATATAACAACCCTAAACCCCCCTCCCCTCCCGGTATTTTCTGATAAGATCCACCTTTGATTCTACAGTAATATATGGGACTCCTGCATTGGTATAATTTCAAGGCCTATACTTTAAACCTCAGGGGCAGATCCAGGTTTTAGAGAAAGGGGTGGGTCTCTGAAATATAACATGCTTTAAATTCTGCAGCACTGGAAGCTGCAAATTTTTAGAGGGTTGGGTCAATTTGGATACCAGGATATGCACTTTCGGCCAAAAATAGGAGGGGCTCAAGCCAGGGACGCCCCCTTCCCCTTGGATCCGCCCCTGAACCTTATAAACAAACTCTCATGCCTGGTGTTGCCCTTGTTTCATTGTAACTCTGCTCTCCTAGTCCAGGATATTTATTTGCCCCCTATCCATGTTGTAGATAAAACTAATTGATGGAATATTTTTCAGATCCCGTCTGGCGTTGTATTGTGTCTATGATGGTCACGGTGGTTTACGAGCTTCAAGGTTCGCTTCACAGAAATTACCTTTAATTCTACAACATAGTTTTCCTACGGGTACTGTGCCTGGCTATTTTATCAAATTTCATTGTCACTTTGCTCTTTGTCTAGGGATTTATTTGTGGATCATTGTACTAGAGAAATATGTATAAATCTTGTCTTGCATTTTGATGATTATTAAAATTTGCACAGTAAATAAGATGCTGAAATTATGTGTTAAAAAGTCTCCTGTGACTTTGTGCTCAGAAGGGATGTCGAGCCTGTTCTGAATTGTTGTCTATAGTTGCAAAATGTGACTTATCATGCATAAATACAGGCCTTCATTTGCAATACAAAGACTTTTTTAAAAGGATATACTTGATTCCAAAGTCAAACTGACTAGTGTTTTAAAAACTTAACCACTCATCAGGACAGCTGTTATATTTCTAGTTTTTATTTAATATTTCAGGGGAAGTAACTATGGTTGAAAAAGAAATAAAGAAATGTTTTATTGAAACTTTTAAAAAAGTTGATGAAGAATTTCTCCAAATGGCCATTGGAAGTAAAAAGTAAGTTTTTATTTTGTCAATTCATTTTTTAAACGTTGATGCATTGTCCTGATATATTTCAAAAATGGTCTACCGGTACATAAGTTAAAAATTGTTTTGTGAAATCAACAGTCAACATAGTTTACAATTCTTTCAATACAAATAATATAGCTACGGAGGAGGGCCCCCCCCCCCCCCCCCCCCCCCCCCCAAACAAACGCCACTGGACATAAAGGCTGGTCAATTTTCAAGAGCAGTTGATAATTATTTTTCAATGTATTGTTTTGATAAACCTCTTGAAGAACTTTAAAGAAACATTGTTCATATTCTAATGTTAGTTTTATTTGTTTACTTTTATTTTTCAGTAAACCTTCCTGGAAAGACGGAACAACAGCGGTTTGTGTTTTAGTTATTAATGATACTTTATATATTGCTAATTTAGGCGACAGCAAGGTTCGTTTCTTTTTTATAACTCTATACACCCTTTTTTATAACTCTCTCTCTCTCTCTCTCTAAACTTTATTACTCTCTTTATAATTTAGGAAGGTTCGTCCTTTCTTTATTATCTCTTTATAATTAATGAAGGTTCGTCCTTTGTTAATTACTCTCTATCTAATTTAGGAAGGTGTATCCTTTCTTTATTAAACTCTTTATATTCTCTTACTCTCTCTATAATTTATTACACGTTAGGCAACGGATTAAGGTAGGTTCGTTCTTTTTTTTATAACTCTCTCTCTCTCTCTCTCTAAACTTTATTACTCTCTTTATAATTTAGGAAGGTTCGTCCTTTCTTTATTATCTCTTTATAATTAATGAAGGTTCGTCCTTTGTTAATTACTCTCTATCTAATTTAGGAAGGTGTATCCTTTCTTTATTAAACTCTTTATATTCTCTTACTCTCTCTATAATTTATTACACGTTAGGCAACGGATTAAGGTAGGTTTGTCCTTTTTTTATAACTCTCTCTCTCTCTCTAAACTTTATTACTCTCTTTATAATTTAGGAAGGTTCGTCCTTTCTTTATTATCTCTTTATAATTAATGAAGGTTCGTCCTTTGTTAATTACTCTCTATCTAATTTAGGAAGGTGTATCCTTTCTTTATTAAACTCTTTATATTCTCTTACTCTCTCTATAATTTATTACACGTTAGGCAACGGATTAAGGTAGGTTCGTCTTTTTTTTTATAACTCTCTCTCTCTCTCTCTCTCTCTATCTAAACTTTATTACTCTCTTTATAATTTAGGAAGGTTCGTCCTTTCTTTATTATCTCTTTATAATTAATGAAGGTTCGTCCTTTGTTAATTACTCTCTATCTAATTTAGGAAGGTGTATCCTTTCTTTATTAAACTCTTTATATTCTCTTACTCTCTCTATAATTTATTACACGTTAGGCAACGGATTAAGGTAGGTTCGTCCTTTTTTTTATAACTCTCTCTCTCTCTCTCTATCTAAACTTTATTACTCTCTTTATAATTTAGGAAGGTTCGTCCTTTCTTTATTATCTCTTTATAATTAATGAAGGTTCGTCCTTTGTTAATTACTCTCTATCTAATTTAGGAAGGTGTATCCTTTCTTTATTAAACTCTTTATATTCTCTTACTCTCTCTATAATTTATTACACGTTAGGCAACGGATTAAGGTAGGTTCGTCTTTTTTTTTATAACTCTCTCTCTCTCTCTCTCTCTCTATCTAAACTTTATTACTCTCTTTATAATTTAGGAAGGTTCGTCCTTTCTTTATTATCTCTTTATAATTAATGAAGGTTCGTCCTTTGTTAATTACTCTCTATCTAATTTAGGAAGGTGTATCCTTTCTTTATTAAACTCTTTATATTCTCTTACTCTCTCTATAATTTATTACACGTTAGGCAACGGATTAAGGTAGGTTCGTCCTTTTTTTTATAACTCTCTCTCTCTCTCTCTATCTAAACTTTATTACTCTCTTTATAATTTAGGAAGGTTCGTCCTTTCTTTATTATCTCTTTATAATTAATGAAGGTTCGTCCTTTGTTAATTACTCTCTATCTAATTTAGGAAGGTGTATCCTTTCTTTATTAAACTCTTTATATTCTCTTACTCTCTCTATAATTTATTACACGTTAGGCAACGGATTAAGGTAGGTTTGTCCTTTTTTTATAACTCTCTCTCTCTAAACTTTATTACTCTCTTTATAATTTAGGAAGGTTCGTCCTTTCTTTATTATCTCTTTATAATTAATGAAGGTTCGTCCTTTGTTAATTACTCTCTGTCTAATTTAGGAAGGTGTATCCTTTCTTTATTAAACTCTTTATATTCTCTTACTCTCTCTATAATTTATTACTCGTTAGGCAACGGATTAAGGTAGGTTCGTCCTTTTTTTTATAACTCTCTCTCTCTCTCTCTAAACTTTATTACTCTCTTTATAATTTAGGAAGGTTCGTCCTTTCTTTATTATCTCTTTATAATTAATGAAGGTTCGTCCTTTGTTAATTACTCTCTATCTAATTTAGGAAGGTGTATCCTTTCTTTATTAAACTCTTTATATTCTCTTACTCTCTCTATAATTTATTACACGTTAGGCAACGGATTAAGGTAGGTTCGTCTTTTTTTTTATAACTCTCTCTCTCTCTCTCTCTCTCTATCTAAACTTTATTACTCTCTTTATAATTTAGGAAGGTTCGTCCTTTCTTTATTATCTCTTTATAATTAATGAAGGTTCGTCCTTTGTTAATTACTCTCTATCTAATTTAGGAAGGTGTATCCTTTCTTTATTAAACTCTTTATATTCTCTTACTCTCTCTATAATTTATTACACGTTAGGCAACGGATTAAGGTAGGTTCGTCCTTTTTTTTATAACTCTCTCTCTCTCTCTAAACTATATTACTCTCTTTATAATTTAGGAAGGTTCGTCCTTTCTTTATTATCTCTTTATAATTAATGAAGGTTCGTCCTTTGTTAATTACTCTCTATCTAATTTAGGAAGGTGTATCCTTTCTTTATTAAACTCTTTATATTCTCTTACTCTCTCTATAATTTATTACACGTTAGGCAACGGATTAAGGTAGGTTCGTCCTTTTTTTTATAACTCTCTCTCTCTCTCTAAACTATATTACTCTCTTTATAATTTAGGAAGGTTCGTCCTTTCTTTATTATCTCTTTATAATTAATGAAGGTTCGTCCTTTGTTAATTACTCTCTATCTAATTTAGGAAGGTGTATCCTTTCTTTATTAAACTCTTTATATTCTCTTACTCTCTCTATAATTTATTACACGTTAGGCAACGGATTAAGGTAGGTTTGTCCTTTTTTTATAACTCTCTCTCTCTAAACTTTATTACTCTCTTTATAATTTAGGAAGGTTCGTCCTTTCTTTATTATCTCTTTATAATTAATGAAGGTTCGTCCTTTGTTAATTACTCTCTGTCTAATTTAGGAAGGTGTATCCTTTCTTTATTAAACTCTTTATATTCTCTTACTCTCTCTATAATTTATTACTCGTTAGGCAACGGATTAAGGTAGGTTCGTCCTTTTTTTTATAACTCTCTCTCTCTCTCTCTAAACTTTATTACTCTCTTTATAATTTAGGAAGGTTCGTCCTTTCTTTATTATCTCTTTATAATTAATGAAGGTTCGTCCTTTGTTAATTACTCTCTGTCTAATTTAGGAAGGTGTATCCTTTCTTTATTAAACTCTTTATATTCTCTTACTCTCTCTATAATTTATTACACGTTAGGCAACGGATTAAGGTAGGTTCGTCCTTTTTTTATAACTCTCTCTCTCTCTCTCTCTCTAAACTTTATTACTCTCTTTATAATTTTATATTTATAACACTGTAGGGAACTAATTAAGGTAGGTTCGTCCTTTTTATATTTATAAAACTGTAGGGATCTAATTAAGGTAGGTTCGTCCTTTTTATATTTATAACACTGTAGGGAACTAATTAAGGTAGGTTTGTCCTTTTTATATTTATAACACTGTAGGGAACTAATTAAGGTAGGTTCGTCCTTTTTATATTTATAACACTGTAGGGAACTAATTAAGGTAGGTTTGTCCTTTTTATATTTATAACACTCTAGGGAACTAATTAAGGTAGGTTTGTCCTTTTTATATTTATAACACTGTAGGGAACTAATTAAGGTAGGTTCGTCCTTTTTATATTTATAACACTGTAGGGAACTAATTAAGGTAGGTTTGTCCTTTTTATATTTATAACACTGTAGGGAACTAATTAAGGTAGGTTCGTCCTTTTTATATTTATAACACTGTAGGGAACTAATTAAGGTGGGTTTGTCCTTTTTATATTTATAACACTGTAGGGAACTAATTAAGGTAGGTTCGTCCTTTTTATATTTATAACACTGTAGGCATCTAATTAAGGTAGGTTTGTCCTTTTTATTATATTTATAACACTGTAGGGAACTAATTAAGGTAGGTTTGTCCTTTTTATATTTATAACACTGTAGGGAACTAGTTAAGGTAGGTTTGTCCTTTTTATATTTATAACACTGTAGGGAACTAATTAAGGTAGGTTTGTCCTTTTTATATTTATAACACTGTAGGGAACTAATTAAGGTAGGTTCGTCCTTTTTATATTTATAACACTGTAGGGAACTAATTAAGGTAGGTTTGTCCTTTTTTAACTTTTAACACGTTTATTATTAAATAGTTATTACTAATTTTTGATGTTGAATTATGGGCAGAATTGTTTTCTCCCCCGAGTTTTGTTATATTTTTCAGGCAGTGTTATGTCGATATAATAAAATAACTGGTAAATATACAGCTGTTGCCTTGACAACTGATCATAGTCCAAGTTTATACCAGGAAAGAATCCGAATACAGAAAGCAGGAGGAACTGTTAGGTGAGATAGAGTTCTCTCCCTTTAACAATTCGATTATTTAGAGTTTTCTCCCTTTAATTGCATGGTAAAATCAGGGACTATGCCATGGAGTGTACATTGAGGGAAATTTTATCTGTTGGCTTACTCTGAATTTATTTTATACTCTTCATCTGTCCTTTCCTTTAACCAGCATCAATTACTTAGGGTTCTGGTGTAACATGTTATAATATAGTTATCTCCCTTGTATTATAGAGATGGTATAATCTCCCTTGTATTATAGAGATGGTAGAGTGATGGGTGTATTAGAAGTATCAAGATCTTTAGGTGATGGTCCGTATAAACGTCATGGTGTAACATGTTATAATATAGTTATCTCCCTTGTATTATAGAGATGGTAGAGTGATGGGTGTATTAGAAGTATCAAGATCTTTAGGTGATGGTCCGTATAAACGTCATGGTGTAACATGTTATAATAGAGTTATCTCCCTTGTATTATAGAGATGGTAGAGTGATGGGTGTTTTAGAAGTATCAAGATCTTTAGGTGATGGTCCGTATAAACGTCATGGTGTAACATGTTTACCTGATATTAAACGATGTCAACTTACAGATGATGATAGGTGCGTATTATGTAAGTGATTGTCCAAGAGCTCATTTCATACTGCTGACACATGTTTCAGATACACAATCCTCATCAGGACAGCCAGTATTATCATGGATTACCTTGCTAATATTGGACTGTAGACATAATAGTATAGTAGTGTTCAAATCACGACCCTTGTGTTATATAGTTTTCAGAGAAAGATTCACCTAAACACAATCCGGCTTATTAATGTTCTCGTATTTTTAATCCAGGTATCTAATGGTAGCCTGTGATGGATTGTGGAAGAGTTTTACAATGGAAGAAAGTATTGAATTTGTTAATAAAATTTTAGATGTGAGTAGAGTCACATAAACCAAGAATATAATCCATGACCACCCCACCTAGGAAAGTATATGTGCAATGAGGGAAAGTGGCATCAACCTTTAAGGATCTTTTATGTACACAGCCTGTGGCACATTGGGCCGTGGTTAATTGCACCATCATCACGACAAGACACTTCTTCTATGTCGGCCCCTCCCCCTTATCACTAATAACCCTATTTATATTACAGAATAACGAAGATTGTAGTAAATATGAAACAGCGTGTAGTAAAATAACGAGCGAGGCCGTGCTGAGATTGAGTGGAGATAACGTCACTGTTTTATTGACTTCTATTTCTAAACTTTCTTGATCGTATTAAATATATATTGTTAGTCTTTTTATTCCGGGGAGAAACCATGTGAACAGAGGGCAGAGGAATTAGGGGTCAGGATTAATACTTCGTAGCAAAACACAAGAGTTTAATGATAAAGATTTGAAACACAAATATATAATAACATATATTATATCATGATAAACTAATATAAACAAAAATAACAATACAATTATACATGCACATTGGATAACTTGTGTGGTGCCAGACGGGGTATGTTTACTCTTCTAGACACCTGATATCACTATTCATTATTAGAGATTGTGGTGCCATACAGGGTATGCTTACTCTTCTAGACACCTGATATCACTATTCATTATTAGAGATTGTGGTGCCAGACAGGGTATGCTTACTCTTCTAGACACCTGATATCACTATTCATTATTAGAGATTGTGGTGCCAGACAGGGTATGCTTACTCTTCTAGACACCTGATATCACTATTCATTATTAGAGATTGTGGTGCCAGACAGGGTATGCTTACTCTTCTAGACACCTGATATCACTATTCATTATTAGAGATTGTGGTGCCAGACAGGGTATGCTAACTCTTCTAGACACCTGATACCACTTTTCATTATTAGAGATTGTGGTGCCAGACAGGGTATGCTTACTCTTCTAGACACCCGATACCACTATTCATTATTAGAGATTGTGATGCCAGGCAAGGTATGCTTACTCTTCTAGAAACATGATAACACTTAATTATTAGAGATTGTGGTGCCAGGCAGGGTATGCTTACTCTTCTAGTCACCTGATATCACTATTCATTATTATAGTTTGTGGTGCCAGGCAGGGTATGCTTACTCTTCTAGACACCTGATTACACTTTATAATTAGAGGTGTGGCGCAAGGCAGGGTAAGCTTACTCTTATAACACACCTGATAACACTTTTCATTATTAGAGATTGTGGTACCAGACAGGGTATGCTTACTCTTCTAGACATCTGATACCTCTTCATTATTAGTCCTTGTGGTGCCAGACAGGGTATGCTTACTCTTCTAGACACCTGATAACACTTCATAATTAGATATGTGGTGCCAGACAGGGTATGCTTACTCTTCTAGACACCTGATAACACTTCATAATTAGATATGTGGTGCCAGATACCTCTTCATTATTAAGACTTGAATATAAAATATATATGCAATTTGGATTATGCAACTAGGATTATACCATAAATTGAGATGTGGGTTACACTATATGCAATTATGATTATACCATTAATTGGGACTTCGATACATAACATATGTGAGATTAGGAATTAGCAGAATGCAATTAGGGTTATGCAATTAGCATACCATATATAAGGACTTGGATACAAAATATAGATGCAATTTAGATTAATATGATTATGCAATTAGCATAAATTGGGACTTAACATATATGCAATCAGGATAATGCTAATTGCATACTTCTTACTGCATATATGTTATGTATCCAAATTTATGGTATAGTGCTAATTGCATAATCCTAATTGCATATATGTTAAGTCCCAATGTATGGTATAATGCTAATTGCATACTGATAGTTGCATAGCAACTCAGTCCCAATTTATGGTATAATGCTAATTGCATACCGGTACTCCTAATTGCATATATGTTACGTATCCAAGTCCCAATTTATGGTATAATGCTAATTGCATACTCCTAATTGCATATATGTTACGTATCCAAGTCCCAAGTTATGGTATAATCCTAATTGCATACTTCTAATTATAGTATGCCATTATACCATAAATTGAGACAGATATATAATATATATGCAATAAATTGGGACTGCAATATATAACATATATGCAATTATGATTATACAATTAGGATTATACCATAACTTGGGACTTGAATACGTAACATATATGCAATTAGCAATATACCTTAATATGGGACTCGGCTACATAACATATATGCAATTAGGAGTATGCAATTAAGATTATGCAATTAGCATAACTTGGGACTTGGATACGTAACATATGCAATTATAAGTATGCAATTAGGATTATGCAATTAGCATTAAACCATAACTTGGTACTTGGCTACATAACATATATGCAATGAGGATTATGCAATTATGATTATGCAATTATGATTATACCATAAATTGGGACTTGGATATGTAACATATATGCAATTAGGATTATGCAATTAGCAATATACCATAATATGGGACTCGGCTACATAACATATATGCAACTAGGATTATGCAATTAGCATTATGCAATTAGAATTATTCCATAACTTGGAACTTGGCTACATAACATATATGCAATTAGGATTATGCAATTATAATTATGCAATTAGCAATATACCATAATATGGGACTCGGCTACATAACATATATGCAACTAGGATAATGCAATTAGCATTATGCAATTAGAATTATACCATAACTTGGCTACATAACATATATGCAATTAGGATTATGCAATTATAATTATGCAATTAGCAATATACCATAATATGGGACTCGGCTACATAACATATATGCAATTAGGATTATGCAATTAGCATTATACCATAACTTGGGACTTGGCTACGTAACATATATGCAATTAAGATTATGCAATTAGCAATATACCATAACTTGGGACTCGGATACATAACATATATGCAATTATGATTATGCAATTAGGATTATACCATAACTTGGGACTTGGATACGTAACATATATGCAATTAGGATTTTGCAATTATGATTATGCAATTAGCATTATACCATAAATTGGGACTCGGATACGTAACATGCAATTAGGATTACCTACCATAACTTGGGACTTGGATACATAATATATATGCAATTAGGATTATGCTATTATGATTATTTTATTAGCATTATACCATAAATTGGGACTTGGATACATAACATATATGCAATTAGGATTATGCAATTATGATTATGCAATTAGCATTATACCATAAATTGGGACTTGGATACGTAACATATATGCAATTATAAGTATGCAATATACCATAATTTGGGACTTTACATACGTTATATATAATATGTGCAACTAGGATTATGCAATTAGGATTATGGTATAATGCTAATAACAAATATGCAATTATGATTATGCAATTAGCATTATACCATAAATTGGGACTTGGATACATAACATATATGCAATTAGGATTATGCAATTATGATTATTAGGAGTATGCAATTAGCATTATACCATAAATTGGGACTTGGATACATAACATATATGCAATTAGGAGTATGCAATTAGCAATATACCATAAATTGGGACTGAGATATATAACATTATACCATAACTTGGGACTTGGATACATAACATATATGCAATTAGGATTATGCAATTATCAATATACCCTAAATTGGGACTAAGATATATAACATATATGCAATTATAAGTATGCAATTAGCATTATACCATAAATTGGGACTTAGATACATAACATATATGCAATTAAGAGTATGCAATTAGGATTATGCAATTAGCATTATACCATAAATTGGGACTTGGATACATAACATATATGCAATTAGCAGTATGCAATATACCATAATTTGGGACTTTACATATATGCAACTAGGATTATGCAATTAGGATTATGCAATTATGATTATACCATAGCTTGGGACTTGGATACATAACATATATGCAATTAGGATTATGCAATTAGGATTATGCAATTAGCATTATACCATAAATTGGGACTTGGATACATAACATATATGCAATTAGGATTATGCAATTATAATTATGCAATTAGCATTATACCATAAATTGGGACTTGGATACGTAACATATATGCAATTATGATTATGCAATTAGCATTATACCATAAATTGGGACTTGGATACGTAACATATATGCAATTATAAGTATGCAATATACCATAATTTGGGACTTTTCATATATGCAATTAGGATTATGCAATTAGGATTATGCAATTAGCATTATACTATAACTTAGACTTGGATACATAACATATATGCAATTAGGATTATGCAATTAGCAATACATCATAATTTGGGACTTGGATACGTAACATATATGCAATTAGGATTATGCAATACCATAACTTGGCTACGTAACATATATGCAATTAGGAGTATGCAATTAGCATTATACCATAAATTGGGACTTGGATACATAACATATATGCAATTAGGAGTATGCCATTAGCATTTTGCAATTAGCATTATACCATAAATTGGGACTTGGATACATAACATATATGCAATTAGCAGTATGCAATATACCATAATTTGGGACTTTACATATATGCAACTAGGATTATGCAATTAGGATTATGCAATTATGATTATACCATAGCTTGGGACTTGGATACATAACATATATGCAATTAGGATTATGCAATTAGGATTATGCAATTAGCATTATACCATAAATTGGGACTTGGATACATAACATATATGCAATTAGGATTATGCAATTATAATTATGCAATTAGCATTATACCATAAATTGGGACTTGGATACGTAACATATATGCAATTATGATTATGCAATTAGCATTATACCATAACTTGGGACTTGGATACGTAACATATATGCAATTATAAGTATGCAATATACCATAATTTGGGACTTTTCATATATGCAATTAGGATTATTCAATTATGATTATGCAATTAGCATTATACCATAAATTGGGACTTGGATACGTAACATATATGCAATTATAAGTATGCAATATATCATAATTTGGGACTTTTCATATATGCAATTAGGATTATGCAATTAGGATTATGCAATTAGCATTATACTATAACTTAGACTTGGATACATAACATATATGCAATTAGGATTATGCAATTAGCAATACATCATAATTTGGGACTTGGATACGTAACATATATGCAATTAGGATTATGCAATTAGGATTATGCAATACCATAACTTGGCTACGTAACATATATGCAATTATGATTATGCAATTAGCATTATACCATAACTTGGGACTTGGATACATAACATATATGCAATTAGGATTATGCAATTAGCATTATACCATAAATTGGGACTTGGATACATAACATATATGCAATTAGGAGTATGTAATTAGCATTATACCATAAATTGGGACTTGGATACATAACATATATGCAATTAGGAGTATGCCATTAGCATTTTGCAATTAGCATTATACCATAAATTGGGACTGAGATATATAACATATATGCAATTATAAGTATGCAATTATGATTATGCAATTAGCAATATACCATAATTTGGGACTTAGATACATAACATATATGCAATTATGATTATGCAATTAGCATTATACCATAAATTGGGACTTAGATACATAACATATATGCAATTAGGAGTATGCAATTAGGATTATGCAATTAGCATTATACCATAAATTGGGACTTGGATACGTAACATATATGCAATTAGCAGTATGCAATTAGGATTATGCAATTAGCATTATACCATAAATTGGGACTTGGATACATAACATATATGCAATTAGCATTATACCATAAATTGGCAATGCTAATTGCATAGTCATAATTGCGTATATTATATATCTCAGTCTTCATAATTAGAGGTGTGGTGCCAGACAGGGTATGCTTACTCTTATAACACACCTGATAACACTTCATAATTAGAGGTGTGGTGCCAGAAAGGGTATACTTACTCTTATAACACACCTGATAACACTTCATAATTAGAGGTGTGGTGCCAGACAGGGTATACTTACTCTTATAAGACACCTGATAACACTTCATAATTAGATGTGTGGTACTAGACAGGGTATGATTACTCTTCTAAACACCTGATACCACTTCATAATTAGAAGTGTGGTGCCAGACAGGGTACGCATACTCTTCTAGACACCTGATAACACTTCATAATTAGAGGTGTGGTACTAGACAGGGTATGATTACTCTTCTAAACACCTGATAACACAGAATATATTTAACTGAATTTTAACCAACTTAAAGAATTTTTGAAAAGCTGACATAAAAAACATACATCGTTTACAAATAATATCTATAAATACATTAACAGTTTTTATAACAATATATTTAATATAACAATTATTAGACTGATTTATACAGGAGTAACCAGGTAATTACTTTCCCTTAGAATGGCTAAATTATCAAACTTGTTTTGTGTCAGTCTGAAGCTAGCAGTGCTGAATATAAATCATTATCATCATGCAAAAAGGCAGAAAAATCCCCCTTTACTGGGTTAGCTGAGCAATATAAAATAAATACTTTACTGGCGCATATATTAAAAATAATTAACAAACTTATTAGCATATTCAAATGTACATATCTTAATTAACATACCTTATTAATCAATATTGAGTATATTATTATTATTATATTATGAACACTGAATATTCTGAGATCTTTATAATTATTCGAAATACAACTCTAGATATTTTGTTATGTTTATATATTCTCTGACTGTATTCAAACAAACTAAAAACTTTGCATAGAAATAACACAATTTATCTTATTAACACTAATACTACAATTGATATCAACTATTTTTGGCAAGATTTTGATGGAAGACAAGGTCCGTATCTTAAGAAATAAACTAAGAATTAACAATATGTATATCACAAACATTACTAAACCAATCTAAAAACTACAAGGGTGATACAGGTACAAAAACTCAGTAAACTTTCGGAAGCACATGTCAAGGCATCAATCTAAATGATACAATGATACCCTGTTTCGTTTAGTAAAATTTGAGGTAGCAATTTCAAGATTTATTTTCTTTAGATAAACTCATTGAACATTAATTTGATGAGATTCATTTGAATGAAAAAAGGAAGGTTTTGATGAGATTTTAGTGAAAAACGAATACATGTCATTAGAAAACGATAGATCTAAATTCAGAGATTCTTCGGTAGGAAATTTGATCAAAATTTGTCTGAAATATAAGCAAACACTTTGTGGAAAAAAGAAAATAGGCATGGTAAAATGAGAGATAATTAAGCAAAGATTTGACATAAAAATTTGTAAAAATATTCAAAATCAAGTGCAGCAAAAATTTGGCAAATGTAAAAGCTCTGATTATTATGATTGAAATATAATACAACAGCAATGGTATTTACTCTTATACCAGTTAAAATCATAATACAAAACATCAGCCTTTCACTTTAGGTGGAATAAAAATACATAACAATTCAGTTAATCAAAATAAGAACAAGCAACGTATTGACATTGAATTTAAAAAGAATCATTGTTCATTACTTATTTAACTACATCACATTAATAGTTTTAAATTGTCCCAAACTCATACCACATATATCATTAATTAACTATTAATATATAAATACTGTATAGATTGAGCAGGGAATAAAATATACAATACACAAAACCCTCTAAATATATAGCATGCAATATCTGATAAATATATTGAAACAATTAATAAGTAGGTTTATCATTGAACAAATAAAAATAATGCCAAGCCTAGGAAGCCCCAAAATTTAATATTCTTCGACTCATAAAAACTATGGATGTTCATAGTGTTTCCAGTTTGCATATGTTTATAGGCCACAGCCAATCAAATTGTAATAAAGATTAACCAGTTATGGTTTAACAACTTCTGATTGGCTGATGTTAAGATATTATCATTTTGATTTTATAACGTAAGTAACTGGCCAAATACAGAATAAGAGTCATTAATAAAAGATTTTGTAGGAGTTTGTTCGTATCTTGTTCAAGAAAATCAAATCTTGCATTTATATTAGTGAACATTCTGGAATAAATTGGCTTTATCTTTAAATGCTTGTTTTCTAACTTTCGCCTCCTCGGCCTGTGTTTTCCTTTCTTCTTGTTCTTGTTTGATTTCATTTTCAAATTTTTTATCAGCTGACTGAGCTTCAATCTGTAAATAAAAAATAAATGGAGTTATACATCCTGAATTGCCAATGTCAAACAAACAATAAGTCACATCTCTACTTCTATCATAGCAGATAACTCCCAAATTGTAGACTCAATCACTCACACAGTATCAGTAAATTTGAACTATAAGCAAATCAAAAATTAAATGCCTTTTAATCTTGAAAAGTTCTGGTGCCTTCCTCTGTTAATATCAGACTTCAGTCTTGTGGTGAATAACAACGAACCTTCGATTGAAAGAAATTTTTAGCTCCTCCTACTCCCTCTACGTCGACATCAATTTCTGAGACGTTTTTATATAATTCTAATAATCCACTATCTTCACTTAATTCTCCTGCTCCGGCCTTCCGAAATATCAACAAAAACTGAAATAAATAAATAAATATACTCTTGTGATTTAATTGTTTATGTTAACTATATAATTTAGACTAACTATATTATTGAGATTAACTATATATGTATATTGTTATTAGTCTGAATAAACTTGACTAAAAGCCAATTAGATTATCCATTCAACCAGCTGGTCTTTGGCCAAACAAACGTCCTGAGCAAATGACAGGCATATTATGTTATAAAACAGCAGTTTAATCAAACAAACCACATCCCTCCCCTAAATATAATATAACTATCAACCCACCTCTCTAAAACTAATCAAACTATCATGATCTTCATCAACTTCTTTTATCATAGATTTTAATGACAGGTGGGTCTGGGGCGCTCCAAGTTTCTCCATCATTAATTTTAACTCAGTAAAATCGATAAAATTATCATTTCCTACATCATACCTATAAAATAAAAATTAGAACACAGAGGTTACATTGGAATAGCTTAATGGTAGTGACTTTGATTGTCGTCTGCTAGGACAGTCGAACGGCTTAGTTGCTAGTGAGTTGGATTGTTGTCTTCTAGGTTATTAGTAGGGGTCGTGGGTTTGAATCCCCTACAGGTTGAGAAAAATTATGCCAGTGCTTTTAAGACTTGGTATTGGCTCTCTTCTCTTATCACATGAGATAAATTCATACAGAACAATTTCACAATAACTGTATTTAAATAGTATAATCTTTATTTACGGGACTTGACAATGGTTAACAATAGTTTATCATCAAGGAGGTTGTTTGTAACTTGAGTTTTACATCCTGTTTCGTGTGTCAACATGTCAATTAGAGAAGGTAAGAGGAAGCTATAGTCTGTTTTACTTCCTATTCATACAAATAGTGTCTCTAATCATGTTGAACAGTAAGCTTAGATATAAATTATAATCAGGTATCAAAATACTTTTCCTCGAGAATAGACTAAATTTGCACCTTCACAGACTTACCTTTTTAATTCATTTGGAAAAATGATAGAAGACGACACTCAAATTAATTTCATTAACATTTTCTCAAGTCCTGGCTAACTAAAACTTGTTTTGCAACTTTACTACAATTTACAAAAAGTCAAAACCCCACATAGTTTTAAAACTGACAATATTAGAATCTAGATTTAACAAATAAAAAGGTTTAAAACTTACTTTTTAAAGATTTTCTGAAAATCTTTAATCTGTTTTCGACTGAACTCCTTAAATTCAGTGTAAACATTAAAAACTTTATTTGAAGATTGTTGAATTTTGGCTTGTTCTTCTTCGTCTCCCTCGTTTAAAACCATTCGGCGGTTCAGTTTGTTAGCTAATTCATCCGTCGCCATGTTGTATAACTTAAAATCTCACTCAACACCCAAAACTCTGAAAATATGGCGAACAATACAGGAAAACCTTAAAATTTATATCCGTTTTCTTCCTTCTTCGACCATTACGGGGGAATCCCTGTCACATGACCTGACACGTCACGGAATTCCCTTCATTATAGTCTTGATTTATCCAGGCGCTAATTTCATTCATTATAGTCTTGATCTATCCAGGCGCTTATTTCATTCCGATTTGATTAAAGTTTGTCCGAATAGTTTAAGGTTTTAAGTACGTTTTCGCTGCATTTACTACAGAGTTAGGAGCGCCAAAGGAGGAATGGGGCATGCTAACTCTGCTTCAACAACCAGTTACACTTTCTAGTAGTGTTTGTAATCTCCCATAGAAACCTACACACACTTAACTTTATCATAAAGTCAGACAATTCGGCTTCCATAGTCTCATTCTGAAAAGTGTTACAGATAACCATAAAGAATCTTGATACCTGAAAGTAAAGCAGGCCTTATACCTACAAGAGATGGAGTTCATATATTTATATGTTTATATCAATAATACTATAATAGGTAGTCTATTTAAAAAGATTGGAAATCCCTATTAAGCTCAACAATACTGCACTTGTAACTTGTTTATAAAACAAGGACTTTCAAAACGCACCTTGTAGTTGTTCAACTTGATACAATTCTTGGTAATGTTACGTTTTTAGATTGTAATATTACCTGTATGACGTCACGTGTATATACCTGTATAACAGTAAAATATCCACCAATCAGAGCGCTAGAAACTGTCCTCGTGACGTGACATACCTAACTAGAGTCTCTCTCCTATAGTTAACTGTATATTTATATTTTCTATGTCAAATGATTCATACTTCACCATGTTTCAACAATTGTTCAACAGTTTATAAACATTTAACTTGCATCAGCGTCTACAAATACTCAATACACTCGTCTTCAGGATTTATTAAGAAATTTTAATATAAAAGAACAATGCGTATAGTTGAGAGTGTTTGTGTTCTAATGTCAACGTGAAAGTGTTCTAATATCATCGTAACAGTGTTCGATCTCGAGTCAGTGTTATTTTGGATTATGGTGTTAACTCTGTAGGATAAACTTTAAATTACGTGATATTTTACATCTGAATTTAAACTCAACTTTTATACTCTAATGTAACATTTAATTGTCGTCTGCACCATGGCGGAGGGTGGCACCAATAATTCGCGCCATTTTACAGGAATTCCTAAGAATATCCTGGGTAAACGTATAATGGAACTATCTTGCTATCACGCTATTCTACAGAAGTTAGGAGTCAACTTGTACACTGATATACGAGGAGAAGAGGGGAACTGGGAACGACTGGCCGAGGAGTTGGGAATTTCTACTTATAACGAGATAGAAAATATACACCGCCATGCCTCTCTTGAGAAAATATTCCCTGGAAGTGTTCTATTAAAGAGATGGGCAGAACATCCTGGAAGTACCGTCTACGTCTTACTACAGGCACTGAAAAAATTACGGCGGGAAGATTGCGTGGATGATGTCTGCAAGTTCCTGGAAGGTTTGTTTTTAAATTTATTACAAAAATAATTTTATGTAACTTTAAAATAAATAGGGAAGTTTTATTAAGAAAATTCCTAGAAGAGCCAAAATAAAACAAGTAAACAAGATAAATCACTAAACCAAATCTGTGCAGTTTAATATGGAGAATGTCAAACTCTATGACGTGTATATTATATAATATCAATATGTATATTGTTGTTGTTGTCGTGAATATTCAGGTAGTCCTATATCTAGGTCAAAACACCTTGTTAGTTTATAATCACAGTACAACTTCCTCTTTCAATTCCTTGTCGTTATTTTAATATATCCTCATTCCTACACGGTCGTATTATCTAACAGAGGGCATGCTTACTCCACTGGGACACCATTCATCAATAATCGAACTCTTCATATTCTCAAATAGTATTTAACCCTCAAGAGGGCAATAAGTTCAATATACCATGGTTGATCTTAATTAGGCAAATCTTTCTTTCTCTTTCTCTATCTCTTTATAAGGGCATTGAGTACAATATATAGATTCAGTGAAATCACCTGTAAAATCTTAACAATAAAACCTCAAATATGAGATAATATAATGAAGCATTATTAACCGCTAGATGATGTAAGATATACCTGGGGATAAGACAGTATTTATCGCGAGCGTGGGTGGGAGGGGGTTAAACAACCAACTAAATAAATGAGGCAAGTCATCCTCAGGCATGTTCGTCTTTTGTTTGACACCGAAACTACCATTAAGCTACTCCCACGCATGTTTGTCAATCGCCGAATGAATGAATGACATGGGACGAATGAAATTAATAGGACTCGCTGACCCAATTGAAGGTCAAGGTATTTACAGTTCTACCTGTCTCAGTTTAAATCCGGTTTCTTTTATTGTAAATTGTGAATAGGTAGCTAAATATAGAACTATATATTACTGTCTACTGTTAAAATACCCCCCCCCCCCCCCTTCTAAAAATACTCCAACATTTTAAACTATGTGGACTCTCTAAAAGGGATATCGAGTTGAGAAACCAAGTAGCAGACTGGCATACGGTACTCTCAATTGCTTCTGAACCATATACAAGTATAAATAATAGAAACTGTTCCCGTCCTAGATTGTATTATCACCTGTAGTCAGCGAATTAAAGATATTGTGAAATTTATTATAGAATGAATGAAATATATCACGTGACAGTATAAAAATCAATAATTAGAGATCAATAATTAGACAATGTGAGGAATGTAGAGATCGATATTAGATTGTGACTCACAATCAACAATCAATATACGATACAGTGATAGATAAATATATCATCTACCTTTTTACACGTATTCACGACTTCTTATATATTATCTTTACTAAACAGTTTATATTACAACACTGTACACTAGAATTTAAATATTTATAAAGTTAAAACCTTCCTTTCTATAAACCTTGATTTAAAATATATCAATCAACATAATATAAATATTAAAATAAACGTTGAAATACGAAATATTGCCCACACCTAATAATTTTATAAATATTTGCTGTTTAAAAATGTTAAAATAAACGTCAACCAGGTAAATATAATTTATAAAAATAATAAAATGTAATAATGAGTTAATTGTCATTGATAGATCTAGCTAGGTAGAATGTAAACCATATTAAAATCAATATTTTCTATGAATCAGATGGTTCGACTGTAAACTAGTCACCGTATTCAATATAATTAGTCACCTAGTCGATATTACTTCAGTTTTTAATACAAAGTATCACATAGTTTATATCAGTCGGGCATGCTGACACTGACAGGTGTACAACATAGTGTTAAATATTTCTCATAGTCGGGTATGCTGACACCTATAGGTACTAATCATGGAGCTTCAGGTACAGATTATAGATTTTGTTTATTCTGAGGGGGAGGGTTGGGGGCCTTCCGGTTCCGATCTTTAGATTGCTACTATAAATTTTATTATTATTATTTATATACTTATTTGTTTTTCACGCTGCTTCTCCAGTTGAGAATTGTTTATCACCTGCAGGTCAGTTTTTACCTAAATTTTTCAATAAGGGTCAAATTGGAGTGAGGGGTGGACCCCAGGTAACCTACGAGTCCAAAACGCTCTTCTCCTAGCTAATTTTTACTTTATATACTCTAATTTTGTATCTAGATTTTAGATTGTTTTTATTTTTGCTGTGTTTATTTTCTAGTTTTCAGTTTGAATTCTATCCTATCTATTAGTTGATTTTTATATTTCTAATTTATAACTATAATTTTGTGTGTGGAAATAGAGTAGAGAGGGAATCAGAAACTCCATTTTACGAAACAAAATGTCAAATTTAAAATTATTTCCCCTTCGTAAACACATCAATAATACGATTTAATCTTGACTAGCGATTTATTTCACGTTCTTGTAAATCTATTGACGATCAGGAAATCGAAACTAGGCCGAGTTTAATTCTTTTCTATTTATTATCATCTTGAATATCATTTGATAGCTAACCTGTTTTTTATTCGAATATAACGACATTCGTTTGTAAGGTTATTCAATATTAAAATGTTACATTTATAAAGATTTAAAAAGATTATATAAATTTAGGTTAAAAGTTTCGCTTGAGAAAACTTGAATAATATTACCGATTAGGAGACCTACAAGTCGGCTGATAATAAAACGTTGAATATTTATTTAGAAAATGTATTCAGTTTAGAAGTTTCCTGAACAGTTTAGAACATAATAAAATATTGTGACCCGGTGACCCCCCTCCCCTCCACCCCCTACTCTAGGTACATGACGGTGATAAAAGAAGCTGACATCAGCAAATTACACACAAAACGTAACATCATTATTAACCTACCTGTAAAACAGATAATTACCTCCGTCCCTACCAACCCCTGTCCGGTAATTTATCTGACCACTAACTAATTGACCAACAGTTGTATTATAATTATAACATGATATAACTAGCTGATGTCATGTCTCTTTGCTGAAATCAGCAGTATTTATGATAATTTTAAAGAATAAGGTCTTTTTACTATGTATCTATGTTTGACGAGAGATTTCTGTGTACCTATATATTTACCTGTAGGCTAGACTAATCAATATAGATTTAATATTATTATTTCCTATAGTTCTATGAATCATGGTCTAATTTATAATAATTTGATTTCAACTGAACGACTGACGACACCTGGCGACAAGTGTAATAAAATATGATAGATGGAATGATTCACTGGTAATATTTATATCACTATCTACCTAGCTTATTCTCTTTGTTTAAAATTAAAAAGGGTTACGGGGTAGTTCAAGATAAAATCTTTATAATTTAACAGTACAATACGTCATAACTACTTAATATACACGTTGTCTTACTGGAGACCAAGCACCTGCGATGATTTCAGTGCAAAATTTCCCTCATTGCATACTACTTTTCCTTTCATCGAGTATATTTTCATTGAATAAGCATTATACCCTTTGTCAAATGCTATTAAACTTTCATTTAATGTGTAAAAGTATCTGCCCTTGAATAAACATAATGACATTTGTAACATGCAATTGAAATTTAACTAATTGCACACTGCATGGAGTTTCCTGTCAACGGAAAGGAAAAGGCTTAATACCTGTTGTAAAAACCACGACTAAAGAACAAACGAAGTATTTATAAAGTTAAGAAAAGACCTATATAACATATACAATATATTATAGAGCAAGGATGGGACAAGACTTTGTATAAAATTCTTCAATTTAAAAACATAAATCAACCAAGCGTCCCCCTTATCACTGTTACAAGATGGTAACAAAACACTATATACCTTCGATTACCCAGACACAGGTACAGGTGTGTTACTAGACTGTCATAGAGATACACAGACTGGTAGATCAAGACTAATATAGGGACTCTATCTGCGTTGAACGTAAGGAAATAAATTCGCCTTCAAACATTTGTCATATTTATCATCCGAGTTGCTTCACTAACATTTAAATATTGGTTAACATCACTGTGTTTTAAGGCAATTCTCACGTAAATGTATAAAATAGTTACTTTGTGTTTAAAATGGCCAGATATTTCGGTCATCTGGATGGCGACATAGTTTATATATCTTCTAGGAAATATCGAATCTTTCAAAAAGGTGTTTTTTCACCCAGATGTCAACGAAATTCCGGATACGATGAGGGTAGGCCTACGATATTTTTATATTTTATTATAATTTTATAAATTCTAGGAAATATAATTGACGTCAATATATTTAAGGGATTTCTGAAAACTTTTATAATAGCGTCATTGAAAAAACGTTTCATTATTTTAAACAATACTGAATTTTAAGGCTAGGTAGGGGCTCTGACGTCCCCCAAAATAATATATGAATAATGGTTTATTTGACTGATAATAAAGTTTAAAAAATACAGATGTCTTGACGTGTTTTTAGATTCATATTACAGGATATTACTTCATCTTTAAGACATTAAAAACCCAACAAAAAAACAGGGATTTAAAGGCTCGTGATGGGTTCTGACGTCCCTCGCGATTTTTTAAGTCCTATTTTAAGCATTATTTACTAATATTGTGTAAAATTGTTATAATATATGCAGATGATATCTTGACGTCAAAAGAATCCTATAACAGGACAATATTTCATATTAGATACAATTTGTAAAAAAAACCAAAGCCTTATAGAAATTTTAGGCTCGGGGTTCTGACGTACGTCGAAAATTAATAAACCTTAGATACATTTTTTACTAATATTGTGTAACCTTATTGTAATATATTATATACAGATGATAACTTGACGTCTATATAGAATCATATTACAAGATAATACGTCAACTGAGAGAAGGATTTTGTATCCAAATTTTCAAAAGATGTCAAAAGATTTTATTACAACACTATATGCAGAGAACTTTAAATATTTAACCCTTTGTTGGTAAACGTTATCCCCTTCCCCTCATTCTGATGATAATATTTAATTCTTATTTCTTAATCATGAAAATATAATTTACATTAAAATATTCAAGAAAATTCTGATTTTTAATAGGAAAATTACCAATGTCAGTATTTTTTTTATCGAGTTATTGCATGTCATGATTAGATACACTTTGTCTATTTAAATATCAAGTTTCTATACACGTCATGGTTTGTAATAGAAGAAATAGGATATAACAAATATCGTGACAAGCCCCTAGTGAATATTTACCTGTACGCAGGTAATTTTATAATTATCAGATGACTGGACCGAGATATACCTATAACTCTATCACAGTCAATACGACATGAACCAAGCCTTAGCCTTACTATTTAAAACATGTCTGATAAATATTCTCTCTCCTTCCAGATGAAAATAATATGGAATTACACATCAGTGTGGAGGACGATTCGGGAGTAAAAGAATTTCAAACAGTGAAAACTAAAAAAGACGCCACCCTAGGGTCTAGTTTAGAGAACGCTCTGGGAGGTTTAGTGTGCTATAATATTATTGGTCCAGAATTACAGTATAACTGGAATACTCTAGCTGTTCTTTTAAAGGTAAGGTTCATTTATTCTTAATATATTTCATCATCGATTTTATTTCATTTATCGATTCATCGATCCGCTCATTCATTATAAATATTTCAAAAGTATATCAACCGCAATCAATTTCATTTCATTTCTTAAATAGCCATAATCATTAGAGAAAATTACCGATATAATGCAAGGTCGACGAGATATAAAACCTTAATAAACCTACAAGTTAATGACGAAATGAAACATGGTAAAAATGGAGAAATATGAAATAATAAAATTAAATAAATAATTGATGAGATGAAATCAGAATATTATAAACTAGGTCAAACTATATTTTATATTATTAATTACCTGTAATACTAATTAGTTTTACCTCCAGGTTAATTACAATTAGTCAATCATTTATCAAATCTCAACTACTCGGTGAAAAAATGATCACCACCCAACTCTGTTACCTTTAACTTGGGTTGCTGATTTAAGCATTTTTATTTAAAATTCATAAAATTGCATTAATTTAATACGTTGTTGTATTTAGAAGTTTTTTTATTTTCCATTTTGAAAGTCAAATTTGAGATAAGCGAATTATCAGGGCGGAACATATAAATAATAATGATTTATATAAGTTAAGATGAGAAAGTTTAAAAGAGTTTTAATTATCACTGGCTAGGGTTCACTTGAGATGAAAGTACGTAAAAAATAGAGATAAAAACTTTGTCAAGTTGACAATACGAGAGATGGACTTATTTTATAAAACTACTATAACCTGAACCTGTTTTTCTTTAAAAAAAGAAGACGTTTTATTTTCTGTAAATAGTGATCAGAGAGCCATTATCAAAATACTTTTGGTAGCCATTTTAGTAATTCAGTTATTTTCTAAGTTATATAAGTTCATTGGGTTTTTGAATAAAAGTCTGATTTAGAAAGCGGATTGTTTTTGAATAATGACTAACGCTATGTGAATATATTCTGTTTGAAGTTTATATTTTATATATCACAGTATTTGACAGGTATAATATATAGCTAACTGATGTTAAGATTCGATTGAGTGTTTGATTGACAGGTATAGACAATCTGTTGTCTTCTAGTCAGAAATAGGATCGGTGACGAGCTCTAGATACTTCTATTATTATTCATAAACATCTACAATAAAAAACTACTAGTATAACATGGTAAAGAGAAGGGGGAGGGTAAAACTCATGATCAAAAATAATGTGTACGCATAATTTTACCTCATTGGGTAATGCATCTTGCTAAGCACAGACCAGCAATGTTCTGAAAGTCGGACGTAAAATTCTATTTCTTTCTACTTCCAGGGAAAACAGTTGTCGTTAAAAAGGGTTCCATACGACGACTCGCGACGTGATTCTATATACGGTACCGTATCTAATACCCAGTACCCCTATAGGCCTACCCTAGAATCCAGTTTTCACTACGGTTATCCGTTCACCCAGTATCCGACCAATATACCCGTAGAAAACTCAGAGGTGAGTCTTGTATATTCAACTTTTAGAATTAAACAGGTACACCATGATAAACTTATAGCTATTCTTGTAAACTATTATGAGCTAAATATGTAAAACTTAATATTATGTGAGCAAAGGTTTTATTCGAGTTTTGTATTTACCTTTCAGGTTCCTTCACTGAATTGTGCTTCATTTGGTCCAGAAAATCCTTGTATTTGTGTTTCTCCAAAACCGTGCACACCAACAAATTCATTAACGGAACGCAAGGAAATAGATACAGGATCGAACAGTAGTTTGACGCAAGCAAAACTTTACGCTACGGGAAATATCAGCGAGGGGGCGCACCCAGTTTTAAAACACAGTCAAAGTATCGAAGACACAAATTTTAAAAGTTTGTCCACGGAGAAAAACTTCGAGAAAGACTTAACTAAAGACTTGGGCTGTAACGCATTAAAGAAATGTAATTCTATGTCGGATATCCAATACGATCCAGAACCGTTAAAGAAATTTGATTCCGTAACGTCTATGGACACATCTGAAGGATTTGCTGTGAATTACGGTTGTGGTTCGGTTCATTGTAACGCAGAAAAGTGTACACACAATTTAATTTGGGAGAACGGTCGTATGACATTTTCTAACCAGTTTGACCCACACGCAAGTACAGAATCGTTAATGGACACTGCGAACACGTTAGAAATCTGTACGTATAACAGTCCGGTAGACGACTACATTCCCCATAGCTTTGTGGTATCTCGACGTACATCCAGTGAACTAAGTTCCCCTATTTCCCCTATAAACAGTCCACCGAAAGGTATGGACCTCCCTACTAGTGCTAGTATTGCCGCCGCGGCTTCAACTGCTCAAAAACCTGCACCCAATGATCAGTCCTTACTACGAACTGCTTTAAGACGAAGTTTCGAGAAAAAGGCATCTGAAAATAGTGATTTACCGAACCCTAAACCTTGTAAGAAAGCTCAACCTCAACAGAACGAGATGTATTTAGCGTCCGTTCAGTCGGATAGTGATTATAGCGACTCCGACACGCCCGTAACCAGTCTAGAGGAGGAACTCTCTAAACGCCCTGCGCAGTGTCGACTTCCGGTTTCTGTAGACGGATACATTGCAATGGACAAACAAGGTACAACGTCTAGCGACTATATTCAGATGGACGGACACGGAAGCGGATCTGAAAACCGACCATCATCTTTACCAATAGACAGTACGTATATGAATATGACCGTAGGTTCGCCAAATCTTGCCCGGCGTCCTTTACCGCCTCGTCCCCGGGAAGCCAAACCCTATCCGTTAGTTCACAGCCACAGTGTGGGGGATACAATGGTGCTAACCCCGGATAATGAGTATAGTTACATCAGTGACGAGGACCCGGCGACGTCATCAAAATACCCGCCACAAACTCTCCCGCCTAAAAAGCGTGTGACGTCACAGCCTGTACCAATTCAGCGGAGTCAATCATCGTCTGCTGTACCAGATCTCAGCCATGTACCCGGATGGTGTGCCAGTATATCAGAAGGAAATGTAAGTATTTAAGTCATGTGACTACGTGGTGTAGGTATTGAATGCTGTATACATTCAATCACTAAGAGAGTTTTGGTGGAGAATCCACAGTTTAGTTTTGTATACATGTAATATGAAGTACTTTGGTTTAAACAATATTTGATTCATAATAAATGAAAATCGTTAATATATGTATATCACTTTCTAATAATTCAAAATTGCAGGTTTCGTCGACAATGAATAAGTATAAAAATGAAGACGGTAATTTTATGGTGTGGAGGATGAAGGACAATACTTTCGTTATTACTGTCAGGTTGGTTGATCTTGTATATAATAATTTCTGCCCTGAAAGTACAAATAATTGCACCATGTTCAGCTTACGTCGGTATACATCGTATACAGCTGTTAAAGGAACACGAGGTAGTGCATATTGTGTTATACATAACACAATTTGTACAGTTTACTCGTTTAGTTAGCGTGTTTTAATAACAGTAGCCTGTAACGTTTAAAACGGCAGCGTCTTATACTCGAAATTATACATTTAACGAGCTATACTCGGAATTATATATTAAATGTTCTTATTTTCTATTTCAGTCATCTGAGCGATCTCCGACATTACGCTATTCATTGTCGAAATATCAACGGACAAATACAATATTATATTTTCCCCGGGGGATACATGACCCCCTCCATCTCAGACCTTCTTCACCATTATATGAGGGAAGGTCTGAAAGGGCCCGACCCCCAAACGGACCCAAGTCGAGGGAAAAAATGGCAGAAATTTTCGCACGTGAAGTTAAAACACCCGATGAGATCTAGGAGTGGTGCTAGGAAAAGCAGCATTCCTGAAAAATAGAGCCGCTATGGCAGCATTCCTGAAAAATAGAGTCGCTATGGCAGCATTCCTGAAAAATAGAGTCGCTATGGCAGCATTCCTGAAAAATAGAGCCGCTATGTGTTCAATGTTCGGTGTTCAGTGTTTGACTGTGTTCAGATGTTCTATCTTGCCAGTTTCGAATCCAAGATGTATTTCGTATGTGTTCACTGTAAACCAAGTATATTGCGGTTGGTTTTTGTTCCTATATCAGCCCATTGTTATCTCAGATTATAATTCAGGGTAAAGAACCATGAATACCTACCTTGATCTGTGGTTGATATGGTAGAGAAGGCAGGAGCCTTATAATGAATCACGTTCAAGATATATAATCCTCGTCAGGACAACGAGTTGTTGAGAACAAGTATCAGTATTTAAAAGTAAACATGTCTGATCTCAGTATAGAAATTCACTGAAGATATGTGTAAACTTACTTGAGAAATAAGTATCCTATTTACATTTCAGAATTTACATTCGAGAATTTTTATTTCTAAAACATTTTCCATTTGATTATAAATTCCATAAGATTGATAGAGAAATTACATTCGAGAATTTTATTATTTATAAATATTAATATTGTAAAGATTGAATATTTATTTACTTTTCTAAGATCTGTTTTTATAATTTGTTGTTATTGTTGTTTATTTGTTGTTTATTGTACAGTTTCTGTTGATTTGTAAACAAATATTACATGCTGTAAATAGGAGCCAATAAACAAATGAATATTTTATGGGTTTGTCATTGGAATTATTCCAAACGCAGTCTAAAATATATTCAATGGATCGCCTGTTTCTCTATCTGACCCAATATGACTCGTGAAGATAAAACTTATAAAAACTTTTAACCATAGCCAAAACTAATGTAGAAAATTAAATTGCTGTGAAAGAAGATTATAAACATTTAAATTATTCATTTCAATCAACAAATCAAAAACGTAAAAACAAGTTTCCCACTAAATTATTGAAGTAGAAAATAAGAATGAGGACGATGTTAAAGTAGACTATCAAAGTATAATAAATATACTAGGAACAAGGAGTGCTCTGTCTGTATTCTAGTTCAGTATATATCTTACTATAAACCTCAGTAATATTCATCTTACTACACTATAATACCGGTAATAATTTCACATTAAACTCACGGTTTAGTTGACATCTTCTCAACTCTTACAATTACACTTATATATCTTCCTATACACCTCAAACAACAAACTGTATCTTTAAGTTTACAAGGACACGATAAGAAAGAGCCTCATTATAATAAATATTAGACTAAATGTCGACCCCAGGCCAGACTCTTTTCACTGACGATAAAAACATTTCGAAATAAACAATACAAACCCCATCATACAATAGTCCAGTAAGACTAGGAGTGGCCCGGGATAAAACACAACTATTTCCGATAAAAATTCATTAACGATTGTTTACCAAACACCAGTCGAGTACCTGATTGAAGTATTGAAGTTATGACCCACTGTCGACCCCCAGGGATATGATTTACTGGTGATAAATTGACTATTAATCAGAGTTGTATTGTCGACACGCTTGGTGAAGGGTGTTCAGGGACGGGGAGAAGTTTTAAGGTGTGGTGGGGTGTATTGTTATATTGAGTAGTTATAGTGTTATTATGTCCCAATGAAGACATCGACTCACCCCTCAGGCATTTAATAGGCAATTGTTGTTTTAATCAGGATTTAACACGCGACAATAATACATACCTTCTGTAGGATTAGGTAAAAGTGAGATGTATTTCAACTATTTAGACGCCTGTATCCTTTTATGAACAATTTGTGAAACAAACAAATACACTATATAAATTCACTCACCTTAATATGGACTGGATTCTATTATATAACATACGATTCTTATAATTTTTTTTCTGTTCAAACCTTGGATCTAAACTCTAACTGGACTTTCAGAGAGTGGTTTCCACTCAATGTTGAAGACTTCAGGAAACCAGCACAATATAGAATACAGAGTTGTAAAGATATTTATAGAAACACTGGCAACAGTTCATATACAATATAATCATATAATAATAATAATAATAGGTATAGTGTGAAGGCCAGCAGTTGGCTTGTACTAAAATCATTTTAAATAAACAATATTTACACAGTATAACAAACATTGGGTTGGAGTGGGCAATAAGGGACATTATCATAGGGTTGAAAATATCAGTAAATTCAGTATCCTTTCTATATTATTGATGAAAACCATGTTTAAGGGGGTTTTATTCTTGAAAACTGAAGATAAGTTTATTTTGTACTTCTTTGATTCAATCAAGAATAAGGACCCCCTAGTTGCATTGTTCTGTCTTAGATCAGTATATTTCCTACCCCAACATTCCAGATAGATAGAGAAAGATTTATAAAGGCACTAAACTGGATATATAATAAAGGGCACTTAATTATTGAATTGAGCCAGATAGAATTTGACTATATTTCGCTAAAATTACAAAACTTTATATCTGTGTAAAATGAGGCCTAGAGTTGAATAATTTACAAGAAAAGTTGACTAAATTACAATAAAACTAATTGAGAAGTAGTATATATATTAAAAGTATGAAAATATTTCTAATTTACAATCTCTATAGTCTATATACAGGTTGATTTGTTCACGGTGCAAGGTTAATTAATAATACTGATATTATTTATAAGTACAATGCCACAAATACTTTTCATTTAATAATGTCATCATAGTCATCTTCAAAACATTCCAAATGTATAGAAAAATACAAGAAACATTTTGAGGGCGAATATATTGTTTTGTGACCTTGTTAGTCTAAAAATACAACTAACAAAGATAACAAAACAATATAATTTGGGACATTATTCAATGAAAGCTAGAGAATATTCATTTTGATTATAAATACAGATCAAGGCTGATTCACTCTGTTAGTTTAAGACTCCTGATCTGTATTGTAAAGAGAATGAATAATATTTGATTGAAGTGAAATTTAAAATAAATAATAAAAAGATTTACAAAGATAGAAAATAACAAAATCTATATTTTATATAAACAGAATATTAACAATAGCTAAAAATATTATAATATATATATATAACACATAGAGAACACATGGCACAGTCTAAATATTGCTTTAAACTTTCAATATTTCACACTAGAAAATACATTAGAAAATCAGGGGTGTTAGGTTTTTTTTTTATCTCATTCTAGATCCTACAGACAAAAAGGCACTGTTTACAATAAATATTGAAATTTTAAAGAAATTCAGATATTTTAATATACAAGTATAATATATAAAATTACAGACTTTGGCAAGAAGTTAATTGTAATTATATAAAAACAAACAGAATATTTAAATTATTATAATGATTACAAATTGTATCAACTCTAATTCTACCAGGAAACTATAAACTATTCAGACAACTAATACCAGGTTACTACAAGCTAGGCTACGTGTGTAAATTGTAAAGAGATTGGGGTGATACATCAATTTATTGAACAGTTAACAAGGCAAAATCTATAAATTTACAAATAGAGGTTGTTTAGAGTACAAGAAGGCACTGAATATATATAAAATAAACTAAGAGATAAAAATACAAGGTTATTGGGATCAAGTGAACTAAACATGGATGATGATACAAGTACAATATAAGAGGTATATATTTATTGAAACTGACGAGAATGGAATATGAGTATTTTATCAACAGTTTTATCATGTTAGTGGAAGATTATTCAGTTTTATAGTAGATATTTCAGATACCATTTATTGCTAAATAGTGTTATTAACTAACCTAACATTATTATGCTTATAAACATCACCCAAATCAGACAACTTAAATATTGTCTTTGTCTCTTTCTAAATGTAGTCAGCTTTTAATATTATTACATCTTAACTATAGAGTAGACTAAATAGGCCAAAACAATATCAATCACTTCCAACACTTGGTGAATCTAAATATAATAAAAGTCTTCGAAAATTTAAATTCATCCAATAGTTGAAGGTAGTATAAATAGAAAATATGTTTGGACTATTATAAGGCAGTGGTAATTTCCAGCAAATCCTGGGATTCAATCTTCATACAACAGTGTTGGTTTGTGAGCAGTTTATCCACTTTCATCTGAAGTCAATGGTAAAGGCTGGATGGCTGAAAGGTCAAGGCTGAAAGTTGTTAGGTAGAAGGTCAAGGCTGTAAGGTTGCAGGTCAAGGCTGTAAGGTTGAAGGTCAAGGCTGTAAGGTATGAGATGAAAGCTGTAAGGTGAAGGATGTTGAAGTTCAAGGCTGAAAGTTTGAAAGTCAATACTGCAAGTTTGAAGGTCAAGGCTGTAATGTTGAAGGTCAAAGCTGTAATGTAAAAGGTCAATGCTGTAATGTAGAAGGTCAAGGCTGTGAAGTTGAAGTTCAAGGCTGTAAAGTTGAAGGTCAGGGCTACTATGTAGTAGATTGTAACATCAGACATGCTGGAGATTTAGACTAGAAGGTTCTCTGTTGACTTGTGGATAGACCAACTGTATTTCCAGTGGAAGACCAACTGTTTTACCCTGATGACGAGGAATTCAGACTCAACTTGTTTCAAGGAACTGAAGCTTCTCTCATTACGTTTATCCACCTGAAAATAAAATAAAATTTATAACAAGAGAATTCTCTCGATACACGATACAGTAACAATCTTAGATGGTAAGATCTTCAATAAGAATAAAATAATCTTACCTAGAAGTAGCAGCTGAACTATCAGTACGAAATATATGAGGTGGAGTATTCGGGTGAATCAGATGAAACACTAGATCAGGTTCAGCTCCTTCAAAATACTGAAAAATAAAACAGAACAGTTAACAACAAGCATTATTCAATTTATAAATATCTTAAATATTAATCTAAACACACCTCAAGTTTATAATACACAGATATGTTACAGATATACACCCATCATCAGGACAGACAGTTTTAAATTAAGGGAGACTATTTAGACCTGTAATCTTCGCTCAATGAAAGTAAATTGTGTATTTTTAAGAAATTCTATAATCTTATTATCATACTTGAAGACAGGTTTTGCTGTTTGTAAGAAAAATTAAAAAGTGTTAAGGCCAGTTATACTAAAGCTGTATTAGCTGGTTAAGAGAATATTTAAGATAAAAGTGTTCTATTAACTGAAGCTCTGATAAGCTCCTCTACTCTGATGAAAAATAAAACCAACAAACACACCTGAACTATGTTCATTAAAGTATATTAAAAAGTATGAAGATTTTAATGGAATGGAATTTACTTAATCAACATTGAAAGCTATGATTGACATTGAATAAACAAATGAACGAAAGCAGAAATGTAGTAGAACCAATTATTAATTTTGATAAATATATTACTGTTAAAATAATAGATTATTGGGCTAGATTTATCAAAAGGGTGAAAGCAGAAAATTGTGTAGCTAATTGTATTAGAAGCTTACAAAATAATAATCTCTGAAGACAATTTACTGTAAACTAAATCTTTAAAATTTTACAAACTATTTGATGAATCAAATTGAAATTTTTAAAATACATATACATGTATTTAGATTGACCTCAAGTTAAACAATTGTAGATTAACAGACTTCATAATAAATAAGAGTAAGAACCACACAGAGTAATATACTAGACTGAGAATAATATTAAATATAAAACATTACTACTAATAATGATATCATTGTACTATATAACTTACTAACTGAGGCTGTAATAGAAATAGAAATATATATTTTAAATTATCCAGTTTATAAATCATATCTAAACAGATATACCCAGTAAACTTTTAATTAGCTGAGTTATAACACAATAAGGTATCAGATATTTGAAGATTAACTTTTCATTCTAGTCATAATCATATCTTGTTTTATTAAAATCTATCACGGAAATCAATATTTAAACGTAAACTTACCGCAGCAGCTCTAGCCACCTCGTAACCTAGTAACGGTAAACTTTCTACGGCTGCCATATCTTCACTAGCTCGATACGTATATAATACTTTATCTTTTACAACATACCACATCTTCTTCCATTTCTTATTTTTATAACTTTTTAAATATCCACTCATATCAGACCCTTCATCGTTCGCGTGGACCTGGAATTTATCAAATATCAAGTCAACCTAGGAGTAACAAAGAGATGGGTAATATCAAGCTATGTCTCATTCTAAAGTTAGAACCTCGTTTAAACATTCTATCCATGTTAATATTGCTATGAAAGAACAAGGCCAATAATTACATACCTCTTTAAGTACAGCTGGTCGTTTAATAGCACCTTTATTACTACGAGCACTCTTTCTTATTTTTTCAAACCTGGCTTTCAGATTGGTCAGACTGATAGGGGTGGAGCTAGTGATATCAGATTCATCACATTTCGTATCTATTTCACCTCGTTCTATTTCTGATTCTATTTTAACGTAACATTCAGAACAAACTCTGGCTGATTTATATTTTAAATATCGTAATGGCGCTTTATTCTCAGAACAATTTCCACAAACTACCTGTAAATATTACAACAAAACAAATTTTACTAAAAGTTGAATCCAACATATCACAGAAATTAGAATGAAATTTAATATGCACTTTTCAAAAGAATCAAATCTAAATGTACATTCGAAAGGATAGCAAAATATAATGCATTCTAAAAGACTAGTTAGAAACTTAAGAATGAAGAAATTTTAACCAATACAAGTCACATCCTCAAATAAGAAATTAAAGTTTCCTTTAGCGGCAAAACATACAATAGAAAATGTAATTTAAAAATTGAAATGCAATGATCTAAAGATTAAAGGGAACTTACTCTGCCACAAGCCCGACAATGATGTCGTCTCCAAGTTATTGTAAACTCTCCGAGACATAACATACACATTGTTACCCTGGCATCCGGTACCATCAGGGGCGCTTTATGACCCACAATAAAATCTTTATCTAACAGAGAAGTCTACATAGAATAGAAATATACATAATGCTTAAAATGCACTGAGTATTTACATACAATTCATTCTCAAATTACTCAAAAAATATACAAAATTCATTCATAATTTATCAAAGTTGAAATTGTTTTAGATATAAAGAAGAACTTTAAGAAGAGAAGAATTCCAATCTATCTAATAAAACATGCTGAAACTAATTCACTAAACTCTCCATTTCTAATTCAAGAGAGAGAAATGCATCTTAATCTGTATTCAATCAGTCAAAGTTAAAATGTTTAAATTGTACCTGAGGAGTGGCATGAAGTTTGACTGTTTGAAAAGTATTTTTTCTCTGAGCTGCTTCCTCTATAACATTAGATAAAGTTTTTAACCAATCATCTCTTTCTTCTGGGGTGCTATAATCATAAATAAAAACGTTTAAACTACATGTATCTTTAACAGAGTTGTCAAGTTAAAAACCCTGAATATCATAAACATCATCTAGGTAAACTCTATAAAAGTGATGTTAGTGACATCACAAGGGGGTTTAGTAACTTAAAGTTTTACCTGGCAGCAACTGTAAAAGATCTCTGAACACTTAAAATACTGAATTCATTTTTAAAATCTTCTGCTAACGGCTTGCTGACCTGAATAAAATAATAAAATACAATATAATATATCAAACAATAACATTTTATTAACTAGGCAGAGAGAGTTCAGAATTCACTGAAACAGGAGTCAATATTTAGATACAGAGAAAATAAAACCTACCTTCATCCCACTAACAGGTAAAATTTGATTTAACTTGTAACCACTAGCAACAGATACAGTATATAACAATACATCATTAAACTGAAATAGACAATAACAATAGGAAATATAGAAATATAATCAATATAGAGGGGTGAGTATATTTAACTTGTAACCACTAGCAACAGATACTGTATATAACAATACATCATTAAACTGAAATACACAATAACAATAGGAAATATAGAAATATAATCAATATAGAGAGATTTAGTGATATTTCTTAAGTTTTAATACTTACCAGAAAAAACATTCTAGGTTGTAATTCTTTCCGAGATAATTTCATTAATTCACCACATTTTATCAATTCCTGGAGAAATAGAGAGATATATATACAGGTTTAACAGTTTATCATTTTACTAGGCTGATACACAGACTGTGTAAAACAGAAATAGAAGGTTTGTGAATTGATATTTTACTCTAGTACAAGGCAATATTGGTAAGAAATGTACTCACTCTGCCAGGCTGTATGACTTCAAACTGACCAATGAGAGCGTTCTGTATTTCCATCAGTTTCTGTACATCATCCTATAAATACAACGAACGATACACAAATTAAAACTACATTCCAGAAGATACGTTAAGTCACGTGTAACAAGTTCTTTAAAAAGAGACTGTTTGTTATAAGATTATAAGTTTTGTGTAATATAATGAAAGTGTAATCTTACCCCCTGTCTGGTGCTCTGATCAGCGTGGTCCGCTACTTTACTAACTATCGTCAACGCATCTAGAATATAATAAACATATTATATACACACACTGACTTGACCTCTTTATTTCCTTATCATTACTGGAAGATATTCTTAATATCTAGACACTACATAAACTTGGAGAATATGATAAACTTACTGATAGTATTTTGATAATCAGCAGAATCTTTCTTTAAATGTTTCAAATAATCTGAAACAAATCAAAAAATATTTTTACAATTTCATTTTGTTGTATTTTTACATTTCAATGCAGATAATTATGAATACACGTAAATAAACACCTACCTTGTAACAGTAGTCGATATTGAGGGATTCTCTGTATAGGTTTTAACATATGATGTTTTAGAGCGAGGCTGGCACATCTTGGACTAGACTGAAAAAATAAACAACAATTTAAACATAAAACACCTTTACTATTAATATTACTTTTAGAAAGTGCACATACCGGTAACTAACATTGTATATTTTATAAGTTTGGTATCAATCTTACCTCAAATAGTCGAACAGCTGCAGCGAACGCGGGATTCTTTTTTATATTATCATCTAAAATTGACGTCGAATTTTTAAAATTCTTGATATAACTCGAATACATTTTTAAAAATGGTCCCTTTTTTACAAAAATATCAGCCACCTTTTGATGTTCATCCCTGAAAGAAAATATAAGTTGAATTTAGAAATTAGTCAAGACTTATCTTACAATCAAATCCTAACACCAGGTTGTAACTTACCATTTCTGAATTCTTTCGTTTAAATCTCGTAACAAATCTTCGTTAAAATTCTGTAATTGTGGTAAAAAGTCAAGTATTTTATTGAGAACTTCGTTAGAAATGACTGGTTTATCTGATAGTTCTGTAGCTTTCGACATGGCCACACGGAAATCCTGAAAGATACAAACAAATATAGTGAGTATGACATAGCTATAGTAAAATTTACATGATGAAAGGCTTAACAACACCATATTATGACCATACAGACTTCTATGACAGATAAAAATATTAAGACACATACCACATTGAGCAATTTCAGAACATCAACAAACACCATCTCTGATGTCATAATTTCTTTCGCTGTTAAAAACGCTTTTCTGTTTCTCTTGGCATCCTGGAATAAGAGAGCATTTTAGAAAGATTATAACAGTTGGTGTGTATAGAAAAACAAAACAACGCAGATCGTAAAGTAATGTCATTGTTAATCCAAGTAAACCTGTCTTAAATAGAATAAAATTATAATGTAACTTACTATAGTCTCCTCGTCTTCCTCTGATTCTGATCCGGACGTATCATTTTGATTATTTTCTAACGAACCACTTTCCGAATAACTACTCTGACCACTAACACCACTGACAGGACGGGATTTATCAGATTTCGGTGTTGACGAGCCAGATTTATTCTGTTTGGAACTTTTACTGTAACCATCGTCCAGTTTCTCCCCGTCACAACTTTGATCTATACTGGGATTCGAACTTTGATCTATACTGGGATTCGAACTTTTTATAGACCCACTCGACTCGGACGACTGATCTGGACTATCTTTTATTAGATCTTTTAATGATTCACGATAATTTCTAGGTGGTAGTTGAGGAGGGGGCGTGGTATCCTTCGTCTTGATTTCAATTTCGTGGAGTGATGGTGATTTATCACGTGATATAGGTGATGGTGGTTCATCACGAACTAGATTGTCTGGTATTTCGTGATAATCGTGATCTGAAGAAACTTTAGAGACGTTATGAAGAGGAACTGTCGTGTCTAAATCATGTTCTACTGTTTCACTCGTAACCAAGGGGTCAATGTCTGTCACTAAAAATCCTTTCGATTCCTGATTGGATAATTTTCGAGCATTTTCTGGTTTGGGAGATTCTGTTGTTGATTTTTGTTTGGTGAGTTTTGATTTTGATGGATGGTTTTTTAATCTTGAAAGTGATGGGGGGTTTTCTGGGGGTGGGGGTGCTTTCCTGACTGGGGTCGGTTTAGTATCAGAGCGTGGTTTAGAGTCAGGGGTTTGTGGTAGTTGACTGGTAGACCCAAGGGCAGATTTGATCAATCCTGCTTGTCCGTTATTTCTAGAGACGTCCTCCGACGATGACATACTTTTGGTGTCTGGAGGGGGGTCTTGTGGTTTATTTCTGGGGGGCAGGGGAGGAGGTTTGTCTGGGGTAGGGAAGACGGGGCGTTTTGGCACTGGGGGAGGTTTGGCCTTTTCATCCACATGACATTTCATTCCTGTAACATCCGATTGAGTCCGACCTACTCGGGGTAGTGTTGTCCGTTTGGGTTTCGGGGGACATTTTTTACGAGTTCCAGCATCACTACAATTAGAATCCAGACTTTCTGTAGATCCCCCGCTAGCAGATTCCAAATCTATATGACGTAAAATTCTTGATGCTGCTCGTTTTGGACGTGGGGGTCGAATCGGGGTGGATGACATAGAACGTCTCGATTGAGCCCTGTCCATATTGGTTTTCTCATAACTTGTTGGATCCATTGAGTGACGTCTTGGCACAGCTTGTTTGGATTTATCTCCCTTTTCTTCTTCTTGAACATCATCTACTGGTGGCTCACTGTATTCTGGTGTGTCTATTTTAGTTTCTGACACCAGGTCTAATGATTCTGCGTCAGCCAATTTCTTATTCAATAGAGCTTCAATTTCCTTTAACATATCACAAGTTTCCTCCGGTGAATTCTGAGCTTTTTGAGGAAGTTCTGCTTCCTTTTCCTCGTTATTTTCCTTTTGAGCAGATGACACTTCCAAACTTTCTGTTTTAGAAAGAACACTGAGATTGTCTGTGGATATAGAAGATACAGAAGTTTCAAAACTTTGAGTGTCTTGTGACGTCAGTGACAATGACATTGAAACGTTACTGTCCGTCAAACTTTCACTTTTACTTGGGGATTTCATAGAAATATCGGGAACCTCAGTCCTACCTCCCATCATTTCCGTCAAATACGACGAATCACTTGACAGATCTGAATCACTTTCTTGACGGAATTTTCCAAGACTGTTCCGAACTTTTGGCACTGGTCGTGAGGGTAATTTCATATCCATATCCTCCTTGGAGGGGGATTTTAATCGTTTATGAACTTTTTCAGTGTTAACATTATTGTTTTTGACATCTGTTTCCTTGGTAATATTTTTCTGACGTGTTTTTGATCGCGGTGTGATAGTCTCAGGTATTTCACTGTATAAATGCTCCGAGTGGGTAAAAAACAAATCTTTATCAGTCTCTATTGCACTTTCGCCCGATTTATTCTCAATTTCCGTACTATTTACAATTTCTGACACTTCCACTTTCCCTAAAGCACTATTGTGTTCATTTTTCACTCCTGCTGCACTATCCTCAACATGACCTTGAACCTGACCTGACACACTCTCTGGTTGACCTATGACCTGACCCGACACACTTTCTTGTTGACCTTTGACCTGACTGGATTCAGACGGGAAATCAATTAGAGTTTCCTTAGAGTTTGAACAAATCTTAATTCTTGTTGCCTTTCTTTTAGATTTTGTGACAGACGCTGGTGACCTGATTGGTAATTCTACTCTTGAGTGATCTCCCTTTGATACAGCTTCTCCGCTACAAATTTTACCATTGGGTGTTGACTTTGATGTGACCTCTGAACTTTCACTGGCAGCAGTCTCTTCTTTTTGATTGGTTGATTGTGAATCATTAGGTTTGCTGAATTGTTTTGGTAATACCTTTGGTGTCCTACAGGGTGAAGCTTTAATTCCTGGTGACCCTTTGATATTGCCCCTGGGTGGGGTAGCTGGTAGTGGGGGTGGCCCTGATTTCTGACAATCTGAAACTAAACAAAAAGACTTCTTTGTAACATTTTGGTAAAAAAATACAGGTTCCAATTTTTCAACAAGATCTTATCTTAACTCCAAATCAAAACTTCCTACCAACTTTTATCAGCTTTCAATGGTCAGAAATGTTAGAAGACTCTTTTCTATATTAAAAAAAAAATGTCACTTGACAATGTTTTACTCTGTACCATCCTACGTCAATCTACTACTTACATAAAATCACTACTGGAAGTCTGTAAATTAGAGTCTGTTATAGCTATTAACAGGTGGGTGGGGTCATATACTCAATGTTTATTATTAAAGGGAAATGAAATACTGTCATACTGTTTTTCATTTTACTAAACAAATGAAAATGTTTGACCCCATGCAGTGTACAATGTATTCAGTGAACTTTACTTAGTAAATGGCAAAGATTATACAACTCTGTTTTAGTTTCCAGAAATTTATTACTATTCCAGAAACAAAACGGAATGTTTTTATTAATTTTCACCTCATTGAAACCACTAGAAACTATAACAGCAAGTTGATTTAGTATTCAAAGGGAATTGTTAACATAAAATATAGACTGGGTAGTTTAAACAGAGTCTTTATTTATAGACACCCCTCTTTAAAAAGTTAAATTATTTTAGAGATTTGTACTTATCTGTTTTCCTTATTGGGTAAATTAACATTTACATAATAAACATAACATACTTTCCTTTTTATACTTAATAAAATTACACTGAATGAATGAACATAGAGAGGAATGAATGAAAACAAACAGGAAGAATGAAAGACAGGTTCAAGGATGAATGAATGATATACCGTACTTCATTAAGTTAATGACTGAATGAAAGTACCTAGATTAAAGACAGGACAGGTCAAGAATGAATGAGATAATCTATATCAATGAACGAATGAAATACTAATGAACAAGGAAGGAAAGAAGGAAAATATATTTACCATTTTGACTAGGTTTTGGTGGACTAAGAGTTGGTTTAACTGGTATAGCAGGTTTTTGAGCAATGGGAGGTTTCGTAGGTCTGGGTGGCCTGGGTCTTCCCCCACCAGGTGAGGGTCTGAAATTAACATCATCATTGTAATTAATTCATAATAACATCACTAGTTCTAAAAACTAATCAAGTCTTTTAGGGACTCGACATTGATGTTTAATCAGTGATATTTATTATATGATAACTATTGACTGTTGCCATGTGAGTCACTGAATGAACTGAATGATATTTAACTCAGTGTATCTTGGACTCAATATTATTATATAACGTCTTTTAGGGACTCAACATTGATGTTTAATAGTTGATATTTATTCTATGATAACTGTTGACTGTTGCCATGTGAGTCACTGAATGAACTGAATGATATTTAACCCAGTGTATCTTGGACTCAATATTATTATATCACGTAATAGACACTGGAAGAGACTTTGACCATAGTTTATCATTCTCATTTCCTGACACTCTAGATACCGTACTGGTAATTAACATGGTCAGTTCTTATCTCAGTTCAGGTCAAATGGAATATTTCTATTTCACTAGGTTAGTGTGTCGCTTACTCATGATGACACAAACACTTCAGACAGCTAACTTCATAAATACACAATCTTATTGAATCAGGCATGTCAATCTCTGTTTATTAGGTCATTTCCTTGAAATCTGCTTCAAAATAAATTACAATCTGTTTCTACATAAAAAATCAAAATGAATTATACATACTTAGGTGATGTCTGTCTCTCACCACCACCATTATCACCAACTGTTAATTTTCCAGACTGATTTTTCTCTGGTGGACATTTCTTCACCGATACTGAAATAAAGTTATAAGAAATTCTTAGATTGATCACCAATCCTGTGTTATTGTTAAATATATTTGATTAAAATGGTGATAATTTAATGGAATGGGGAGTTAGGAAGGGTAGTAGGCCTAAGAGAGAATTAACTGTAGTCTGTATTATTATTACTATCAATAGGGTATCAAGTTACAAATTAAACAGCTCTAATATTCTATACAGGACTAGAGTATTATCATACCCATTCTATTTATAGTAACACTTTTAATATTTCCTGTCGGTGAACAACCACTTTCTACTGTATATTCTACTGCATCCTTTTACTCCTTCCCTTCTAAACCTGACATATCTAGTCTATCGTGATGCACAATTCCCCTTGAAAACTTTCAGAATAAATAGAGTTTTACACCAGTCTACTCTGTTTTTTCAACAACAAAATTTGACACAGTACAGTGCTCTTTTTTTACGTAAAATACAGATATAAGTGTTGAAAGTATACAGAAATAATCAATTTTAATTATTCATTGTGATAATAGGTTGATATATTGACTGAATTTTAATACAATTATGATTTTTATCCACCAGTGAGTGGAAGTCAGATAAATACAATACAGTGTGAGTGAGTGGCAGACGTCAAGTTTGTTTTCAATTGAACAACACATTTTGTTTTTTAAAAATGAGACTATCTTACCATTTCCCGGGTCGTCCATGTTGGACTATATTTCTCCTTCATGTCCTCGCCATTTTAAACTTTACATTTCCAATCAATTATTTTATACTAGATGACAAATTCATGACACTTGTGCAATTTTTTTTTCAGAAAACTCTCAACTTGTTTATTATGGCCGTATTTCCGGAAAATCACGTGACATACTTTCAAAGATTTTTCTGTCTGGATAATCGAATCGGGTCGTTTCGTAACGTGACATTACAAGTTGTTTCGCCAACTAGATGTGGGATGGTACGAGCCATAGGCCTAGTTGATGAGAATTTCATTTTTTGTGAGAAACTTTAAAAAGCAATCTGCAAATAAGCATAAATAGCTGGAAATCCAGCGTTCTAAAATGTTCTCTATTGCCCACTGCACGAAGTTTCTCAGTTTCATTTTCCAACGATTACCCAAGCATGACTGATTTTATAGGTTGTATTTTGATGTTTGCTATACTCACCCTAACGCTGACTAATTAAAACAGTAATCATGGGGGTGGATAGGGGTGGGAAAGCCTCGTGTCTCTAATTGAACTGGTTCAGTGAGCTGTGATTATGACGAGACAGACATCCTACTGTAACATCAAATTATTATAATCATATGTATATTAATAGTCATTCTCTGATCTTATCAATCAAATACAACATACAATTTTTATTACTGTTTTATTAGGTTTGAATATCGTGTCAGATTGTTTGATAAAACTAGAATGTTAACTACACTGTGATTGGTTAATACCTGCCGGGGTTTCCGTGTCTCGTGGTCATTACCAATATTGTCTACCGTTAAACCTAAAACCACACGATTACAAAGAGAAAGTCACTGGATTGATCAATTACAAACTGTTGTACCCAGTGGTCTGAATATCAAACATGACAATCAAATCATACCCTTTGTTGCAACCTATAATACAACAGCCAAAAATGCTTCTTTGATTGTCAAGAAATATTACAAAGAACTGAAAGATCAATTTCCTAATATTTATACTAAACGTTTGGTTACTGCCTTTAAACGAAATAGAAACCTTAGTAATTTACTTGTCCATGGAAAACTAGAACCCATCCCATTAACTCTCTAAAACAATATTTGTAATTAATTGATTAACCTTTAGCATGCATTGTATTACTTTAGTCTTTTTGTATGTAATTTAAGTTGTGATAATTTAATGTGACATTATTTTTAAACTATATAATGTAAATTGAACTATATTTTTATTCTACTCATTATTATTTGAATTAATAATTGAAATGTATGCTCTCTTCTTGTGACCTTGGCCAGTGCTTCTATAGGAGAGTATCTTCTATAACACCCAATACTGCTTTTAAAGAATCATTCCCACATAGATGTACAGTATTCCAGCTCAGCACAGCTCAGCTCAGCCCAGTTTTACATTTCTCTTTAAAAGGCCCGGGGTTACTATATAAGACTTGAATAACCTGACAATGTTGTGATGTGATAATTTGAAGTGATGGTATTTACGATAGTGACAACATTATTTAGATGTTACAGGGATTATACTAGAACTAAACAGAATATACTGGACATTTCTACTGATTAAATTAAACTGAAATTGATTTTATAAATAACTACATGGGACTGTATCTTTATTGACATATTTTAAGAGGCGGTAAAACACTGGCGGTATGACAATATATTGATTGGAATGATAACAGACAAATTACATACTGGTATTTAATATACTGAGGAAAATAAAACTTTTTAAAAACTTTAAGAAATGTATATGACGTCAGAAATCAGTAAGTTATGAGGGATGCTGACATAAAAAACGAGAGAAGTGAAAATTTTAATTCAGTTTGCTTTTAGCGGTTGCAGGTTACAGATATAAAATATCAACTTTATAAAACTTTGGACATCAGGAGATAACTTTCTAGAAAGATCATTGAATTAAACATAGGTAGTAGGATTTCGTGATTTAATCTGTTAAACGGTCAGCATGTTTCGAATGGAAGTTGTAGTTGCTGTGTTGGTCCTGGCTGGAATCATTCTGAACACTATAGCTGTAAATACAACAGAACAAGTCTCTGATAGAAGTTTCTACAGAAAATATCATCACCGAGTCTATTATAATAATAATAATAGTAGCTGTAAGTATTTAATTTATTATCTGTTTATGTTATTTAGTTTCGAAATGAATGCAACAGAAACTAATGACTATTTACATGTGACTCAATTATTGTTAAATTATTGTCTCAGAAAATCACCGAAAATAATTCAAGCGACGTTAAATATTTGATATTTTGAGTGTGTTTTTAATCTATGAAACTGTCAATTTGAATTGAAATAATATTATTTATTCCAGATACTAACAATAATAAATATTATAAAAAAGCAACCAGGACTCCATTCACAGTTTTCTTTCCATTTATCACTCAAATTATTGAACAAATCAAAAGTGAAATGATGGAACAAATGCAAGGTTTGTATTTCAATATTTTTTTATTCAAAGGAACTCGGATAAAATAATTGAAAACAGAAAATCTATACGAAATACTTGTTCAGCAATTTTCAAATTAAACTAGGAATCAAACTAGGCTTTTGATTTTGTTTTTTTGATGACAAGTTAAATGTGTGCTGGTAGTATATTTGTTTCTATTTTTTATTTTAGCAATGAATAAAACCGATAGCACTGATTGGGGAAATTCGTTTCTACTGACAGCCCTGTGTAATTATTTCATCAGTGTGGGGATAGAATCCAGTTCCTGTACATAAACCCCTTGCCCCACCCCACAGAATTTACATATATACTAGTAAATAATCCGTCCAGTTGGAGAAAGAAGTAATATTGTGTGCTGTAATAATACTATGCTTGATAATCTGAACTGAAGATACTATTAACCAGTCTGTTAATAAAACGTAACGTCATCTTGTGACAGTTAAACCTGTATAAAGCGGACAGATAGAACTAAGCATCCAGGTTGGAGAAGAGACAATGTAATTATGTATAAACGTGTATTTTTGTATCATCAGGTATTACACCTTGATCACTGTAAATAAAAAAAGTTTTCCAAAATGATTTTAAAATACTATCCTTGTTTTCATGAACTAATTGTGGGAATTCTTTGCGGAAGTGACGTGTCGCTTCGAGGAGTTGATAATGTGGAATGAAAGGAAATAAATGATGAATTTGATGTGTTCCTATTGTATGAATGATATCATGATTAAAACCATAATCTCTGTCCACCGTACTCAAACTACCGTCTACTTTCCGCCAGTAATCGTCACTATACCACGGTACGTTCACGTCGTTATGGTGTAAAAACGTTACGACCACGATATAAGTCGCGCAGACGATTATCGGCATGACGTAATGGAACGTGACCATTTCCCAACTGTAATAAAAGAATACTATTCCCAGCCAAACTATAATAGATATAATAGATGATAAACACAGCCAGAAATAATCTCTAAACATCCGGTCACATGGGTTCCAATGATTTAAAGGTCTTGTATGCTCAAAACCTCTCCATAAATACGCAAACCATGCAAATCCAAGTCCAAATAAGGCCACAAATTTCCTACCATTGTGATTTTTTTTTTTGATTGGATAAAATATCTCATCTTTCTCCATATTTCCGGTGTAACTATGGTGATGCTGATGTGAAATTTTCCACGGATAATATGGCGTGAGAACAAACGTATGAAGGATTGTACCAACTATTGTATTGATAATATAATACTTGGAGAACGATCCATGGCCACATTCATGACCTAAAACAAATATAGCGAAAAATAAAGTTCCCTGAGCAAACCAATATAATGGTGACAGAGCTAGTCTTAACGACAGGGAGCAGGAATAAACCCATCTTCCTATACAAAACAAAATGGCCACCATGATGACGTCCTTAACGACATAATACATAGATCGGACTAATGACGATTTAAGACAATGACTTGGAATGACTTTCATGATATCTATCAATGAAGGCGTGTTTCGCTGTTGGTTGCTGATGGTATCTGGTTGACGGTTATATTTGTCGTGTTGAAGTTTGTTTTTGTTGGTTTGTTGGCGAGTAACGGGTCGAGAAGGGTAAACACATGTATCCTGTGGGGGGTCCGTGACTCTTTCCCTTGCATCATCCTCAATAGTTGAAGACTGTTGAGTTATAGGTCCTTTTCTTATCTCAGATCGGAATGGAGCTCCATCCGACTCCAATGTCAAGGGTTTGGTTCGAGCCGACTCATTAGAACGTTGGCGAGGGTTTCCATTCATCTTATTTTCTATAATCTTCAATATATTTATCTTCTTAAACTCCGATCTAAAAAAAAAAAAAAAAAAACAACAATCAAGATCAATCAATGTAAAAAATATAACCCAAGCTAGACCTATGATGAAAACACAAGCCCAACAAGGTATGCAGATTATAGTTTAGTTTGGCTGAAAAAAATGACATTATACGATGTCCATGCTTACCTCTGGCTCTGCCTCGTACAAAATCTATTACCTCTTGATCTTTTAGTTAGGCAATCTTCAGGAAGATTTTCCACTCTTTTGAAACCATTTCTACTGACGTAATAATACATGTATACCAAACACGTCACTTTCATGACAACACGGCTTTCAAACTTGTCATTATAGCGGGGAAATTAACTGTTGTCTGAATTTCTTCTTTCAGTTTGTTTTAGTCTCGATTGTCCAACATTTAGAATAAATGACAAGAGTAATCGAGACTAGGTTTGTTTACGTGTCTATTTTTAACCAATGAAATGTCACCAATATCTCTCACTGCGTTACTACAACAATGGCGCTGTCCAGGCAGAGTCGAGCTAGTCTCTCATGTTTCTTGTTTTCGGCTGCCGTAGCCTTTCTGTTTCTTCTGGGCCATCTCAGCAAAACAACTCACTATCTGTGGGAAATTTTCTCGCCAGTTTTATGTTTGGTTTACGCCGTTATTTCACACATAGTCATTTATTTTCTTTATAGAGACGAGCCAAACTTATACAAGGTTAGTCCGAATAGTTCTTCTCACGATTTTCCGAAAATTACTAGAGGTTATATCCATTTGTCCTGCACTTTACGTTGCGTGTAGAGTAGAGCTGCTACTGGGTTAGATTTGTAAGTTATGATTCGGTTCAAATGTATATATATTATACACTGTATACGTAATTGATGATTATGTTATGATATATTTCAGATTGGTGTGCGAGCTGGGTTGTTAGGAAATGCTTTTGGATTTGGTTTATTAATCAGTTTCTCTGATACAACATGGACTCATTTCGGATGGTATTTAACAGCTTTAAGCTTCTTTCATTGGTCAGAATATTACACGACGTCAGTGACGAACCCGAGATCTTTAACTTTAGAGTCGTATTTATTAGATCACAGTCGAGAATATAAAATAGCTGCTGCCGCCAGTTGGACGGAATTTACTCTAGAATGGCTCGTATTTCCTGGTAGGTATATTTACTTCGGTAAATCAAGAATTTACTTATATACCGCAAACTTAAAATCAACAATGATAACAAGATCCCAGTTGCAAATCAAATAAGAGTAGACTAATTCTGCTGGTAGCCAGTTAGAACGGTAACACGTTAAAACGGTAACAAAAAAATAAAGTTGAAACGGTAACAATCCCGTTAAAACGGTAACACATATAAGGTTATAACGGTAACAGTTCTGTAAAAACGGTAACAAAATATTTTTGGTAAAACGGTAACAGAATAAAGATTTATTCCTCTGAAATATTCGAAATGTCAAGGTCATGCGAGTAAAACAATATATGATATGAAATCGGCAAAATTTGATGTGGTCTTATTTTCGCCAGAAAAGCCGTTTTTTGGTTATTTTTTTTTTTCTTTATTAAAGGGGACCAGTCTTCATTTTTATTGGTTGATTTGGGTCTTGAATATACTTAAGTATCCTTCAGAAGCACTAGAAATGTATGAAAATTGCATATTTCCTTCAAATATACCTTAAATTAGACATTTCTCCTTCTATTTCTATAGATGACTTTTCTATATATTGCATAGTATCGCTAATGTGTAGTAGGGCATTATAACTTTCAAATGCTAATAATTATGGATGCACATGGATTTGAAGACTCAAATTTCTGAGCTAAAAAATCCCCGTTTCTGAGACTTGGAAAAATCGACCCACGAAAATGAAGCCTGTGCCACTTTAAGAAATGAAACTAAACCAATTAATGATTAAGAGGTTGTGTGAATCTAAACAATGAGAGAACGTTAATTTGTCACACCTTAGATTAATTTCCTCAGGAGGGCTTGGATTCAATATAGAAACAAAGGCGGCAATCAAGGTTGATTGTTACTATAAATAGAATCAAAGTGCTGACATAGAATACTAGCAGACGACATAATGCAGATTATCTGACTAGCAGATTTAGTATCTGAATTCATAATGCAATGATCAAAATGAGGTTCGAATAGATCTATTTTGATTACATGACGATATATTTGCTTTTGAAGAACTCAAACTTTATCGGTCCACTAAATTTATCGACTAGATTTGCCTTTTGTCAATCGAGATTCATACGCGTGCGACCTTGAGTCAAGGTCATCACGGGAAGATAAAATATAAATAACATCCATATAAAAAAAATTTAATTTTACTAATTTATAAAGACAATATAGGATTCTCAAAAACATTTTGAAGATAATATAACAATTCATTCAAATATAATGAGCAAAATGTGATTCAGCAAACGATATCTTGAGAATGCTTGCTTTGATGTCGTCCATGATGGGCCGTGGTATCGATATTTTACCGACAACTCAATTACAAAACCACATGTTGTGTGAAAGGATATATATATTTTACCATTTGATACACATAAATATATAATATAACAACATAATGATAAAAACATTATACATTACATCTATTTTATTATGTGTTACCGTTTTTACAGAACTGTTACCGTTTTAACGGTAAAATCTTGTTACCGTTTTCACAGACCTGTTACCGTTTCAACTTTATTTTTTTGTTACCGTTTTCCCTTGTTACCGTTCTAACTGGCATTCATTCTGCTGTCCTGGCAACTGTATGGCTTTTACTTATTGTTATTGGCTCTAACAGTAGGATGTAAAACTCCCTTTGTACTGAATCTAATGTATATTAACTATTATTATTATTATTACAGGTTTAAAACAGATACGATGGTTGAGTATTCTAGGGTTAATATTAGTAATCGGAGGTGAATTATTACGTAAAACCAGTATGATTACAGCCCGTAGTAATTTTAATCATTACGTTCAACATATTAAACAACACGATCATCAACTAGTAACACACGGTGTTTATAAATATTGTAGACATCCTTCGTATGTTGGTTGGTTTTACTGGAGTATAGGAACTCAGGTAGGTTGGAATTATACTAAAGATTTACACAGTTTTCCTACATCAATCAATAACATACCTCATAACTCTTAATAGATTTGAATAGATGGGTTAATCTACCAAGACCCTATTTTCTACAGGCTGATCATGTGAAGGACCTCTCAAAACAACTATGCTACTGATGTGGAGGTAAATTTCCCTTATAGCACACTGCCTGTTCTTTAATTCCATTGACCAAACTAGAAACTGAAAGACATAAACCTTCATCACCAGTAATAAGATTCAGCTAGATTGTTTAAGTAAATAAAAGAGGTATGTTTATTTTCAGATAATTTTATGTAATCCAATATGTCTGATAGGTTATACCATCGTTTCCTGGAGATTTTTCAGACAACGAATCCATGAGGAAGAAATATCATTGTTGAATTTTTTTGGAGAACATTATGTAGACTATCAGAAAGAAACGGGAACTGGTTTACCGTTTATTACAGGATATATAGGACGGTATTAAATTCTGTGCCTTTTTAATTTATTTATGCTCAAAAACAAGTTATATTCAGTGGAATTGTTAACATAGTTTATTCAACTCTTTTCAAGTTAAAATCAGTGAGTAGTAAAATTGGCAGCAATTTGTTTTTAACCAAATCAGGATTCGGAATCAGTTCTTCACAACTTTCTGTTCTATTTATAGGGTTATAGATGAAAGCTTTAATTGTAAATCTACTTATTAAATTGATAATGTTAATTTTATAGAGACCAGGGTATCTATGACATGTTGAATATATAAAATATAGAATATATACATACTATTATAAAGTTGATGTTTTACTATATATTCTCAATGGTTTTAGAATTGTTGTTCGTAAATCACCACGTGTGCCTGTTTATCATTCATCATAGTTTATCTTTATAGTTTATCTTCATATCAATAAAAATATTCCATCTTTCTTTTTCTTGCTTCTTATTTTACCAGTCACTAGATTAGGACACAAGCATTGTCTAATTAGAGCTGACAACATCAGCCTAGAGATGACAACATCAGCCTAGACCTGACATCATTCAAGACCTGACAACATCAGCCTAGACCTGACAACATCAGCCAAACTCAAAAAGAAATTTACTCAATAATCAACAGTAGTTTTCTCAGCACTATTTATTAAAAATAAACTATAATAATATTTCATTTTAAAACTGAATACAATAATTTAACATATAAACAATTAAACTCTAATCATTAACTACAGTATTACTGTTTCCATGATCGGTGTTTTCGACAACCTCATCTATTCTAGTCTACAAATGGAATTAGGAAGATAAAAATCATTCCAGTATTGATTAAAAATCAACAGCACTATTTGACTAGAAAGGATCTTTCAATGTATTTTTATTTAACTGATAACGTAATATAAACTTACTACAAGATAAATAATATCACACCTCTCACACACTATATCACACTCACACACTTTCTATAATATAAACACACATTGATATAGTAATATATTAAACACTCTATTTATAGTAACATGATATTCACTGTTTATATTAATATAAGCTTAATAATATAATACTGATCAGAATATACCAGATTTACATTTAATTTCATACAACATAATTTGGCCAACGAAACGAAAAAACATTCCATTGTAATTTATAATCTAGGAAAAATTGTCGAAAGAAAATATCAGTTTGTCTCATAACAAAATCTGAAGAAATTAAATCAAATCTCATTTAAAACAAGTTTTTTAAAATTCAAGGCAGTGCTCTAGCACCATTACATGATCTTTTGACCTTTGATCTTTAACCTATATTAATACAAACCTCAGTCAGTCTATTGGATATATTCAACCAATCTAATAGCCTGTTTACTGACGTTATCCGTCGAATGTCGAGTTAAACTCTGTATTCTCATCTTTAATTCCTTCTGGTTATCACCAAATAACATCTTATAAATAGAACCTTCATTATCAGGATTATCCAGTGCTGGTAGTTGTTCATCAGTTATCTTTCCTTCCTTGACACACGAGACCAGATTAACCAGTAACGTGACAACTCGCAGTAAGAGAATAGAATCTGTTTGTGGTTCCAAACACTTCAACAACGACTGGGGTGTCTGGAAATTATAAATGTTATACAATGATCAAAATGTACAAAATACTTGAAAAACTCCTAGATACACGCCAAAACAACAAGCTGTTAACAATAAATGACCAATCTCTAGTAAAATATCTAGAAATAGTTACCTTGGATTCGAGTAAATCTGGAATTATTTCTGGGTTACAGGATAAATTAACCAGAACTTTCACAGCTTGAAGTCTGATACTGGAATTGATTCCGTCCATCATAGAGTAGAGGCGAGGAATAGCTACTATATATTGATCATGATAGGACGGGGTGGTCGATAGATTAGTTAGAGATTTTAACGACATCAACTGAACATCTTCTGGACTCTTCTCGTATGTTATTAAATCTATCAGAACTGGTATACAAACCTATATAATAACAATAGAAATTAATATAGTTTTATACTCTAGTTATATTATCTATCAGAACTGGTATACACACCTAGATAATAACAATAGAAATTAATATAGTTTTATATCTAGTTATATTATCTATCAGAACTGGTATACAAACCTATATAATAACAATAGAAATTAATATAGTTTTATACTCTAGTTATATTATCTATCAGAACTGGTATACACACCTATATAAAATAGAAATTAATATAGTTATATATCTAGTTATATTATCTATCAGAACTGGTATACACACCTATATAAAATAGAAATTAATATAGTTATATATCTAGTTATATTATCTATCAGAACTGGTATACACACCTATATAAAATAGAAATTAATATAGTTATATATCTAGTTATATTATCTATCAGAACTGGTATACACACCTATATAAAATAGAAAGAACATTAGAGATAGTTTCATCTAGTGATTTTTGAACAGAACAAATAACAATATTCTTGTAGTATATGACTAATATCAAATAAATGTTAAAGATGCAGTTTACCTCTAGTCTAGCCTGATTCTGTATATCCATACACAGATTAATAATAGCATTATTGAGAGAACCCAGGAGATTCTGAGATGCCTGGGAACCTGTTCTGGCTGCCACGGCATGTATCTGTAATAACAGCGTCAATTCTTGTATACAACCACTTTCTCGTAACAAACTCTGAAATATAAACATCAAATTAACGACATTCAATTGGAGATTTCATTTTAATTTTAGAGTGATCATATACATCAATCTAATATTAACTATGATTTTTCTATTTTTAAAAGACAGTGAAGATAGTAAATAAAGTATAAAACTATGAGAACTCACCTGATTTTGAGAGAAAGCCCCACAGCGTACGATACAATCTAACGAAGTTTGAAGTAACGCTAAATCTTTCTGTCTGAGTAACATAACTAATGTATCAACAGTTTCTTTATCAATGTTGTTTGGGCTGCTCGTAGCTCGTTGTAGAGCCTTGGTTATTCTTTCTACATCCAGTTCAGATTCAGAGGAAGTTTGTGGTGAGACTTCTATTCCATTCTGATCATTACTTACAGAAGATTCTGTTCCCCCATTGTGTACAGCAGGGCTATCAGTGGAGGGAGTGTTTGTTTGTTGAGAAGGAGAACTGAGTGTAATACTGGCTTCACTCTTGATAGAAACTTCCTCTGAATCGTTGGCATCATAAACCGGTCTGTCAGGTTTCTGGATAGGTTGCTGTTGCTGTACTGATGGTGTTTGATGCAGGACAGGTTGCTGCTGCTGCTGTGTTGATGCTGTCTGTTGCTGTGAAACTGGTTGTTGCTGGGATGACGCTACTTGTTGCTGGGATAAAGCTGGTTGTTGTTTTGGTTGTACAAGAGGTGGACTTGTTTCTTTTGTCTTCTCCGCAGCAGAACTGACTATCTACAGATTAGAAAATTACATAATTAAGCAATAATTAACTTTACTCAATGAGAAATGTGAAGGGATCTTCAAGCAAAAGAGATTTGAGATTGAGTCGGAAGTTTTAATTCTATGCTCTTTGGAAAGAGGTGACAAACTATTCCTCTAACTATATCTAAAATAAAAACCTCTTCCTTAGGTTGTTCAGCAGATAGCTCAAGTATTTTAACTGGTTCATTATTCTGGATTTCCGTGGTTTGAGACTTGATCTTTTCACCCCCAGCCTGGGAAACATCGTGATTGGGGATTGATTCATTCTTTGCTACAGCTGGACTTCCTTCTGACAATGATGGCTTCACTACACCTTGGGGCTTGCTCTGGATCTTCTGTGGGATTTTAGATTCTGGTTTAGGTTTTGATGGAATAGGCTCTGGTTTCTTTTCAGCAACACTAGAACCTTGTTTCTCCTCATTTTGGATCTGGGGTTTCTTTACTGGGGAACTTTCCTTAGTTTTAGGGCCTTGTCTTTTATCAGCATCTGAAATATGAATAAAGAATTAGTCTTCTTCTATATTATCCATAAATAGGTCTATTAAGCTATTGCCATTCTTTACTGGAACTGGAGCTTGGAACTGAAAATTTCAAGAAAAAAATGGACACCCAGTGCCTTATAATAATACTATTACCTTGTGATTTTGACCTTTTAGTATACAGATAATATATCACCACCAAACCAACTACTGCAGTGCAAGCTAATGCAACTTTGGTTATGTCCTTGGAAGCCATTTCGCCTTTCCTTGGCACGTGAGTGTTGAATCACTGATAGCCAAAGTTTCGTCTGCTATTTTGATGCCAACCAATCTTTTTCCACTTCCTCCGTGAAATTAGTTCTGATAGCAAAATTACGACAATGACGAAACTCAAATAAAATTCATAGACTGATTATGATGGATGGAAAATTCAAAGCAGAAGAAAATAACGTCAAACAAAACGACATTCATTTAGAAATTGCATCAAACTTTTCCAAGTTTTCAGCGCGGAATAAAATCTCACACGTCTGGTTAATCGAGAAATGTTATTAAGAAACTTAAAGCCACATTATCTAAGATATTAAAAAATTTCTGCGTAAAAACCATTTTGGTTTCTCCAGAATTTAAGAGAAATATTTAAATGTTACCCTAGAAGAAAAAAAAATCACTAAAGAGGTATTTTTAGTTTTAATCATCTCTTAAATTCATAAAAAGTGAGGAATAAAAAACGTTCATAGTGTGACTTTAAAATGTGAAGGTCAAAAAGAGTTATCTGACCTTGAAAACATGCAACTTCCGGTTATGGCTGCTTGTGAAGTTTACTGAACATGTTTCCTTCAAAAATGCCTTAAAACTCTCCCATTTTACATAAAATCTGCTTCAAACTGTCAATAACAAAACGCCAGAAAGCGACATTGTGCCCTGCCTTACTGTCAAAACTTGTGTCATCATTATAGACAAAATACAAAGCAATTTATTTCTTATTCACCACTCCGCACTCATTTATTGTCATTAAATTGTCATCATGCCTTTCATGAAAGGAACGGATGCCATCAGGCGAACATTAAATTACCTGCGAGCTGGCAGAGTTCAATTTAAAAACAGTGTGAAAATTGTGACCGTCAACTATAATGTTAAACATGCAGCCAGCAAGGGAATGTCGTAAGAGAACTTTACTTCTTACTAATATTAGTTCTTACTTGAGACTTGGACTTAGATTAATAAACTAACAAATTGGCCTGAGGTATGCCAGATATCCCTTTATTTTCTATACCAAATTGGCCTTGGCCAGTGCTTTCATACAAACTCATTTATTTGGTACATACCATAGGAGTAATTTAGCTTACTTTACGTATAATATTTGTATTGTTTAAATAAATTATTTTATTTTTCAGGGAATTTGTTTACTGGCATCTTTCCCAACTTCAGTTTAAACATCGACAAGTTCAGATTGTAACATTTAAAAATATGACCCCTACCCCTTTCATTACGATATATTTTGGTAAGTTACAGAATGTTTCAAATGATAATGGTAGATTAGAGAACTGGGATATATAGTTTGTGTGTATGCGTCTGTAGACTACGGTAACAGTTCTTTTCAAACTCAAGAATAATATGATAATTTGATTAAAGATTTCAGACTACAGACTACTATTATTTTCTATCAATATTTCAGACTACTATTATTTTCTATCAATATTTCAGACTACTATTATTTTCTATCAATATTTCAGACAACGGTGAGAGAATGTTAATCGACTGTGATTCACGAAATAAAGAGGAAATAATGGATCATCTTCAGAGAGTTGCAGGAAGAGATAAGTTAGTATTATTTTTCAACACAATGTTAGTTTTAATAAAAGATTTCAGAATCTCGTTTAATTTTGGTGTAGAAGAGAGATAACTCCATGTTAAACAATTTGTTTTTTTCAGTGACCAAGATCGGAGACAAGATCTAGGTAAAACAGCGAAGAAATATCTAATAGGTTATGGTTGTATGAGATATTGTGTCTGTGAAGTTCCAGGACATGTGCCTTGTCCAGGATGGGTTCCACTTCCTAAAGAATTGAGAGGAAAACATAAATTCCAGAAGAAAGATGTAGAGGAGGTGTAGTCATGGAAACAATGACTGACTGGGTACTAGGGGCTGGTGACAAGGGGTTTTTACTGCCCGATCTACCTGTGTTTATTCTACCATGGGTTTATTATTAAATATCATCAAGAAAATTAAGAAAAAGGATAAGACTGTATCTTGTTGAATGATATTGTACTAGTGTTTGTGTAGAAGGTAACTTTGTCATATGAACACTCTTTTTTATCAAGAAGTAAAAGTTTTTTTTGCAGCTTGTGTTATCAAAGCTATAGAAAAGTATAAATATTGACATTAGTCCATCTCCTCAGTGAATCCAGCCTTCAACTAAGAAAGGATTGTAACTAAGTAGCTTACTAATTTATATCCTAAAATTAAACTACAGAAATAAAATCAGTGGTGTTTTATTCAGCACCAAATAAAAATACATCAACATATAAAATAGAAACATGGCTGGGGGATTACACAAATAGTTCACAATCTTTATAGAATATTACTACTGGTAATTCTGTTTTAAATATTGAACAGTTGTGACCATAGAATATTTTAAGTTAAATTCCAATTTCACAACCTCAAGAATTTAGATACACATTGAATTAATGCCCTATAATACCGTACCTATATAAACTTAAAATGAGACTACACTTCCTTGATCCATGTAGGTTTGACGTTTTTTGATAGAAATTTGATGCAGGATGGCTGCATTGTTTACAGAAATAAAAAATGATGAATGTTCGAATTTCTTTACCTACTTGAAGTCTATATAAACAATCTATACAGGGCAGATATAAGATATAAAAATTAACAGAGCTTCACTAAAATAACAGTAGTAGTAACATGTAGTTAGATGGTATCAGAGTCAGATTAGATTGTATTTTTATCATTCGGTATTTTATATAATAATATCAGTTAGATTGAGGGGTGGGGGAGGGGTGCCTCACAACACCAGTATCCCCCTAGTATAGACCCAGTTTGGTAAATGAAGTTATAAAATAGTTAAAAATAATAACCTAGACACAAGCCAGCTCATGTCAACATCACGTAAAAGCTTAAAGCTGATAAAACTAAAGCTTAAAGATTAATATAAAAACACAGACGAGATTTCACAAATCAAGATTGGAAATTTTGAGCTTGTTGACGATAATATTCATCTTTAAGATCTTTTAAATTATGTTCTAACATTTCCATTTCATCCCAACGTTTAGCTTCTTTAGCTTGTTTAATATATCCACGAATTATCTCCATTTGTTGAAGCATTGGATCTCCTACCTTACTAACCTTTGACCCTTCTTCCGTTGGTTTCCAGCCCCGCCCCACACTATCTTGAGAATTGTTCCGAACATGACCTAGTTTTTTACCGATGGATAAAGTTTTGACAGGTTTCTCACTTTCTTCTTGATTCAAACGTTCGCGATTCTGAGCCTCCATGGCTGCCTGTCTTTCAGCCGCTATTTTTCGTTGAACTTCAGCCCGTCGTTTTGCTTGAAGTTGTTGATATTGCTCTAGACTAGGGAGGGCCTGTAAACCCATTAAATTCTCCTGCATGAATCCACTTGCCGACATTCTAATGGCTTTCTGTAATTGTTGTTGTTTAAAGGCACTGGGAGAATCAGCTTTTATTTCTAAATTCTGAATTTTTTTACTGAAATACATAAACATTTTAACAAGACAAAAATCATTATTATCAAAACATTTCAATTAGACAAGGAATGTTATCATATTAAAGATCAAAACAGATTGTAATAAATTCTATAACCGTCTTCCTGTAAAATATCTTTCTAATAAGTTAAAAATATAACATTCCCACCTGATTTGATCAACAGCATCATATAATCTAATCAGTTTAGTTCTCAATAATTCAGCTTCTTTTAGACTGTACGTAGCTTCTCCCGTGCTGCAATATAGTTTTATTATGATGTAATATGTAGTATGGTATATAGTAACAGTAGATCAATATGATAATACCTAGTTCAGGTTAGTTAGATTACAGTAGATACGACTGAACTGGATCAATATGATAATACCTAGTTCAGGTTAGTTAGATTACAGTAGATACGACTGAACTGGATCAATATGATAATACCTAGTTCAGGTTAGTTAAATTACAGTAGATACGACTGAACTGGATCAATATGATAATACCTAGTTCAGGTTAGTTAAATTACAGTAGATACGACTGAACTGGATCAATATGATAATACCTAGTTTGCTAGAAAGATAAAATAACAACCTACCTTAAGGAATCCACCATGGGTAAATATTGTGGTATCAGATCATTGGCATTATTCATACATTCTCGCATTTTCTACAAACACAAAAACACAATACAATTAAACTAACCCTGGACTGGTTACTAATAATGATTTAACTTGCATAGAAAAACAAATTAAAAACATTTAAAATATTATTTCTGACTAACCTCATACAGAACAACGAAATGGGGTTTAATATTTCTCTGTTCCACCATCTGATCTCTTCGTTCTAACAATTTACGACAAGTTTTACAAACTCTCATGTGACCCTCGGCTTCTAGACCCATCAGAGAATTTAAACTTGTACTGCTATCTGATCGTTTTAAAAATCCACTTTCTCCTTCAAACGTTACTCCTGGGTTTATCAACTTATCTAAAATATAACAAAAAACAGATTATAAACTATTTAAAATAAAGTAAAAAAATAACAGATTATAAAACTATTGAATATAAACTTACGAGCATAAGTTAAAGTTAAAAACTCTGAACATTTATTACACATAATTCCTCCACAAAGACGACAGTGGTGTTTCCGTCTCATGATATTAAACGATTCTTCGCAGGATAAACAACATGGCACTGCTCCATCTGGTACCCACGGAACTACAGACTTCTCAAATCCTGCAAGAGAAATAGTTAACCCTCTTTGATATCAGAAGTTAATGTATTTTAATTTAGAATTTCTATGATAATGTATATGTAGATATAGGAGTATTGCTAACCGGGAAAGGAAAGTCAGCAAAGGTTAAAATTATTTAATAGTTGAAATATTTTGAATGTATAATATAGTTTGATTAGTAACTAACAGATTTTAATATATAATATAAATTATCTAAAACATATTAGGAAGATAAACATAGAAATTTGAGAAAGAAATGTTCGAGTTCTATTCAGACATGACTGGTAAAAATAAACAACATCCCTGGTCTGCCATGACATCACACCAAAATACATGCATATATGTTTTTAAAAACCTCTAAAAGATAAACATATAGCTCACTCAGAGGTTGCATCCATGCAGCCAAATATTTTTTTTATGAGAAGAATTGAAAGACAAGCATTGCCTGATAAGACTTGTAGCTAGTGTTAGTAAAGCTTCCTATATTTAACATCTATCTCTACAACCATAACCAAGCTAGCAAGCTTCTAGACAGTATATTTTTGGTGTGAATATACATACCAAGAATGTCTGAAAACATATCTACTATACCCTTTCTTTTACTGGCCTCTTTCGGTGCTTCCGGGTCTAATAATTTATCTAATCTAATTAACAGTTTGTTTGTTTCCACGACAAAATGATCGATCCTGGCATCCCGTACAGCTTTAAATGCATCCGTATGATTTTGAACACAACCTGAAAAAATTCATCCTTGTTTTCACTCTAGAGTTTTTGACCAAGCTTTACAAGTCAAGATATTCTTCTCATATCAAGTTAATTCTGTATCTCATATCAAGTTAATTCTGTGTCATAAAACTCAGTTAGACAATGTCATTTGATTGTTGTCTGTAAGAACAGTGTAATAGCTCAGTAAGTACTGCTAGAACAGTGGAATAGCTCAGTACCCTTATGAAAATAATATCTTATTTTACCATGGTGAAATGGGATTTACCATGGTAAAGTCCGAATTTACCATGGTAAACAAGATTTCACCATGGTAAATTCGGACTTTACCATGGTAAACAAGATTTCACCATGGTAAATTGACTGAAATTTTCATAAGGGTAAGTACTGCTAGAACAGTGTAATAGCTCAGTAAGTACTGCTAGAACAGTGGAATAGCTCAGTAAGTACTGCTAGAACAGTGGAATAGCTCAGTAAGTACTATGTCGTCTGCTTGTTAAACTTACCTAATTCTTGAAATTCCCACCAAGTTGGATCGAACCCTGACAGAGAGAAGTTGGGACTAGAATCGCTGTTACTGGAACTACTTTCACCAAACTCATTATCACGATCACCCAATATTCTTTTCTTAGCTTTATCAAAAAACCCTGTCAAAACAAATATTTAAACACAAGAATTATATATATTTATCTTCTAATAATCTGATTATTCTTAGCTTTATGATGTCCTTGCAACAGTGTGAATAGTTAGTCACGGGAGACATCCTGTTATAAGTTTGTTTTGTGAATATTGGGATAATTACCTTTTAACGACTGAAAAACAGCTTTATCTTCTGAGGAGTGAGCAACTTCAAAATGCTCCTGTAGTTGAGAAACTGTTCCAAAATCTTTCATACACATTGGACAGAGAAACCCTTCCATAATATTCCCAGTATCAGCCATTTTCTAGTCTTTATGTAGGTTCCCTCTACTTGTAGTTATAAAATATAATCTGTAATTATCAGAGAAACATACAGAAATCTCTCATGAGGACATAAGGTTCATGACACAGACATTCAAGATTTGAAAATAGTAGGAGGGGCGTTTTTAACCTTTTAACTATTAAATTTAACTGTCCCTGGAAGTTACCTGGATACCTACCATTGTAGAAATAAGCCCAAAGGATTAGATTTATGTGAAAACATTAATTCAAGTTTCCATTTACATCTCTAATAATATTTTAAAGCGAAATATGCGAAAAGATTCATATTCTTAGTATGACACTTCATACTCGCGTCAGATACTACAGCGAGTAACTTCCGTTTCCGTTCAAGATGGGAGCCGGTGAAAGTACACGAAAGTTAATTGTTGAAGATTCGGTTATTGAAGTATGTTCTGAAGCTCTACATTTAATATAAATATTGTCACGTCAAGAGAAATACTCGGACTTTCATTTGCAAATGTTTTTACTGCCCTCGTTCTATGTTATTGTCTAGGAACTTGGCGAATTCGAGTGAAACACGACTGATTGTTATATTTTTGGCAATGTCAACAGACTATTTTCATCATGAGTGTTGACATTGAGTAGTCATATTTCATATAAACTTTATATAATAATATCTATTAATATATTTGATATAAATTAGGTGTCAGATTCTGTTGTACGAAGATTAAAAGGTCAGCCTGAAGTTCAGTCCATACCAAATCCCCAGAAGACACCCCCAAAACAACAGCAACAACAAAATCAGCAGGAACAACATCAAAAACAACAACAGGAGGAAAAACAACAAGATGGCAAGGGAAAGAGCAAGCATCACAAGGTGAAATCAGGTCGGTTCATTTCAACTTTTTTATTGTATTATTACAGCTCTTATTGGTGATATTCAGTTTTGATGTCAACTCAGAACTTAACAGAAATAATTTGACATATTTCATTCAGATATAGGCTACAGTAAAGTATGAAAGATTGTCAGAATTGTGTACCTCTAACATGCCTACCCTTACTTAATTTAATAATGTTTTGTTTTATTTTAACAGAATCGAAACCAAGTAAAGCTAAAGAAGTTTATGTAAGTTTTTATGTTTAAACAGTATTTTTCACCATAGTCTAACCATGGTTATTGTTAGATGTTTTAAAATGTGGAAATGAAATTATTGTTGTTTTAATAACACTGATAGGATTATAATTATAATCTATTTTTAGATTGATAGACCAGTTTACTATCCAGTACCATCTCAAGATTCTAAAAAAGCTGTACAAGAAGTTGAAGCTTTTTATTTAGAAAAATTAAATCAACTTGAAGCCAAGGTAAGATTGAAAATAAAAACTGCGTAAAGATATTACTGTACCAATTATATGTTATAGCTTAATCTGTGGAAGAAAGAGATGATTTTTTATCTGTGTAACATCGCGTTTCAAAGGAACTGAAATGTATAGTAGAAACTGTTGAGTTGACGGTGTTTTATATCCTGACTGGTACCCGGTACTGGTAAACTTATAATGAATATCAATTAGATTGAGATATTGCCTTCAAACTAGATTCTTATATACTTCTTTCAGAATGCACAGCTACAGAAAATTACAACAGAGCAATTTGCCAAGGCTGTCCAAGAAGTAGAACAGAAATTTTTGTAAGTTGCCATCTTGCTGATATTTGTACATGAAAATAGAATAATATAAAGTCTATAGTTAAATCAACATTTTTAGAATATTTTTAATAATATGATTACAAGATGATACAGAGTATTAGGAGTGTTATTTATTCATTAGTATTTTGTTTTTTAATAATTTTTAGGAAGTCAACAGGAACCCCAGTTTGTGGCGACGTCCAGGGAAAAGTTTATAACTGCTATTCTTCAAACCCAGACCAGACTTTAAACTGTTGGAAAGAAGTAGGCGCCTTCACGTCTTGTGTTGAAAGAGCTAGATTAGTAAGTATAGAATAAGTGTTTGTTTATATTGTGTGTTGAAAGAGCTAGATTAGTAAGTATAGAATAAGTGTTTGTTTATATTGTGTGTTGAAAGATCTAGATTGGTAAGTATAGAATAGGTGTTTGTTTATATTGTGTGTTGAAAGGGCTAGATTGGTAAGTATAGAATAGGTGTTTGTTTATATTGTGTGTTGAAAGATCTAGATTGGTAAGTATAGAATAGGTGTTTGTTTATATTGTGTGTTGAAAGGGCTAGATTGGTAAGTATAGAATAAGTGTTTGTTTATATTGTGTGTTGAAAGAGCTAGATTGGTAAGTATAGAATAAGTGTTTGTTTATATTGTGTGTTGAAAGATCTAGATTGGTAAGTATAGAATAGGTGTTTGTTTATATTGTGTGTTGAAAGATCTAGATTGGTAAGTATAGAATAAGTGTTTGTTTATATTGTGTGTTGAAAGATCTAGATTGGTAAGTATAGAATAGGTGTTTGTTTATATTGTGTGTTGAAAGATCTAGATTGGTAAGTATAGAATAAGTGTTTGTTTATATTGTGTGTTGAAAAATCTAGATTGGTAAGTATAGAATAGGTGTTTGTTTATATTGTGTGTAGAAAGATCTAGATTGGTAAGTATAGAATAGGTGTTTGTTTATATTGTGTGTTGAAAGAGCTAGATTGGTAAGTATAGAATAAGTGTTTGTTTATATTGTGTGTTGAAAGATCTAGATTGGTAAGTATAGAATAGGTGTTTGTTTATATTGTGTGTTGAAAGATCTAGATGGGTAAGTATAGAATAGGTGTTTGTTTATATTGTGTGTTGAAAGAGCTAGATTGGTAAGTATAGAATAGGTGTTTGTTTATATTGTGTGTTGAAAGAGCTAGATTGGTAAGTATAGAATAGGTGTTTGTTTATATTGTGTGTTGAAAGAGCTAGATTAGTAAGTATAGAATAAGTGTTTGTTTATATTGTGTGTTGAAAGATCTGGATTGGTAAGTATAGAATAAGTGTTTGTTTATATTGTGTGTTGAAAGAGCTAGATTAGTAAGTATAGAATAAGTGTTTGTTTATATTGTGTGTTGAAAGAGCTAGATTGGTAAGTATAGAATAAGTGTTTGTTTATATTGTGTGTTGAAAGATCTAGATTGGTAAGTATAGAATAGGTGTTTGTTTATATTGTGTGTTGAAAGAGCTAGATTGGTAAGTATAGAATAAGTGTTTGTTTATATTGTGTGTTGAAAGATCTGGATTGGTAAGTATGGAATAAGTGTTTGTTTATATTGTGTGTTGAAAGATCTAGATTGGTAAGTATAGAATAAGTGTTTGTTTATATTGTGTGTTGAAAGAGCTAGATTGGTAAGTATAGAATAAGTGTTTGTTTATATTGTGTGTTGAAAATCCTAATCAGATAGATGTTGTTCATCTGAAAGTATGATATATAATAATAAGAATAATATGTAATAATGTATATTTTAGAATGCTATAGCCAGAAGAAGTTGAAAGATGTAGTGTATAATAGTTTGTGATGTTAGTGATGAAACTGGTTGATTGGTGATGATATAAATAATAGATATTAGAGAAAGACAATAAATATATGATGTGACAGTTTATAACTCACATGAGAATATCATAATAAATCTTTAAAACAAATAGTTTCTCTTAATTCCCCTCTATACACTCTTCATCATTATCCATGATATAACACTATATGTTTCCCCCTTACTATAGTACACTATGTTTTCCCCCTTACTATAGTACACAATGTTTCCCCCTTACTATAGTACACTATTTTTTCCCCTTACTAACGCACACTATGTTGTCCCCCTTACTATAGTACACTATTTTTTCCCCTTACTAACGCACACTATGTTTTCCCCCTTACTATAGTACACTATTTTTTCCCCTTACTAACGCACACTATGTTTTCCCCCTTACTATAGTACACTATTTTTCCCCTTACTAACGCACAATATGTTTTCTCTTAATTTAGCACACTATGTTTTTCCCCTTACTATAGTACACTCATTTTCCCTTACTATAGTATACTCATTTCCCCCTTACTATAGCCCACTATGTTTTCCCCCTTTACTATAGCCCACTATGTTTTCACCCTTACTATAGTCCACTATGTTTCCTCTCCTTACTATAGTCCACTATGTTTCCTCTCCTTACTATAGTTCACTATGTTTTCTCCCTTTACTATAGGTCACTATGTTTTCCCCCTTTACTATAGGTCACTATGTTTTCACCCTTACTATAGTTCACTATGTTTCCTCTCCTTACTATAGTACACTATGTTTTCTCCCTTTACTATAGCCCACTATGTTTCCTCTCCTTACTATAGGTCACTATGTTTTCCCCCTTTACTATAGGTCACTATATTTTCCTCTTACTATAGCACACTATGTTTCCCCCCTTTGCTATATTACGATATGTTTCCCCCTTACTATTCCCTCTTACTGTGGTACACTATGTTTTCCCCTTACTATAGTACACTATGTTTTCCCCCTTACTATAGTACACTATGTTTCCCCCCTTACTATAGTACACTATGTTTTCCCCCTTACTATAGGTCACTATGTTTTCCCCTTACTATAGTCCACTATGTTTTCCCATTACTATAGTACACTATGTTTTCACCCTTACTATAGGTCACTATGTTTTCCCCTTACTATAGTCCACTATGTTTCCCCCTTACTATAGTACACTATGTTTCCCCCCTTACTATAGTACACTATGTTTTCACCCTTACTATAGTCCACTATGTTTCCTCTCCTTACTATAGTTCACTATGTTTTCTCCCTTTACTATAGGTCACTATGTTTTCCCCCTTACTATAGTACACTATGTTTTCACCCTTACTATAGTCCACTATGTTTCCTCTCCTTACTATAGTTCACTATGTTTTCTCCCTTTACTATAGTACACTATGTTTTCACCCTTACTATAGGTCACTATGTTTTCCCCCTTACTATAGTACACTATGTTTTCACCCTTACTATAGTCCACTATGTTTCCTCTCCTTACTATAGTTCACTATGTTTTCTCCCCTTACACTATGTTTCCTCTCCTTACTATAGGTCACTATATTTTCTCCCTTTACTATAGTACACTATGTTTTCCCCCTTACTATAGTACACTATGTTTTCACCCTTACTATAGGTCACTATGTTTTCCCCCTTTACTATAGGTCACTATGTTTTCACCCTTACTATAGTTCACTATGTTTCCTCTCCTTACTATAGTACACTATGTTTTCTCCCTTTACTATAGCCCACTATGTTTCCTCTCCTTACTATAGGTCACTATGTTTTCCCCCTTTACTATAGGTCACTATATTTTCCTCTTACTATAGCACACTATGTTTCCCCCCTTTGCTATATTACGATATGTTTCCCCCTTACTATTCCCTCTTACTGTGGTACACTATGTTTTCCCCTTACTATAGTACACTATGTTTTCCCCCTTACTATAGTACACTATGTTTCCCCCCTTACTATAGTACACTATGTTTTCCCCCTTACTATAGGTCACTATGTTTTCCCCTTACTATAGTCCACTATGTTTTCCCCTTACTATAGTACACTATGTTTTCACCCTTACTATAGGTCACTATGTTTTCCCCTTACTATAGTCCACTATGTTTCCCCCTTACTATAGTACACTATGTTTCCCCCCTTACTATAGTACACTATGTTTTCACCCTTACTATAGTCCACTATGTTTCCTCTCCTTACTATAGTTCACTATGTTTTCTCCCTTTACTATAGGTCACTATGTTTTCCCCCTTACTATAGTACACTATGTTTTCACCCTTACTATAGGCCACTATATTTTCTCCCTTTACTATAGTACACTATGTTTTCCCCCTTACTATAGTACACTATGTTTTCACCCTTACTATAGGTCACTATGTTTTCCCCCTTACTATAGTACACCATGTTTCCTCTCCTTACCACAGTCCACTATGTTCCCCCCTTACTATAGTACACTATGTTTTCACCCTTACTATAGTCCACTATGTTTCCTCTCCTTACTATAGTACACTATGTTTCCTCTCCTTACTATAGCACACTATGTTTTCCCCCTTACTATAGCACACTATGTTCCCTCCCCTTACTATAGTTCACTATGTTTCCCCCCTTTACTTTTCCCCCTTTACTATAGGTCATTATGTTTTTCCTCTTACTATAATAGGTTTTCCCCCTTACTATAGTACACTATGTTTCCCCCTTACTATCCCCCCTTACCATAGTTCACTGTGTTTTCCCCCTTACTATAGTACACTGTTTTCCCCCTTACTATAGCACACTATGTTTTCCCCTTACTATTGCTTATTATGTTTTTCCCCTTTCCTATAGAACACTATATTTCCCCTCTTACTATATTTCACCCCTTACTATAGTACACTATGTTTCCCCCTTACTATAGCACACCATGTTTTCCCACTGACTATCCCCCCTTACCATAGTTCACTATGTTTCCCCCCTTACTATAGTACACTATGAAATAATACACGAAACAACGATAATATATGTTAAACAGAGTTATTACCCTTTAATATAGATAAAACAACTGGAATATACGTCAAACAGAGTTATTTCCCTTTAATATAGATTATTATCTTAATTGCATATTTATAGAATAATCCTAATTGCATATCTATAATCTTAATTGCATATTCATCGTATAATCCTAATTGCATATTCCTCGTATAATCCTAATTACATATATATAATCTAATTGCATATCTATAGACCTAATTGCATATTCCTCGTATAATCCTTTTTTTTATGGTATAATCCTAATTGCATATCTATAATCCTAATTGCATATCTATAATCCTAATTGCATATCTATAATCCTAATTGCATATTCCACATTTAATCGTAATTGCATATTCATAGTATAATCTTAATTGCATATCTATAGCATAAAAGTATAACCCTAATTGCATATTTTTCGTAGAATCGTATTCCTAGTATAATCCTAATTGCATATTCCTTGTTGAATCCTAATTGCATATTTCTCGTATAATCCTAATTGCATATCTATAGACCTAATTGCATATTCATCGTATAATCCTAATTGCATATTCATAGTATAACCTTAATTGCATATCTATAATCCTAATTGCATATCTATAATCCTAATTGCATATTCCACGTATAATCCTAATTGCATATTCATAGTATAACCTTAATTGCATATCTATAATCCCAATTGCATATTCCACGTATAATCCTAATAGCATATTCATAGTATAACCTTAATTGCATATCTATAATCCTAATTGCATATCTATAATCCTAATTGCATATTCCACGTATAATCCTATTTGCATATATATAATCCTAATTGCATATTCCACGTATAATCCTAATTGCATATTCATAGTATAACCTTAATTGCATATCTATAATCCTAATTGCATATCTATAATCCTAATTGCATATTCCACGTATAATCCTAATTGCGTATTCATAGTATAACCTTAATTGCATATCTATAATCCTAATTGCATATCTATAATCCTAATTGCATATTCCACGTATAATCCTAATTGCATATTCATAGTATAACCTTAATTGCATATCTATAATCCCAATTGCATATTCCACGTATAATCCTAATAGCATATTCATAGTATAACCTTAATTGCATATCTATAATCCTAATTGCATATCTATAATCCTAATTGCATATTCCACGTATAATCCTAATTGCATATTCATAGTATAACCTTAATTGCATATCTATAATCCTAATTGCATATCTATAATCCTAATTGCATATTCCACGTATAATCCTAATTGCATATTCATAGTATAACCTTAATTGCATATCTATAATCCTAATTGCATATCTATAATCCTAATTGCATATTCCACGTATAATCCTAATTGCGTATTCATAGTATAACCTTAATTGCATATCTATAATCCTAATTGCATATCTATAATCCTAATTGCATATTCCACGTATAATCCTAATTGCATATTCATAGTATAACCTTAATTGCATATCTATAATCCTAATTGCATATCTATAATCCTAATTGCATATTCCACGTATAATTGTAATTGCATATCTATAATCTTATTCCTTGTTGAATCCTAATTGCATATGCAATTAGCAATATACTATAAATATGCAATTAGCAATATATTATAAATATGCAATTATGCTTATACTAGAAATATGCAATTAGCAATATATTATAAATATGCTATTAGCAATATACTATAAATATGCAATTAGGATTATACGAGGAATATGCAATTAGCAATATACTATAAATATGCAATTAGCAACATATTATAAATATGCAATTAGCAATATACTATAAATATGCAATTAGGATTATACGAGGAATATGCAATTAGCAATATACTATAAATATGCAATTAGCAACATATTATAAATATGCAATTAGCAATATACTATAAATATGCAATTAGGATTATACGAGGAATATGCAATTAGCAATATACTATAAATATGCAATTAGCAACATATTATAAATATGCAATTAGCAATATACTATAAATATGCAATTAGGATTATACGAGGAATATGCAATTAGCAATATACTATAAATATGCAATTAGCAATATACTACAAATATGCAATTAGCAATATATTATAAATATGCAATTAGGATTATACTATTGATATGCAATTAGGTTTATACGAGGAATATGCAATTAAGATAACACTATAAATATGCAATTAGCAACATATTATAAATATGCAATTAGCAATATACTATAAATATGCAATTAGGATTATACGAGGAATATGCAATTAGCAATATACTATAAATATGCAATTAGCAATATACTACAAATATGCAATTAGCAATATATTATAAATATGCAATTAGGATTATACTATTGATATGCAATTAGGTTTATACGAGGAATATGCAATTAAGATAACACTATAAATATGCAATTAGCAACATATTATAAATATGCAATTAGCAATATACTATAAATATGCAATTAGGATTATACGAGGAATATGCAATTAGCAATATACTATAAATATGCAATTAGCAATATACTACAAATATGCAATTAGCAATATATTATAAATATGCAATTAGGATTATACTATTGATATGCAATTAGGTTTATACGAGGAATATGCAATTAAGATAACACTATAAATATGCAATTAGCAACATATTATAAATATGCAATTAGCAATATACTATAAATATGCAATTAGGATTATTCAATATGCAATTAAGATTATACTATAAATATGCAATTAAGATTACACTATTAATATGCAATTAAGATATCACTATAAGCACTAAGGATTATACTATAAATATGCAATTAGGATTATAATATAAATATGCAATTAGGACTATACTATAAATATGCAATAAGGATTATACTAGGAATATGCAATATACGTTATACACAGTTATACCCCTTTAATATTGATGAAACAACGTTAATATACGTTAAACATAGTTATACCCCTTTAATATAGATGAAAATACAATAATATTCGTTAAACACAGTTATACCCTTTTCATATTGATGAAAATACGATAATATACGTTAAACACAGTTATACCCCTTTAATATTGATGAAAATACGATAATATGCGTTAAACACAGTTATATCCCTTTAATATAGATGAAAATACGATAATATTCGTTAAACACAGTTATACCCCTTTAATATTGATGAAAATACGATAATATACGTTAAACACAGTTATACCCCTTTAATATAGATGAAAATACAATAATATTCGTTAAACAGAGTTATACCCCTTTAATATAGATGAAAATACAATAATATTCGTTAAACAGAGTTATACCCCTTTAATATAGATGAAAATACAATAATATTCGTTAAACAGAGTTATACCCCTTTAATATTGATGAAAATACGATAATTTACCTTAAACACAGTTATACCCCTTTAATATAGATGAAAATACAATAATATTCGTTAAACACAGTTATACCCCTTTAATATAGATGAAAATACAATAATATTCGTTAAACACAGTTATATCCCTTTAATATTGATGAAAATACGATAATATACATTAAACACAGTTATACCCCTTTAATATAGCTGAAAATACAATAATATTCGTTAAACACAGATATACCCCTTTAATATTGCTGAAAATACGATAATATACGTTAAACACAGTTATACCCCTTTAATATAGATGAAAATACAATAATATTCGTTAAAGACAGTTATACCCCTTTAATATAGATGAAAATACAATAATATTCGTTAAACATAGTTATACCTCTTTAATATAGATGAAAATACAATAATATTCGTTAAACACAGTTATACCCCTTTAATATAGACGCAAATACGATAATATACTTTAAACACAGTTATACCCCTTTAATTTTGATGAAAATACAATAATATACATTAAACAGAGTTATACCCCTTTAATATAGATGAAAATACAATAATATTCGTTAAACACAGTTATACCCCTTTAATATTGATGAAAATACGATAATATACGTTAAACAGAGTAATACCCCTTTAATATAGATGAAAATACAATAATATTCGTTAAACAGAGTTATACCCCTTTAATATAGATGAAAATACAATAATATTCGTTAAACACAGTTATACCACTTTAATATAGATGAAAATACAATAATATTCGTTAAACACAGTTATACCCCTTTAATATAGATGCAAATACGATAATATACTGTAAACACAGTTATACCCCTTTAATATTGATGAAAATACAATAATATACATTAAACAGAGTTATACCCCTTTAATATAGATGAAAATACAATAATATTCGTTAAACACAGTTATACCCCTTTAATATAGATGAAAATACGATAATATACGTTAAACAGAGTAATACCCCTTTAATATAGATGAAAATACAATAATATTCGTTAAACAGAGTTATACCCCTTTAATATAGATGAAAATACAATAATATTCGTTAAACACAGTTATACCCCTTTAATATAGATGAAAATACGATAATATTCGTTAAACATAGTTATACCCCTTTAATATAGATGAAAATACGATAATATACATTAAACAGAGTTATACCCCTTTAATATAGATGAAAATACAATAATATTCGTTAAACACAGTTATACACCTTTAATATAGACAAAAATACAATAATATTCGTTAAACACAGTTATACCCCTTTAATATTGATGAAAAAATGATAATATTCGTTAAACACAGTTATACCCCTTTAATATTTATGAAAATACGATAATATTCGTTAAACACAGTTATACCCCTTTAATATAGATGAAAATACAATCATATTCGTTAAACACATTTATACCCCTTTCATATTGATGCAAATACGATAATATACGTTTAACACAGTTTTACCCCTTTAATATTGATGAAACAACGTTAATATTCATTAAACAGAGTTATACCCCTTTAATATAGATGAAAATACAATAATATTCGTTAAACACAGTTATACCCCTTTAATATTGATGAAAATACGATAATATACATTAAACACAGTTATACCCCTTTAATATAGATGAAAATACAATAATATTCGTTAAACACAGTTATACCCCTTTAATATAGATGAAAATACAATAATATTCGTTAAACATAGTTATACCCCTTTAATATAGATGAAAATACGATAATATACATTAAACAGAGTTATACCCCTTTAATATTGATGAAAATACAATAATATACATTAAACAGAGTTATACCCCTTTAATATAGATGAAAATACAATAATATTCGTTAAACAGAGTTATACCCCTTTAATATTGATGAAAATACGATAATATACGTTAAACAGAGTAATACCCCTTTAATATAGATGAAAATACAATAATATTCGTTAAACAGAGTTATACCTCTGTAATATAGATGAAAATACGATAATATTCGTTAAACACAGTTATACCCCTTTAATATAGATGAAAATACAATAATATTCGTTAAACACAGTTATACCCCTTTAATATAGATGCAAATACGATAATATACTTTAAACACAGTTATACCCCTTTAATATTGATGAAAATACAATAATATACATTAAACAGAGTTATACCCCTTTAATATACATGAAAATACAATGATATTCGTTAAACACAGTTATACCCCTTTAATATAGATGAAAATACGATAATATACGTTAAACAGAGTAATACCCCTTTAATATAGATGAAAATACAATAACATTCGTTAAACAGAGTTATACCCCTTTAATATAGATGAAAATACAATAATATTCGTTAAACACAGTTATACCCCTTTAATATAGATGAAAATACACTAATATTCGTTAAACATAGTTATACCCCTTTAATATAGATGAAAATACGATAATATACATTAAACAGAGTTATACCCCTTTAATATAGATGAAAATACAATAATATTCGTTAAACAGAGTTATACCCCTTTAATATAGATGAAAATACAATAATATTCGTTAAACAGAGTTATACCCCTTTAATATTGATGAAAATACGATAATATACGTTAAACAGAGTAATACCCCTTTAATATAGATGAAAATACAATAATATTCGTTAAACACAGTTATACCCCTTTAATATAGATGCAAATACAATAATATTCGTTAAACACAGTTATACCCCTTTAATATAGATGAAAATACAATAATATACGTTAAACAGAGTTATACCCCTTTAATATAGATGAAAATACAATAATATACATTAAACAGAGTTATACCCCTTTAATATAGATGAAAATACAATAATATTCGTTACACAGAGTTATACCCCTTTAATATTGATGAAAATACAATAATATACGTTAAAAAGAGTTATACCCCTTTAATATAGATGAAAATACAATAATATTCGTTAAACACAGTTATACCCCTTTAATATAGATGAAAATACAATAATATACATTAAACACAGTTATATCCCTTTAATATAGATGAAAATACAATAATATTCGTTAAACATAGTTATACCCCTTTAATATTTATGAAAATACGATAATATACATTAAACACAGTTATATCCCTTTAATATAGATGGAAATACAATAATATTCGTTAAACATAGTTATACCCCTTTAATATAGATGAAAATACGATAATATACGTTAAACAGAGTTATACCCCTTTAATATAGATGAAAATACGATAATATTCGTTAAACACAGTTATACCCCTTTAATATAGATGAAAATACGATAATATACATTAAACAGAGTTATACCCCTTTAATATAGATGAAAATACAATAATATTCGTTAAACAGAGTTATACCCCTTAAATATAGATGAAAATACAATAATATACGTTAAACAGAGTTATACCCCTTTAATATAGATGAAAATACGATAATATTCGTTAAACACAGTTATACCCCTTTAATATAGATGAAAATACGATAATATTTGTTAAACAGAGTTATACCCCTTTAATATAGATGAAAATACGATAATATTCGTTAAACAGAGTTATACCCCTTTAATATTGATGAAAATACGATAATATTCGTTAAACAGAGTTATACCCCTTTAATATAGATGAAAATACGATAATATACGTTAAACACAGTTATACCCCTTTAATATAGATGAAAATACAATAATATTCGTTAAACACAGTTATACCCCTTTAATATAGATGAAAATACGATAATATTCGTTAAACAGAGTTATACCCCTTTAATATAGATGAAAATACAATAATATTCGTTAACACAGTTATACCCCTTTAATATTGATGAAAATACAATAATATACATTAAACACAGTTATATCCCTTTAATATAGATGGAAATACAATAATATTCGTTAAACATAGTTATACCCCTTTAATATAGATGAAAATACGATAATATACGTTAAACAGAGTTATACCCCTTTAATATAGATGAAAATACGATAATATTCGTTAAACACAGTTATACCCCTTTAATATAGATGAAAATACAATAATATTCGTTAAACACAGTTATACCCCTTTAATATAGATGAAAATACGATAATATACGTTAAACAGAGTTATACCCCTTTAATATAGATGCAAATACGATAATATACTTTAAACACAGTTATACCCCTTTAATATTGATGAAAATACAATAATATACATTAAACAGAGTTATACCCCTTTAATATACATGAAAATACAATGATATTCGTTAAACACAGTTATACCCCTTTAATATAGATGAAAATACGATAATATACGTTAAACAGAGTAATACCCCTTTAATATAGATGAAAATACAATAATATTCGTTAAACAGAGTTATACCCCTTTAATATTGATGAAAATACGATAATATACGTTAAACACAGTTATACCCCTTTAATATAGATGCAAATACAATAATATTCGTTAAACACAGTTATACCCTTTAATATAGATGAAAATAAAATAATATACATTAAACAGAGTTATACCCCTTTAATATAGATGAAAATACAATAATATTCGCTAAACAGAGTTATACCCCTTTAATATAGATGAAAATACAATAATATTCGTTAAACACAGTTATATCCCTTTAATATAGATGAAAATACAATAATATTCGTTAAACATAGTTATACCCCTTTAATATAGATGAAAATACGATAATATACGTTAAACAGAGTTATACCCCTTTAATATAGATGAAAATACGATAATATTCGTTAAACAGAGTTATACCCCTTTAATATAGATGAAAATACAATAATATTCGTTAAACACAGTTATACCCCTTTAATATAGATGAAAATACGATAATATACGTTAAACAGAGTTATACCCCTTTAATATAGATGCAAATACGATAATATACTTTAAACAGAGTTATACCCCTTTAATATACATGAAAATACAATGATATTCGTTAAACACAGTTATACCCCTTTAATATAGATGAAAATACGATAATATACGTTAAACAGAGTAATACCCCTTTAATATAGATGAAAATACAATAATATTCGTTAAACAGAGTTATACCCCTTTAATATTGATGAAAATACGATAATATACGTTAAACACAGTTATACCCCTTTAATATAGATGCAAATACAATAATATTCGTTAAACACAGTTATACCCCTTTAATATAGATGAAAATAAAATAATATACATTAAACAGAGTTATACCCCTTTAATATAGATGAAAATACAATAATATTCGTTAAACAGAGTTATACCCCTTTAATATAGATGAAAATACAATAATATTCGTTAAACACAGTTATATCCCTTTAATATAGATGAAAATACAATAATATTCGTTAAACAGAGTTATACCCCTTTAATATAGATGAAAATACAATAATATTCGTTAAACACAGTTATACCCCTTTAATATAGATGAAAATACAATAATATTCGTTAAACAGAGTTATACCCCTTTAATATAGATGAAAATACAATAATATTCGTTAAACACAGTTATACCCCTTTAATATAGATGCAAATACGATAATATACGTTAAACAGAGTTATACCCCTTTAATATAGATGAAAATACAATAATATTCGTTAAACAGAGTTATACCCCTTTAATATAGATGAAAATACAATAATATACGTTAAACAGAGTTATACCCCTTTAATATAGATGAAAATACAATAATATTCGTTAAACAGAGTTATACCCCTTTAATATAGATGAAAATACAATAATATTCGTTAAACACAGTTATACCCCTTTAATATAGATGCAAATACGATAATATACGTTAAACAGAGTTATACCCCTTTAATATAGATGAAAATACAATAATATTCGTTAAGCACAGTTATACCCCTTTATTTTAGATGAAAATACAATAATATTCGTTAAACACAGTTATACCCCTTTAATATAGATGAAAATACAATAATATTCGTTAAACAGAGTTATACCCCTTTAATATAGATGAAAATACAAGATTCGTTAAACAGAGTTATACCCCTTTAATATAGATGCAAATACGATAATATACGTTAAACAGAGTTATACCCCTTTAATATAGATGAAAATACAATAATATTCGTTAAACACAGTTATACCCCTTTAATATAGATGAAAATACAATAATATTCGTTAAACAGAGTTATACCCCTTTAATATAGATGAAAATACAAGATTCGTTAAACAGAGTTATACCCCTTTAATATAGATGCAAATACGATAATATACGTTAAACAGAGTTATACCCCTTTAATATAGATGAAAATACAATAATATTCGTTAAACACAGTTATACCCCTTTAATATAGATGAAAATACAATAATATTCGTTAAACAGAGTTATACCCCTTTAATATAGATGAAAATACAATAATATTCGTTAAACAGAGTTATACCCCTTTAATATAGATGCAAATACGATAATATACGTTAAACAGAGTTATACCCCTTTAATATAGATGAAAATACAATAATATTCGTTAAACACAGTTATACCCCTTTAATATAGATGAAAATACAATAATATTCGTTAAACACAGTTATACCCCTTTAATATAGATGAAAATACAATAATATTCTTTAAATACAGTTATACCCCTTTAATATAGATGAAAATACAATAATATTCGTTAAACACAGTTATACCCCTTTAATATTGATGAAAATACAATAATATTCGTTAAACACAGTTATACCCCTTTAATATTGATGAAAATACGATATTATTCGTTAAACAGAGTTATACCACTTTAATATTGATGAAAATACGATAATATTCGTTAAACACACATATATAGATAATATGTTAAACAGACTTATGGCCCTTTAAATGCAATGAAAAACTGATAATATGTTAAACAGAGTTGTGACCCTTTAAACGCAATCTGATGATATGTTAAACAGAGTTGTGGCCCTTTAATTGCAATGAAAAACTGATAATATGTTAAACAGAGTAATTGCCCTTTAAACGCAATCAAGAAATGGTAATATGTTAACAGAGTTGTGACCCTTTAAATGCAATGAAAAACTGAAAATATGTTAAACAGAGTTGTGACCCTTTAATCACAATATAAAACTGATAATATGATAAACAGAGTTGTGACCCTTTAAATCGAAAGAAAACCTGATAATATGTTAAACAGAGTTGTTGCCCTTTAAATACAATGAAAAACTGAAAATATATGAAACAGTGTTGTGACCCTTTAAACGCAATCTGATGATATGTTAAACAGAGTTGTGGCCCTTTAATTGCAATGAAAAACTGATAATATGTTAAACAGAGTAATTGCCCTTTAAACGCAATCAAGAAATGGTAATATGTTAAACAGAGTTGTGACCCTTTAAATGCAATGAAAAACTGAAAATATGTTAAACAGAGTTGTGACCCTTTAATCACAATATAAAACTGATAATATGATAAACAGAGTTGTGACCCTTTAAATCGAAAGAAAACCTGATAATATGTTAAACAGAGTTGTTGCCCTTTAAATACAATGAAAAACTGAAAATATATGAAACAGTGTTGTGACCCTTTAATCACAATATAAAACTGATAATATGTTAAACATAGTTGGTGCCCTTTAAATACAATGAAAAACTGAAAATATGTTAAACAGAGTTGTGACCCTTTAAATCGAAAGAAAACCTGATAATATGTTAAACAGAGTTGTTGCCCTTTAAATACAATGAAAAACTGAAAATATGTGAAACAGTGTTGTGACCCTTTAATCACAATATAAAACTGATAATATGTTAAAAAGAGTTGTGGCCCTTTAAATCCAATGAAAACCTGATGATATGTTAAACAGAGTTGTGACCCTTTAATCACAATATAAAACTGATAATAAATTAAACAGAGTTGTGACCCTTTAATCACAATATAAAACTGATAATAAATTAAACAGAGTTGTGACCCTTTAATCACAATATAAAACTGATAATATGTTAAACAGAGTTGTGACCCTTTAAATCGAAAGAAAACCTGATAATATGTTAAACAGAGTTGTTGCCCTTTAAATACAATGAAAAACTGAGAATATGTGAAACAGTGTTGTGACCCTTTAATCACAATATAAAACTGATATGTTAAACATAGTTGTTGCCCTTTAAATACAATGAAAAACTGAACATATGTTAAATAGAGTTATGACCCTTTAATCACAATATAAAACTGATAATAAATTAAACAGAGTTGTGACCCTTTAAATCGAAAGAAAACCTGATAATATGTTAAACAGAATTGTTGCCCTTTAAATACAATGAAAAACTGAAAATATTTAAACAGAGTTGTTGCCCGTTTAAATACAATGAAAAACTGAAAATATGTGAAACAGTGTTGTGACCCTTTAATCACAAAACTGAAAGTATTTTAAACAGAGTTGTGACCTTTTAATCCCACTATAAAACTGACAATATGTTAAACAGAGTTCTTGCCCTTTAAATACAATCAAAAACTAATATATGTGGCCCTTTAATCACAATATAAAACTGATAATGACCCTTTAAATGCAATGAAGAACAGATATGTTAAACAGAGTTGTAACCCTTTAATCGCTTGTTAATTAAATTAATGGCCCTTTAATCACAATAGAATTGTGTTCCTGTAATCGAAATTAAAACCATATAATATGTTAAACAGCGCACTGTACAACATAATTCACTCCCTTTGAAAGATTAATTTTAATTATTTATGCAAATATTGTTAACCAGTGAGAATACATTGAAGAATAGTTACCTGTATATAAGCTACTTACTCTATCTTAGCATGATAAAGAATATGGGGTGGGCGGAGGGGGAACAAAAAGGTAGGGTTAGGGTAGGGTTAGGGTTAGGGTTAGGGTTAGGGTTAGGTAGGGTTAGGGTTAGGGTTAGGGTTAGGGTTAGGGTAGGGTTAGGGTAGGGTTAGGTAGGGTTAGGGTTAGGGTTAGGTAGGGTTAGGTAGGGTTAGGGTTAGGGTTAGGTAGGGTTAGGGTTAGGGTTAGGTAGGGTAGGGCATAATTACGAGATTCTTGATCATGATCAAGATGATCAAGGTAGTATATAAGCCAAAGTATTGAAGATAGGAAGTTGAAATTCAAGCAATGTACATGACATGTCATGACGGAAGTTCATACAAAGTTTAATTAGAAAAAAATTATTACAAGTTGGTTTTTGTTCTTGACCGATCAAGATTATTTTCAAAATATTTCTAAGTCCAAAATTTCAAAAAGTTTCGTTTAGGCTGAAAAAATGTTTTTCACGAAAAAAAAAAAAGAGTTGGAAAAAAAAAAAAAGTTGGAAAAAAAAAAACAAAAGTAAAAAAAAAAAAAAGTAAAAAAAAAAAAAAAGTTGGAAAAAAAAAATTTGAGAAGAAAAAAATATGCAATTATGATTATTTTCAAAATATGCAATTATGATTATTTTCAAAATATGCAATTATGATTGCACACAAAATATGCAATTAAGATTACACTCAAAATATGCAATTAAGATTACACTCAAAATATGCAATTATGATTTTTTTCAAAATATGCAATTATGATTTTTTTCAAAATATGCAATTATGATTGCACTCAAAATATGCAATTATGATTGCACTCAAAATATGCAATTAAGATTACACTCAAAATATGCAATTATGATTACACTTAAAATATGCAATTATGATTACACTTAAAATATGCAAATATGATTACACTTAAAATATGCAATTATGATTACACTTAAAATATGCAATTATGATTACACTTAAAATATGCAATTATGATTACACTTAAAATATGCAATTATGATTACACTTAAAATATGCAATTATGATTACACTTAAAATATGCAATTATGATTACACTTAAAATATGCAATTATGATTACACTTAAAATATGCAATTATGATTACACTTAAAATATGCAATTATGATTACACTTAAAATATGCAATTATGATTACACTTAAAATATGCAATTATGATTTTTTTCAAAATATGCAATTATGATTACACTTAAAATATGCAATTATGATTACACTTAAAATATGCAATTATGATTATATTCAAAATATGCAATTATGATTACACTTAAAATATGCAATTATGATTACACTTAAAATATGCAATTATGATTACACTTAAAATATGCAATTATGATTTTTTTCAAAATATGTTATTATGATTACACTTAAAATATGCAATTATGATTACACTTAAAATATGCAATTATGATTATATTCAAAATATGCAATTATGATTACTCAAAATATGCAATTATGATTACTCAAAATATGCAATTATGATTACACTCAAAATATGACATGATTATTTTCGTAAAATGCAATTATAGTCAAATTATGCAATTATGATAAATATGCAATCATGATTACATTATAAATATGCAAATGATAACAGTCAAAATATGCAATCATAATTATATTCAAAATATGCAATTATGATTACAGACAAAATATGCAATCATGATTGCAGTCAAAATAATCAATCATGATTACATTATAAATAATCATGATTACATTATAAATAATCATGATTACATTATAAATATGCAATCATGATTACAGTCAAAATATGCAATCATGATTATATTATAAATATACAATCCTGATAAATATGCAAGTATGATTACACTCAAAATATGCAATTATGATTACACTCAAAATATGCAATTATGATTACACTCAAAATATGCAATTATGATTACTCAAAATATGCAATTATGATAAATATGTAATCATGATTACATTATCAATATGCAATCATGATTACAGTCAAAATATGCAATCATGATTATTCAAAATATGCAATCATGATTATACTCAAAATATCAAATTATGATAATACTCGAAATATGCAAATATGATTACGTTATAAATATGCAATCATGATTAAATTATAAATATGCAATCATGACTACATTATAAATATGCAATCATGATTACTCATAATATGCAATCATGATTATACTCAAAATATGCAATTATGATTACACTCAAAATATGCAATCATGATTACTCAAAATATGCAATTATGATAAATATGTAATCATGATTACATTATCAATATGCAATCATGATTACAGTCAAAATATGCAATCATGATTATTCAAAATATGCAATCATGATTATACTCAAAATATCAAATTATGATAATACTCGAAATATGCAAATATGATTACGTTATAAATATGCAATCATGATTAAATTATAAATATGCAATCATGACTACATTATAAATATGCAATCATGATTACTCACAATATGCAATCATGATTATACTCAAAATATGCAATTATGATTATACTCTAAATATGCAATTATGATTAATCAAAATATGCAATTATGATTACTAAAAATATGCAATTAAGATTACACTCAAAATATGCAATTATGATTACACTCAAAATATGCAATTATGATTACACTTAAAATATGCAATTATGATTACACTTAAAACATGCAATTATGATTATTTTCAGCAATTATGATTACACTTAAATTATGCAATAATGATTGCACTCAAAATGATAACATTTACAATATGCAATTATGATTACACTTAAAATATGCAATTATGATTACACTTAAAATATGCAATTATGATTACACTTAAAATATGCAATTATGATTACACTTAAAATATGCAATTATGATTACACTTAAAATATGCAATTATGATTACACTTAAAATATGCAATTATGATTACACTTAAAATATGCAATTATGATTACACTTAAAATATGCAATTATGATTGCACTCAAAATGATAACACTTAAAATATGCAATTATGATTACACATAAAATATGCAATTATGATTACACTTAAAATATGCAATTATGATTACACTTAAAATTTGAATTATGATTACTCAAAATATGCAATTATGATTACTCAAAATATGCAATTATGATTACTCAAAATATGCAATTATGATTACACTCAAAATATGACATGATTATTTTCGTAAAATGCAATTATAGTCAAATTATGCAATTATGATAAATATGCAATCATGATTACATTATAAATATGCAAATGATAACAGTCAAAATATGCAATCATAATTATATTCAAAATATGCAATTATGATTACAGACAAAATATGCAATCATGATTGCAGTCAAAATAATCAATCATGATTACATTATAAATAATCATGATTACATTATAAATAATCATGATTACATTATAAATATGCAATCATGATTACAGTCAAAATATGCAATCATGATTATATTATAAATATACAATCCTGATAAATATGCAAGTATGATTACACTCAAAATATGCAATTATGATTACACTCAAAATATGCAATTATGATTACACTCAAAATATGCAATTATGATTACTCAAAATATGCAATTATGATAAATATGTAATCATGATTACATTATCAATATGCAATCATGATTACAGTCAAAATATGCAATCATGATTATTCAAAATATGCAATCATGATTATACTCAAAATATCAAATTATGATAATACTCGAAATATGCAAATATGATTACGTTATAAATATGCAATCATGATTAAATTATAAATATGCAATCATGACTACATTATAAATATGCAATCATGATTACTCATAATATGCAATCATGATTATACTCAAAATATGCAATTATGATTACACTCAAAATATGCAATCATGATTACTCAAAATATGCAATTATGATAAATATGTAATCATGATTACATTATCAATATGCAATCATGATTACAGTCAAAATATGCAATCATGATTATTCAAAATATGCAATCATGATTATACTCAAAATATCAAATTATGATAATACTCGAAATATGCAAATATGATTACGTTATAAATATGCAATCATGATTAAATTATAAATATGCAATCATGACTACATTATAAATATGCAATCATGATTACTCACAATATGCAATCATGATTATACTCAAAATATGCAATTATGATTATACTCTAAATATGCAATCATAATTACGTTATAAATATGCAATCATGATTACATTATAAATATACAATTATGATTACACTAGAAATATGGAATCATGATTGCATTATTAATATGCAATCATGATTTTCAAATTATGCAATCATGATAACATTATAAATCATGATAACGTTTGAAATATTCAATTATGAATTACATTATAAATATGCAATCATGATTACACTCAAATTTGCAATCATGATTACAGTATAAATATACAATTATGATTACATTATAAATATACAATTATGATTACATTACAAATATACAATCATAAATACATTATAAATATACCATCATGATTACACTAATATACAATCATGATTACATTATAAATATGCAATACATTATAAAATCATGATAACATTTGAAATATTCAATTATGAATTACATTATAAATATGCAATCATGATTACAGTCAAATTTGCAATCATGATTACATTATAAATATACAATCCTGATAAATATGCAATTATGATTACAATATAAATATACAATCATGACATACAATATAAATATACAATTTTGATTACACTATAAATATGCAATCATGATGACTGTCAAAATATGCAATCCCGATTATATTATAAATATGCAATACATTATAAATCATGAAAACATTTGAAATATTCAATTATGAATAACAATATAAATATGCAATCATGATTACACATAAATTTGCAATCATGATTACAGTCAAAATATAAATATAAATATACAATTATGATAACAGTCAAAATATGCAATTTTGATTGCATTATAAATATGCAATCATGATGACAGTCAAAATATGCAATCATGATTACATTAGAAATATACAATTTTGATTACACTAGAAATATTCAATCATGATTACATTATAAATATGCAATCATGACTACATTATAAATATACAATCATGATTACATTATAAATATACAATCATGATTACATTATAAATATACAATCATGATTACATTATAAATATACAATTTTGATTACACTAGAAATATTCAATCATGATTACATTATAAATATGCAATCATGATTACATTATAAATATGCAATCATGATTACATTATAAATATACAATTTTGATTACACTAGAAATATTCAATCATGATTACATTATAAATATGCAATCATAACTACATTATAAATATACAATCCTGATAAATATGCAATTTTGATTACATTTCAAATATACAATTATGATTACATTATAAATATACACTTATGATTACATTATAAATATGCAATCATGATTACAGTCAAAATATGCACTTTCAAAATATACAATCATGATTACATTATAAATGTGCAATCATGATTACATTATAAATATGCAGTCATGATTACATTATAAATATGCAATCATGATTACATTATAAATATGCAATCATGATAACATTTGAAATATTCACTTATGATTACATTATAAATATGCAATCTTGATTACAGTCAAAATATGCAATCATGATTACATTATAAATATAAATATACAATCATGATTACATTATAAATATGCAATCATGATTACAGTAAAAATATGCAATCATAATTACAGTAAAAATATGCAATCATGATTATAGTAAAATATGCAATCATGATTATTTTCAAAATATGTAATTATGATTACATTATAAATATACAATTACGATTACATTTAAAATATGCACTTTCGAAATATGCAATCATGATTACATTATAAATATGCAATCATGATTACAGTCAAAATATTACATGACGAATACAAATTTGCCTTCATGCTCAAGGTTGTATAGTAGCCAAAAGTATTGAACATAAGTCTAAATTTCGAGAAAAAAAAAAGTTTTTGAAACTTTTTTACGAGATTGATTTTGACTAAATCTTTAGTTGAGACGATAGTTCTGTTACAAAGTTTGATTGTTGTATAAAAAAAAAAATTAGTACATATGAACTTTTTTAACTTGAAAGAAAAAAAAAAAACAAATAGAAATAATTTTGAAAGTCAAATATTTGAATTTTGAGACTAGTTAAGGGTTAGGTTAGGGATGGCCATATGTTTATGATTGTCAAACAAGGACCAGCTGCTTTTATTGATTTTGTTAGGGTTAGGTTGAGGGCTTGGATTAGTTTTCTTAGAGCAAATAGCTTGACAAAAAGAAAGAGAAGTGCTTTGTCTTCAAAAGTAGCATAAGTGTGAAAAGCGATGTTGTGGCATACTTACTTTTTTGACTAAAGTGGATATGTTTTATGTTTTGTGTTTTCAGATGAATTTTAGTGTGGAAATGAGTGTTATGAAGCTGTGTATTAGAAATTAGATCATAAGGCAAAAATAAAAAAGAGAAGACAGAATAAAACAAGAAGTTTCAAATTGTTTTAAAAAATTATTTCAAAGAAGTACAAATTGGCCTTGGAACTGAACGTGTATTGAATTTTGAATAAAAAATGATGCCAAGAGTAAAAGAAATTAAAACAGTTATGACGTCATCCTTTGTTGTTTTTATCCAATATATAGCAGAATAGAAACTGTTGGTAGATGTTTTATCTATTATTTAGAATGCTGTCCATTATTTGCGATTAATAATAGACAGTTTTCTAAATAATGGACAGTTTTCTTAATAATAGACAGTTTTCTAAATAATTTATAGATTTTTTTTTATAATAGACAGTTTTCTAAAAAAAAAAATAAGGCTGTAATAGCAAAATGGGCGCCAATGTGAAAAAAAATTATTAACACTGTACACAACTTCAATGTAAAACTTTTTAAATGTATATTTCATGTTATAACCTTAAGTGTTTTATTTTTCAGATTTCTGGATTATCTGTTTGGATGACTGCAAGCTTTTTTTTTCCATAAAGGGTGCGGTTTTCAAGGGCTTATCTATGTCCTGAATAGAGAAGAACTTGTATTGCACGAAAATCACATAATCCGTTCAAATATACCTTAAACTAGAAGAATTTCTGCTCCTATATTCATATACGTGTAGTCTTTTTGATGGTATCCATCGTAATATAAATATTACATCGTATTATAGAGTATCCAATTAAAGAATGATTATTTCAACTAGTATGTAATTATTTAAATCACGTAGAGTATTATCATTATCTAAAATCCTTGATTGTGTGATAACTACAGACAGTGTCCACTAGCAGACATCTTGCTAAATGATATGTATAGTTCTATTTACATAGTGGACAGTCTGAATTTGAAATTTGGCATGTGAGATGAGACTATTATCAACTTGCATGCAAAATTTCAAGTGAATCTGATAAAAAATGTTGAAATGGGAATGAAAAAGACTGGAAATATAAGAAAAAGAGTAGAATAAATTGGAATAGAAGGTTGAAAATTTGCATGAGAGTCTAAAATGAGGTTTTGATATGCTGGACTGCTGAGAGAGGACAGTAGTTTGTAAGAAAACAATTTGAATGTAAATTTTTGTAAATTAAAGTGTTTTTAATGGCAATGAGACTGTTTTCTTTTGAAAAAGATGAGAATTGTGTGAAAAAAGTGTCTAAAAGTTGGAATTTTCGGGTGACTTTTTGAAATGTGCTAGGTCCGGTATGGATGTGATGATTTATGGTGCATTTTGAGACATAAATATGCAGTTTTGTGACTATGTTAGGGCTAGCAAGGGCCTGGCATATTTATTTAACTAATCTCTTTGGCTGGCATTTTGTGAAAAAATTGTAGCATGAAGGCGAAACTTGGCACGGAACTGCAGAATGACATGACAATCTCTAGTGTATAAAGAAATGCATATTTAATGTGAAATATTATCAATAAATGTACAAACAATCAAATACAAACAATCAAATACAAACATGCAATTAAACTTACCTAATACGTAGTTGAGCAATCTTTTCTTGTTTGTTGGCACTCTGATGTCTGATTCCATACAGAAAAAAAGTCGTCTTTGCAAGTAATAAACTTTATTCAATTTACATAAACAACACAGATGATGACATTCTTATTCGCTCCTTTTTCAATGATCCCAATCGCCAACTCCCAAAAGGGCATTAGGGCCCAGTTTGAATAAGGAGCGTAATTAGTAACATACGCTTAAAGGGACATTCTTTTTTTTTTAGGGCACAATTTCTTTTTGCTCAAATTTGTGAAAACTTTACAAAAAAAATCTGTTACTATATGTCCCTCTTGTGTATTTAAAATGTTTCAGCTAGAAATATTGAGCCATTTAAAGGGCAAACACCCAAATTAGGTCAAATTGCGTAATTAACAATAAGTACTCCCTATTTGTAATTGACCCTTTAAAACCAAATTCAGTTTGATCAAGAAGGTATAGAGATACAATAAGCATACTATAAATATATTATTAGGTAGCATTTGCGATTTTTTTGATAATGGAAACTTTTTTTTTTTAAAGCAGAATGGCCCTTTAACGTAATGAACTAACTACCATTTACCGTTTCACTAAAGCATGCGGAAGTATCAAGTAAAAACTCTCGATTGAGTATAAACATACCTGATGTCAAATCAACAATTGATTACGATTCAAGCTAAACAAGATTCAAGACATGATGAAATAATTCTCGAAATTGAGCTGCCACACATAAACAATAATACATTAGATAAGAACAGAAGTTGAGATGACAATTTACGAATGAAATTTGCCGTTTTATGACAAACTTGTAACTCGCTAAAGATAAATTATTTGGTTCAATGAGATTCATTCCGGTTGCTTCTCTGAGAACTATTAAGACGTGTGAGTCGTGAATCTATAGATAATTAAATTAAATCATACCTTATTGTTTAAAAGTGGCACATTAAAACTTATTAGTCTTTTTATCGAAAGTCTCTGACCACATTGAGTTCTGAATTAACAAATATGATTGTCAATTGCATGTCATGTGTCTTAGGAATGTATGACCGGTCGGACCATTACTGGTTCGGACCTAAAAAATGTTTTATAACGAACTCGGACCAATGATATTTTTCTCACTACCGACTCGGACCAAGTTTTTTTTCTCACTACCGACTCGGTGCACTAGACTTGGACCTTAGTGACTCGAACTAATTTCTACGACAGACCCCGATCACATTTTTGATAAATTTGGACCAATACCATACCGACTCGGACCACTTTTGTAAACAAATTGAAAGTACAATGGTAAGGACAACTCTCACTAGGACTCAGAACAATGTTTTGTCAAATTGACAATGAGGGGATTAAATCTTTGAAATGTTTTGAAAAAAATACAGCTTCTTACCAGAATCGATATTTATTCCATTAAATTCATCCAAAAGTTTCGGAAATTTCATTCACATCGCTTACAAGTAAACAGTTGAATTTAGGTTAAAGGTTATTTCAGATTGTAAAACCTACTGGCGACAGAAAAAATTGGCGGGGGAAAAAAAATGTCCTAATTGCGGAAGCTAGAATAATTGTTTTTGTAAATCTATTGCTCAAACAAAAGCTACTTGAATAAACTAATTATAAGATAATTGTGAAAAAACAATAAGATTCTTTTAATTTGTGACATCACTGATTAACTTTTATACGAGTACTGTTCAAAACACAAGAGGCATGAGATCAAAGGAAGATCAAAGATAAATGTAAACACCTGTTGTCCACGTGATCAGGGAATATGGAATTGAGTTATACATGTACAATACTGAAACATATTTTTGGATTGGAATGGTCTTATTGTTATAAAATTAGCAATAAAAATAACATAACAAACGGTAAATAATGATCACCTTTTCTTTTAACAATGTTCTGAGTTTTACGCAAGGAGTAAGAGTTATCTTTACCATTTTACTTTCAATTTGTTTACAAAAATGGTCCGGAGACTCTCATGATCAAAGCTAAAAATATGTAAGTTAAATCTTCGTCAAAATATTTTTTGGCGTGTAATATTGAAAAATTTGTCACGAAAATTGGTCCGAGCCGGTAGGGTTATGGTCGGTAGGGAGAAAAAAATCAGTGGTCCGAGTCTGTAATTGTCCGACTCAGTAACGGTCCGACCTTTGGGTCCATGAAAATATAACTTTTGATACTTTTCTAAATGAAATAGGTGCATTGCCTTCTTCGAAATGTCATGAGAAAATGACCCACATTTTGGACTGAAATGTCACCTATGTAAAATCATATTTCCAAGTAAATGTTTTTTTAACAGTTGTCATTTTCATCAACCCAAAGACAAGCTAAAATACATTACTATTTTTAGGATAATATTACAATTCATAAAAAATCAATAGGCTAAATCCCATTCTGAACTCATTGTGGCCAGAGATTATATTTATATTTACGCAAAAATGTATAGGTTAATTGCATACCTTAGTGAAACGGGGGTCAGGCCCAAGGTAAAAAATACCACAGCAGTCGTGCTAACATGTTGTCTCTCCAAAGCCCTGTCTGCAAATGACTGAATATCGTCGGCGGTATGATTTTCTATGCGTGAAATGACGTCAACGTGACATTTTACGACGTCATCGTAACTAATGTTTCACAGTCGGAAAATAAAAAGGAGATATCGATGCCACAAGATCTAAAAAAAACACTTGTCACTAAATGCATATCGTAATATATATATAAATATGTCAAAATACTTACCTTACGACTGAAGCCAAGGGTGAATTTTTTCCACTATCTGATCTGTAAACACAGGGCCTATAGCCTATATCCTTTGTCTGGAATCCTTTATACATGTTGTACATGAAATCCGGTGTAAATACCTATAGGAATTATAAATTAATTGGCTACAAATAGTACAGATGAGTGTTGACATTCATTTAGTCTTTCATTTCATACAGCGCGTCTGTAACATTTGCACGAGATTTTATGTCACGTGACAATACAGTAGTCCAATTTACCAGTCACTCGCCGCGGCCGACTCCATATAAGAGTCGATCCGTACACAACCCTTATTTTTATTTTTTTTAGACCAAATCAAAATTAATAGACAAAAACTTTATATTTTGCCATGTTAATTTTTCCCTCACATGTCATAAATTGAATTTGCGAGAGAAAGCTGAATCCACATAAATTACAAAGTGTAATTTGGACATTGCAGTTAACTTAATAGTTTTTTAAGAAAGATAAAATAAAAACATACATACCACATCCCATTTGGATAGAAATTGAATGACTAAAGGATTAACCAATCACTGATCTGCAAATTTTTCAGTATTTCAAACTCCTGAAATAGAAAAAAAAAACTGCTTTTAAAACTGAATGCAGTTTGGAAATTCACTGTCGGTCTCTATGGTCTTACAATTAGGTTCTTGTTTTGTGTAATTAATTTTGATTAATTTATTAATGGATTATGTCATCCTTAATCATCCTGAATTTTTTTACATTTTGTTTGTATACAAGTCTGAAATTTGTCATTTGATTTATTAACTTATTTGAAACTTGACATGCAACTGCGAAATGAATTAAAATAATGGAAAAAATGTCAAACTCAACCGATTTCAAGCTAATTTGTTTTTTTGATTTTCTAATCATGATATATATATATATATTGTTTTAACTTGTAGTCTATTTCAATAATTACAGTTTTTTTAAAAAAAAAAATGTTTTCTCTTTCTCAATTCTTGACTTGTAAAGGTAGAGTGAAGAGTGAAGAAATGAGACTAGGAAGTTGAAAATTGGCAAATGAGATGATAGTATTAACACAGACTATGGTGTGAGATTTCAAGTTGATCTGATGAAAATTGATGCCTTAAGGCTTGAATAGACTGTATATTACTGTAAACTGTGAATAGATGGAAACAAGACAAATGGGAAAAAATTAGTCAAAGACTAAGACAATGACTTTTAAATTTGACATGGTAGTTGAAATAATTATTTGCCAGAAAACTGAAATGCAGCAAATGGCCTTGAAAGAGTGTTTGAATTTTTGGATGTATTTGAGTAGGGTTAGAGATGCTGGACTGCTGAGAGAGGACAATAGACAGCAAAAAACAGATTTTAATGTATATTTTTTTTTGTATTTTGAATAAAATAAATTGTTTTAATGGCAATGAGACTGTTTTCTTTTGAAAAAGATGAGAACTGTGTGAAAAAATGGTTAAAAAGTTGAAATGTTTTAGTGACCTTTTGAAATGTGCTAGGTCCGGTATGGATGTGATGATATATGGTGCATTTTGAGACTTAAATATGCAGTTTTGTGACTATGTTAGGGTTAGGTAGGGTCTGGCATATATCTTGTGTAGGGTGCAAGTGTCAAAGATTAATCATGATTACATTTTAAATATGCAATTATGATTACATTATAAATATGCAATTATGATTACACTAAAAATATGCAATTATGATTACATTTTAAAGAAGCAATCAGGATTCCACTTCAAAATATGCAATTATGATTACACTCAAAATATGCAATCATGATTATTTTCAAAATATGCAATCATGATTACATTATACATATGCAATTATGATTACATTATAAATATACAATCATGATTACAGTCAAAATATGCAGTCATGATTACAGTCAAAATATGCAGTCATGATTACAGTCAAAATATGCAATCATGATTACATTATAAATATGCAATCAATTTGATGAAAATGAGACTGTGTCTTTTGAAAAACAAGTGAAAATAGTTGAAAAAATGGTGAAAAAGGTAAAGTTTTTGGGTCACTTGTCAAAACCTGCTATCTAGGAGATGAGAAGGATTGAATATAAGGCATTTTGAGTGTCAGAGATGCCATTCTGTGACTTTGGAAGGGTTAGGTAGGGACAGCTATATATAAGAATAAATAAGAAAAAAAAATGAGAAAAAAATTGAGCCAAGACTTTGAAATTTGGAATGGCTAAAAAAGTCAAAGTTGACCGATTTTGATGAAACTTGTTTTGTTCAATAGACAATGATGAGATGTCTTGACAGTGTGAATTTGAGCTTGATCAAAGCATTAGAAGTACATGTAGTTGAAATGAGCTGAAATGAGTTTCTATACAAAAAGCCTACTGTTGACTTATGAAGCCCAAGTGAAGAGTGAAGGAGTTGAGCTAGAAAGTTGAAATTTGGTGTGTGAGATGAGACCATGCATATTGACTTGCATGCAAAATTTCAGATTGATTGAATGAAAATTGTGGAAATGAGGCTGAAAAAGACTGTGTATTGTAAACAAGAAGGAATAGGACAAAGAGGAAGAAAGAAGAGAAAAAAGAATAGGAAGACTTTGAAAATTGACACAGTAGTGTAGAAAATTATTTCGAACAAATATGAACCGCCGCAATTTGCATCAGACTTTGTGTTGAATTTTCAGGTGAAATTTGTCATAATTTTTTCAAGTGCCAAAAGTGTGAAATTATGATAAAAAGTGATTTCAGAGACCAATCTTTTTGCCTTCTTTGGTGAATAAATGCATAGAGTAGAGTCCAGCTGCCTTTAGTGACTCTGTTAGGGTTAGGTTAGGGTTCGCAACAGTTTTTCAAGTGTCAAAAGTGTGAAATTATGATAAAAAGTGAAAAAGTTCGATTTCAGAGACCAATTTTTTTTGCCTTCTTTGGTGCATAAATGCATAGAGTAGAGTCCAGCTGCCTTTAGTGATTCTGTTAGGGTTAGGTTAGGGTTCGCAACAGTTTTTCAAGTGTCAAAAGTGTGAAATTATGATAAAAAGTGTAAAAGTTCGATTTCAGAGACCAATTTTTTTTGCCTTCTTTGGTGCATAAATGCATAGAGTAGAGTCCAGCTGCCTTTAGTGACTCTGTTAGGGTTAGGTTAGGGTTCGCAACAGTTTGTCAAGTGTCAAAAGTGTGAAATTATGATAAAAAATGTAAAAGTTCGATTTCAGAGACCAATCTTTTTGGCTCTTATTCGTTTGCTAATTGTCAGATTGAATTGAAATTTGAAAAGTTGTCTCAGCCTGACAGTGTGACCTCAGACACATAGGCATGACGCCGTAGTTAGAATTGGACTACCTGAAACTGTCAAAGAGCATTTTAAAATAAAAAAATCATAAAGTGTTTAGACCAGTGTAAAGAGGTTAAAAATGAAAAAAAAGAAAAGAAAAAAAAATATTTGAAAATAGTGTCATTGACAAACAGGGGTAGGCTACATGTAACGTTTATAATTTGAAATGTAAAATTTCAAAAAATCTGATATCATGGAGAGAATAAGTGGAGAATTACACTAAGCTCCATGCAAGCTTTATAACGTCCAAAGTTTTGATGCTAACTTCTGGCACCAATTTCAACCAATATACACATATAATATAAGAAGGCTCTTCATACATGTGAATATATCCTACAAGTTAAAGGAACCGTGGCAGCAAAACTATAACTTTTTTTTATAAATCAAATTACATTTTTCTGAATTGAACAGAAATTGTGAAAATTGACATGTAAAGTGTTATTTGTGTCACAGATGTGTGTGAAATTTCAGATTAATCACATCCAAAAAATTAGATTAAGAGAAAACATAGAATTTTCTTATGTCTGTGTGGAAATGCATAGTAATTTGATGAAAGCACATGCACAGACTTGTAATCATAAATATCAAATCATCTTATTGTTTCATCTTCTTATTTTTCCATCATTTATATCTAAAGTGTACTAAGTGCCAGTAAGCTGACATTTCACCTTCACTAGCGGTTCTATCTCGCTATGTGAATGTAAAATGCCAGTCCCCAGACACCCTACATTTCCTTTCTGTCTTTGCTGAACTTAAAAGTTACCTAAAATCCTTAACACCCTACCTTTCACTACCTAGCTTTCTTATCTTCTTTTTCTTTGCTGAACTTGATGCAAGGGAACTGGGAGGATACACTCGAAAAGCTTTGTCATCACGCTAGACGCATGTACCTTCCCAGATCCTAAACTTCAAAACTTCTCTCCTCATTTAACCGGGTTGTAGACCTGCATGATATTAATCCATTCTTCTGTCTGTGATGAAATTGGTGTCAGGGATCTGAAAGGGCAGAGATATTTAGCTGTAAAATATCGCTAAAAAAAACCCCTGCACTTTCAACTCCCCAACCCATCAATAAAAATAAACTTCTTCTTCTGTCTGTGATGAAATTGGTGCCAGGGATCTGAAAGGTCAGAGAATTATAGCTGTAAAATATCGCTAAACAAAACCCTGCACTTTCAACTCCCCAACCCATCCATAAAAATAAACTTCTTCTTCTTCTGTCTGTGATGAAATTGGTGTCAGGGATCTGAAAGGGCGGCGAATTTTAGCTGTAAAATATCGCTAAAAAAAACCCTGCCCTTTCAACTCCCCAACCCATCAATAAAAATAAACTTCTTCTTCTGTCTGATGCCAGTCAAGGGCACCCTACCTGTACATTGCCAGATTCCCATAATAGTTCATGGGAACCCTTTCCTTTCTTTATAAAATGTTTTATTATACTTAAATCTGTCTATGGGAAGGTGAAACTACTTCTAGACCACCTATAAAAGTGACTGATCCATATAAATAACCATATTAGATTTAGGGAATAAACTTTATCAGACAAATCAACTTCATTCCCTACTATTTGGATCCAAATCTGGGTCACTATTACTACCAATATAGTATCTCCATTCAATGTTATGTGTATAATAAGAATCTAGGTCACCAGCTTCGTAATGTTCCACATCGATATCAGCTGTTTGAGATAGAAAATCATTGATGATTTTCTATTTTGTTCTTCGCCTTCGATTTTCTTTATATTTACAAACAATTTCCAAAAAAAAATGTGGCTTTTTAAACTCACAATTTGTCAAAATACATGATGAAAACATTAGCAGAATGACACTTCCGGTAATACGACATTTTCGCCATACGCATGCTCTGTATGTTAAGGGTCAGACCCGAGGTCAAATTCTGACGTCATATTAAGGCAATATCTGCACGTGATCATATTATTCAATGAAATACCTTGTTTATGTTTGTATTGTAATCCATATAAGGAATTCATGGTCATATATGGAGTGGTCACATGACAATAACAGAAATAAATATTTCCCATGCTCAAACTTATTTCATTTGTCTGAAATGAATAATTATGACAAATTAATTTAACATATATTAGTAAGAGTGGTCTTTGTGACAAAAATTAATGTTTTAAATAGAAATGAAATTGGGAAAAGTGTTTAGTAGACATTAATTTGTCATTATTTAGCAGCATTTTGGTATGGATGAGATGATATATTTGTCATTTTGATGGTCAATGTCAATATTATGTGACTTTATTTGGGCGTTGGTAATCATAAGCATATAATTTAACACAAAAAGTAATTAAAAGCAAGTAGTCTGAAGTATTTTGAGTATACCTTTATAAATTTGGGTTATCTCTCTTTTCTTGCACTGAAGTCGTGAAGTTGAAGGTCGACTGGACTGTCATGGCGGCCCAAGAAAATCCCTAGCATGTAATTTTCAACAATAATAATTATATTGTCGTCTTGAGTGTATGTTGATGCCTGTATTTGTGTGTGTGTTGTAGTCGTGGTATTTCCTGACAACAGATGAAATGATAATTAAACATGAACTTGTTATTGTCATGTTTAAGGTAGGTTAAAGTTTGTTTATATTGTCTCCTAAGACTCGCCTAATGAAAATGCATTGCAGCATTGTTTTTTTTACTCTTCCTCTTGTTGCAATTCTATTAATATGAGTCTTTAAATTATGATTGTAATATCTTACAATGCAAATTTCATCCACTTAACTCATGGTCCATAGCTTTATTATTAGCATATATCTCTAAATCTCCAATGTTTGAAAATCGAGCTATAAACTGATTTTCTATGTTATTGTTTGTTTTTTTTTTACCTTTCTCAACCATTTTTATCTGTATTGAAAAAAAAAAAAAATTATATATATATATTGCAAAATTTTTTTTTTTTTTTTTATCTATATAAAACTTATATTTACCAATCAGAAGTCACTTTTGAATTATCTTTCGCCATCTCTTTATTCAAGTGACTTTTAGATATTGGTAAATCAGGGTTGGCTGATTTAAATCACGTTGATTTGAATCACATGATTTTCTAATATCAGTATCACAAACAATATTGCCGTTTATGTCTTTGAATATTTTAAGAGTTTCGTCCCCCTCATATGTGTATGAATGCAGCCGTTTAAATGAACGAAGCCTAGTTGTACTGGTCTAATCTACCAGCTCCAAGACTACGTCAATGTGAATGGGGTGATCTTTAAGACATGTTTTAAACCCGAACATTATCAGACATATTTCATCTTTGTCTATTTCACTTCCCAAATCATCCTTGTCTCCTCATTTTAAGAAACACATTAGCATTTCAAACATGGAACAGGAATTAGGAATAGTTATTTATTTTTTTTCTAAAATAGAGGCTATTTTCAGCTATTTTTCTGTTTTTTGGGCTAAACTCAAATCCTGTAGCTAAGTGGCCTTGATAGCTTATAGTTTTTATCTTTATGATAACTTTTCAGTTGTGTTGGAATAAATACTGCCTAATGAACAATACCTTAACAATCGTGACTATATTTGCTGCCGTTATTGTCATTACACAAGTTTTCAAAGTGTTCCAATTTCAATCCAAAAAGGTGATTGAAAAGTCGAATAAGAATGCATTTTAATAGTCAAATATCTGACATCTTTTTTCCATGTATATCAATACTTATGTATTAGAATCTGGATAATTTGGAGGAAATAAGGATTATAATTAATGAAAAACTTAAATGGGTGGTTGTAAAGAGGTTTTATATACTTTATGTGTATCGGGGACCATGATAGCATCAATTTTCAATGTGATTATTGCGCTTGCACTAAAACTAATGTGGTGAACTACCAACATTTACTATAGAGTATAGCGATATGTAGGTATGGTTTCCCTCAGTTGACGTCATAAAATTGGATGGCTTCATTGGAATTACAAGGATCACTGACAAGTGTTACCGATACACATAAAGTTAAGAAAACCTCTTTACAATCCCTCTGCATTATTTTCTTTTCAGACCATTTTGAAAAATGATGCTTAAATTGTTGTGGATTTTGTAAACCTGTTGGATGATATGTTAATAACTGTGTGTTGAAACATGTTTATGTGATAAAATGTGAGTTATAGGGCTTGCAACAGTTTATAGGCCTACAGTTAGGTAAGTATTTTTCTAAAAGACGAAATATCAATTGTAACCCCAAATTTAGAAATTTAGCATGTGACATCATATTTGTGACCATAATTTGTATGTAATTTTAGAGTGTTCATAAAAATTTATAAGTAGATATTAGCCATGAATTCAATGAAATCTAGTGGGAAACACAGACAACTGAAATATTACAAAATCTGGATCAATGTTTGTATGACTGTGAAATGTAAGATTTTGTAAATGTCTTGCCAATTTCATATCAATCCTGCCAAAATAAGTGTGAAAACTAGATGAAACATATTATACACTTATACCTCTTTTATTCATTATCAGAATCTTATCAAATTGTTTTTTTTTTTTTTTTTTTTCAGACATTTTTTTTGTATCTGGACTGATCTTTGATGACAAAAGATGTTGTTTATTTTATATGGTAGGTTTAATTGTGTTTGGACAAGCCTGTATTGCGGTTTTTAAAGTTTGAATGCTAAAATTTTATGTGTGAAATGATAAGGATATCAATTGTGCAACTGAAATTTCAGATAAATTTGAAAAAACTTATGTGAAAAAATAATATGAAATGTCAATTCATAACTTACCTAATTTGTTAATGATATAAAGTTTCAGCTTTTTCTTTAGTTCCATTAGAGGAAGGTATTGAAATCTTCCAATTTTTTTCTTTTGAATTGTTGTATTTGAAAAAAAAAACTGACTGATGTCTGGAGGTTGTGAGCATATTAATAAAAGCTAACAACCTACAGATGTCAGTAAGCTTCATTCTCAATCCACTAGTTGGGGAAATCTTCTTCTTGCTCTTTGGAATTGTTGTACATGAAAAAAAAACTGCCTGATGCCTGTAGAGTGTAAGCATATTAATAAAGCTAACAACCTACAGATGTCAGTAAGCTTCATTCTCAATATCTATGTGGTTACAGTACTATGACATTTCATTTAAAAAATGGCCAATGTATGAAGCTTAATCCTGCAAAATCCTATCTATGAATTGTTTCACAGTTCAATCCACTCAATTTTGTCCTCAATTAATCCTATATTGAACCAGCACATCTGTAGTCTTCAATTTGCAAAATGAAACTGACCTTATTCTACAACTATGATATTTAAATTTTAGTCTGCTGCTTTGATCTTGTTTGATCATTAACTGGTCAATGTGTAAATTGTAAGACATTGTACAACTAAATGTCTGTCATAAACTAACATTGTTGAAGTGGTGAGGTTGAATACCACATTGACACTTAATAGAAAGAGATATTTATCATAATTCCATGAAAAGGGTAAATTTTAGTGAAAGTTGTTTTTTGGATGCCTACAAATTAAAATAGAGTGATAGAAAAATATCATCTCTATTTCATTGTTTATATATATGTACATTTCACCTGCACAAATCAACAGCATAGAAAAATTACAACTTTTCGTGTTCATATTTTGACATTTGTGATTCTGCTACGTCATTATTCTACATTCTTATCAACTGAATTTAAATATGGTGACTTTTGGTCTGTTTTGCAACTACATTCATGCTTTAAATTTATGACCAAGAAATGAAATATTCTGACATTAATATGAAAATTATCAATCTATGCAAATGTCATAAGATTTTTCCATTTACCTAAAATTTTCTTCTCCATTTGTCTTCTTTAACTTGCTTGTTTTCTCTTTGAACCTGCAAATTGTATTCAATACTTGCTTCCAATCGTTTGTGCATCTTGATAAGTTGTGATGCCTTGATGCGAGTAAGACCTTTATATCCCACGTGGTTGCTAGGCAGTTTTTACGTCATCTCACTAAGTGGAGACCAGGCCTGCTTGGTAGTTAGCAATGACATTGTTGTCTGCTAGAATGATACAGGTTTAATTTTGGAGTCTCCCAAAAACAAGAGAACCAATTTTTGGGATATTTGTCTTATGACAC